>JAYKQN010000014.1:7595000-7752500 GCA_036785175.1 Eupleurogrammus muticus
GCCTAGCGTTCTGTAACTTATCATTCACATTGTTGGCAGTGCAAACAATGGTCTGACTGCTACCTTTGGGACATACCAACACTATGCACGCAACACCATAGACTTGTCCTCAATGAGAGGCCAGTCACAGAACAGGGTGCGGCACAGAAGCCACTTTGCTGATGTTTGTGGATCCAACATGGCAGCAGATAGCAGTCCACCTTTCAATGCAGCCTTAGAAAGTGATCTCAGTCATTTTGACTGCAAGTTTATTTAGAAAAATATGCAGCGTTTAGTGCTAAACTATTTTATTGGGTAATGGGTACGTCATATCATTGGTTGTAAGCTACATACAGATGCTCTGGGCTTTTATAAACAACGCCTCCAATAGAAAAATGAGCAGACGGTTCCCAAACCGAATCTCAGTCCACATTGGGATGAGGCCTGTTGTCAGACAGGGTAAACTTTTACGTGATAGTTTCAATTTGCCTGACGTCGGACGAGGATTAAGATATTTGCGCTGCCGGGCTGCCCTCCTTTTATTATCAGACAGCAAGATCTATAGTTAGCTCTGTTGCCAGCTCCGCTCTCTATTGGTTAAGTGCATGGATAACACGGAGGTGGAAAATGGAATAGAGGAGAATGTGCGTGCTGAGCCGACCCGCCGCGCTCCCCCCGGAGCCAAAAAAACACGCACGAGCGCTGTCTGGCAGCGTTTTTCACAGTCAGCGCCGAGCCAACCTAGGTGATCTGTAATGTGTGCAAAAAAGTAAATTCAGCAGAGGCAAAGATGGTTAACATCTGTCGACAGCTGCGTTGCACAATCACTTGCGATCCCAGCATCCTCTCCTGTATCCAGACCAACAACGCAGCCACAGAGTCAATGTTCCCCATCACTTGTCTCAGCTGCTTCTACACCCACCTCACAGCCACCACTTCTGCTTATAAAGTATGTGTTTATTGCTGGGTGTATCAAAACCATAAAGCAATATTACATTTCAGTGTCATTTAAGAGTGCCTATTTGAACTATTTAACATCCCAAAACTCAAAAACATTATCGTAAAACCTATTTCCAGTTTTATTTGAATGCAAATAACTTTTCTTTTTGTTGCAGTGTATGCACATCCCCTAATTCTAAGATAAGATAAACACAACCACTGGACTTTTACTGAATTAAAAGATAATTTCCCCCTTTCTTTAATCCTACATCTGTGGTGTGGCAGGCACGCATTAAGACACCATAGCTGGTTCCCACTGTCTCATGAGGGATCAACTACAGCGTTTTCCAACACACAACCAGAAGCTTTAGTCAACATCATCTTGGGAGGTTGTTTTTTTTGTCTCCTCCCACCATTAGTCTTTAGGCTCTGACCCAGTCTTTGCACAGCACTGCTTTGACAATTAAAGCACACACAGGGTCTCTAACAATCTGCAGAGCCCCGATCGGTGGCGTCCCACAGGTCATCAGGCACCTTTCCCGGAAAACAAGGCAGAGCTAACAAGTGCACGGCGAGCTTTAATACGGTGTTAGTGCTGAGATAAGAGAACAGCTGAACGCTTGTCTCTGAGGCGGCCTCAGTTTGTGTTTGTTCACCCACACACTTTTTTTTTTTCGGCCTCCCTTTAGAACCAAAGCTGTGTAAGTAACAGGCAGGAAATAGAGCAAGACAGATAAAAAAAAAGAACTAAAGATCAGCAAACTAGGCCAAGCTGTGTTTCAAGGGTCCATGGTTTTACTTGTTGAAATAATCTTTCCTTCACTCCGCCGTCTATTTGCAGTCACGAGTGAAATTCTAATTGGGATAATATCTGAAAAACGGTTTCATTGATTAGGCAATCAAATATGTTTTATCTTATTTAACAACGCTGCAGGAAAAACGGCTGCACTCATGGAGGAAGGAAGGAAGGAAGGAGGAAAGATCAGGCTGTGTTAAGCACTTGCGCACGCACACACACACACACACGGACACCCACAAACACCCTTTTGTGCACACACACACACACACACACACACACACACACACACACACACACACACATGCACTCCCCTGTTGGGTGTAGAGGAGAATCAATATGTCTTTGAATGAGGGTCAGAAGGGTTGTCTGCCCAGGGAGAGCTGACAGATTTGCTCTCTTTTGCTCTGCTAAGCCCCTGCCTGCTTCTAACACCCCCTGACACACTCAAACGAACACACACACACATGCACAACACACACACACACAAACACACACACACAGACAGAGACACACACAAACATATAGATGGAGAAACACACACAAAGATGTGACGCTTCTCCAGGAGGGCCCGAATTCCGAGCATTTTGCCGCGGGGATGTGATATTAGCCGTTGCACATCGAAATGAACCCTGCTGAGTGTGTGTTTGTGGGAGAGGAGCGGTGGAAGCCAGGTCTGACCAGCACGACACGACCTCCCGACAAGTCCTGGCAGGTGTTTTAACTCTGGGCAGAACAAACATGAGGTGCAAATGATATAAAAAAGGGGACACTCAAAACATCACTTCTCCCTTCTCATGATTTCAGATTGTCCCTAACACATGTCAAACAGTAAGGGAAGGAAGCAATAACAACTACAGAGGTAGTTTTACATGTTTACAATAAAGTGAGGATGCTGCAGCTGCACAGACAGGAAAAATATATATATATATATATATATATATATATATAACCAAAAAATATTAGATTACATATACACATATTTAAAACAAATGGTTTAAAATGTCACAGATTTGAAATATGCAGCTGGCAAAAAGGTTGAAACATTTCTCCAGACAATCTCTGGGAATCTCTGGAAAATGATAAACTAGCTTTTATTGTCTGACAACAGGGTGTCATAAACTCATATTTAGCATCAAAACGTTGATCTCTGCATTGTTAATGTCCGTCCGACAGCCGGCGACGCCGTGTTATTTGCATTCAAATTATTAACGGAGGCTTTTCCTGCTTTCCTCATGTGATTTTCTTTTTCTTTTTTTTTCTCTTTCCCCATCTTTTCCCTGATAGTAAAAGCAGACACGTGGATTCAAGCAGGAGATTGTGTCTGTGTCTGATGAATGTTTTTTTTTTCTCTGTGTGCGTGTGTGTGTGTGTACATGTGTGCATGCGTCCTGTGTGGTTAAAATACTCGAGCAGCAATTAGTAATCACTCATGGAGCTAATGACATCAATCAATGAGCTTTTAAAACCAGCCATTTGATAATTACAACCATCAATGGTCACCCATGGATTCATTATAATACTGCGCTTGCTTTACAGTACTGACATCGCTCTCTCCCCCCGTCCTCGCTGTCGTACAGAGTGGAGCGCCTCACGTTTTTAAGGAAATTTCAAATCAATTTCTATTTACACACACAACAGTGCGTTACAAATATGCGGCACTAAAAAAAAAAAAAAACGAGAGATGATATGATGAATGATTAGGAGCCAGTAAAGTATGTCGAGGCGATGATATAAATCCAGAGGGGAGAAAATACGAAAGAAAGCAGGCACAAAAAAGAAAAAAAATACATAGAAATAGAAGAAGACAGGTGCGAATGCAGGAATTCAAAAACTCAAAACAGCAAAGGGGAGATGAGGATGTGCCACCGGTGTTGACCACTTCCCATTTTCGCTGTTGGATTTTAGATTGTTGTTTAGAATCGATGCAGACGCTGCACAACAGCTGAGATCTGTCTTCTCTGAGCCAGCTCAGCAGGTGGCCTGTCAAAGGAATAATAATGATAAAAAAAAAGCGTTTCTCTATGTCTGAATTCACTTAAAAGGAATGTCAGTTGTTAATGTGTGTGATCTGCTGTCACAATTTATATCAGGTTTGACTTAATTAAAAGTAAAGAGACCTGACCCTGCTTTAAGTCTGTGTTTTAATCACATTTCTTGTTTTCGCCTTCGAGACGAAAACCGGAAACACTGCTGACATCAGCTGAACAACTGAATAAAAGCCACAGTCTCATATCAAACATGTGTGTGTGTGTGTGTTTGCAAAAATAGCCAGAAGCTGTTGCATCCGATATCAGATTGTTTTCCGCGACCTTGACCCTAAAATCAGTTTCACTCAGTCGAAATGAAGTGGCCAGCTGACAACTATAGGATCTGAATATGAGCTAACCTGCACATCATATATAGGTGCACGGGCGAGCGTGTGCATGTGTGTGTGTGCGTGTGTGTGTGTGTGTGTGCGGCGCGGACGCACAATTACCAAGCAGGCAGCAGAATCGATAGGTGCCTGCTGACAGATGGATTAGCACGGTAAACAGATGATACACACACCGCTAAATTATTCATCTGCTGAACAGTGGGCTGGGTTTCCACACACACCCGGTGACGGGGGAGAAGACGAGAGAGATGTAGGGGGATGGAAGGATGGAAGGGGGGGGGGGGACTTTTCCTTTTTTAACAGAGTGTGGCTCAAACTGATTCTTCCTCCATTTTAAAATTCACTGAGGTCGTGAGGGGACGGACTGACCCGCAACCAAAAAAAGGATGCGACGAGTTTATGTGCTTCAGCTCTTGTGGGAATAAAAAAATAAAAATACTGACTCCGTGTCCCTCTAATGCCTTTTAGATATGCAGAGGCACCGCGGGGTCAACGTGAAGTGTCTCGCAAGACATCCGAGACGCCGAACGCACGCACGTGCGCAAACAACGATACACTCATCCTTGCTTTATCCGCGTCTTTTCCTGAAGTGCGGGCAAATCCGTGATCATCGACTGTTTATGCCTCTAACAAAGCCCGCGATGAATGAATGCGATTTCACACGCAACAACACACAAGAGAGGTGTGGGGAATTTCGTGGATAAACCTGTTCATGCCAGAGATATGCACCATTATGTTTGGAGTTAAAGCGTCTTACCGGCGAAAGGGGGCGGGGGGGGGGACTTCAGACATAGATTTGACTAGGATTTGCAATGCAAAGTGGATCAAAAACTGCTGCATTATGAGGAAACAAAGCTGATAAAACAGGAATCGCCTGTACATAAACAGACTTCTATGAGACCTTTAAGTCTTTGCAGCCACCAGAGTCCACTCCCAATATTGAGTGGTATAGATTCTGGTGCATGCTAATCATATGAGCATGCACACACATTCACACACACTCTGGCATGCATATAAAGCACCCATTATTGATTTGTTTCACCTTTCAAGGGACTTTAGAGGCCTTTTTTTTGCAGCAGCAGATGCTAAGCTTCGCCCCTCAGGGAGGGCTGCAACTTTTAGAACCGAGGAGGAAGAAATCTGACGCGGCGCCGCACAACGCGATCAACTTTCCACTACTTCTTCCAGATTTAAAGATCTGTTTCACTTCCAAAGCTACAGGTGCGTGTGGTTTAGTGGGTCATGTCGCTTATAAATAAGCTGTGTGTGTGTGTGTGTGTGTGTGTGCGTGTGTATGTGAGCGCGTTTGCACTTATGCTAAGTGATGGGCCGGTCCAGCTTTGTGAAGCGGCAGTGCGTTAAGAACAGCTAACGATCTCGAACCCACAACCCCCTCCTCCTTCTCTCTCACACACACACACACACACAAACTGTTGGTTCGCATCATGGCTGCCATCAGCAGGAACCAATCAGATTTGATGAATAATTCAATATTAAAGAGGGTGTGACCAAGACAGGGAAGGGTGTGTATATGTGTGTGTGTGTGTGTGTGTGTGTGTGTGTGTGTGGAGGGGGGGTCCCCCCTCTGCCAAGCTTTTTTTTTTGAAAATGTTTGTGTGTGTGTGTATGTGTGTGTGAAAGTGAGAGAAGTGGGATGTGGGGGTGTGTGGGGGGGTGGGGTTCTGTCACACTAGACTGCATTCACAAACTGGCTGCAGATTAGATTACTGAGGAGAGAAGGGGGGGGGGTGCGAGGAGAAGGAGAGAGAAAAGAGATGAGGACAGAGTGGAGGGAGAGAGGGAGGGAAAGAGAGGAAGGAAGGAAGGAAGGAAGGAAGGAGTAGAGGTGAGTAGAGGCAAAAGAAACTAAAGAGAGAGAGAAAAAAAAGTCTTTTAACACATCTGCATTAAGAGGCTCTCTTGAGAAATAATCTGTGCTTCTGACAGACAGGAAGCACTCGAAGGACAGAAACTTGAAGCATCGCATACTGTAGAACACACACCTTACACTATGGCATGTTTCTGACTCGTCAGGATTCTTTGTGTCAAGTCAGTCCTCAGACGCCGATCTGTGTACAAATGCTAAGTTTCTGTGCTGTGAAGTAGTTCTCCGCCTTTTTTTTTCCCCCTGAAAAACAGTCAAGTGCAGAGGTAAGCGCGGGGCCATGGCATGACCTTATGTGAGCTAGCGTGTGCGTGTGTTTGTGTGTGTGCATGTTTAAGGCTAAACGTGTGTTGTGGTGCCAGGTGTGCTCTGGTTCTACGAGGCTCAGTGGAGTTTTAATGAAGGGTTTTTATTGGCCAAAGCTGACATCACCAAGGGAGCAAAGTGGAATTCCGGAAACCAGGAAAGTCACGGACCAGGGTTTGTGTGTGTGTGTGTGTGAGAGAGAGAAAGAGAGAGAGACTGAGAAAGACTTACTGGAAGGCAGTATGTGTGTGTGTGTGTGTGTGTGTGTGTGTGTGTGTGTGTGTGTGTCGCAGTGATTTTCATATCAAAGCAACCTGTTAGAAGAATTCTCTGCAGTGCAAAACTACTCCCTGTCCTCTGAATTTTCTACCTGAAAGAAGCTGCCACCGTTCGTAGGAAAGCCGCAGCGGGAACATGGGAAGTCACGGCATTATGTCACAGCGTAAACAGCCATGTTTGCCCATTACAAGGAAATAAGAACAGATTTAAGAGCGAAAATAAGCTCAAATGACAAGGCGCCGCCGAGGGAATCCTCTCATCTCATCGCCTCTCCTTCATTTGTCTTAAACCAGCTCCGGTGGCTCGTTTGTGTAACTTACTCTACACACACACACATACACACACACACACACACACACACACTGTGTCCAAATGGAGTGGCTGGGCCGACAAAAGGCTCGACAGGAAGCGACTAATCCTTGATCTGTGCAGCGTCGCAACAATGACCCCAGGACTCACACCGAGAGGCGCACACACACACACACACACACACACACACGCACACGCAAGCACATACACTCCTGACACACACACACACATACACAGACAATTGATGCTTCCAGTTGCCACCCAGAGAGAGAGAAAGACAGAACAAGGGAGACAGGGGGAGGAATAGGGAGGAAAATATTACCATTTTTCCAATGACTATATTTCATGAAAAAAATGAATAAAAGTTTTGCAATAATGAAATAGAAAAGTCCGCTCTCGCTCGCAAAGTAAAAGCTGTTTGTTGGTGTGTGTGTGTGTGAGTGCAGCGTATGGGTGGATCAGGTGTGTGGAGGCTGGTGTTGACAGGGAAACATGCACACACTTCTCACCGTGGAAGGGCAGGGGGGGCAGAATGGCACTCGCTAGGGGGTAAACAAAGCCACCACGAGTAGGACAGTCATCTGTGTGTGTGTGTGTGTGTGTGTGTGTATGTGTGTGTGTGTGTGGCACAGAATGGAGGCAACATGAGAGGGACAAGTCTTTTAACATCTGGCTAAGCACTGACAGGAAGACACACACACACACACACACACACACACGCACGGTCATGCAGGCAGGCGGGCAAGTCCCAGTCCTAATTATTAGAACACTCTTACTTAACTTAACCCTGCCACTAGACCGTGACAGGCAGAGATGGAGGGGGGTGGGGTGGAGGGGATGAGAGGTGGAGGAGGAGGAGGAGGGCAGATTTTTTTTTTTTTATGAGGACAAGGAGAAGGATGAGCTGCTTTTTTTTAACTTCTCACATGCCACAGCTGGGAGAGTAACAAGCGGAATCTCAGAACATCATGAACCCACACACACAGCGTGTGGGAAGCATCCCGCGGAAATCCCACAGTCAGGTGTTCCACGCTAAAGAAAAAAAAAGTAAAAAAACAACAACAAAACCTGCTCCTCATCCATCAGCATCAGCGTCTCTACTGTCCAGCGTCTTCCCTTCGTCAGATCTCTATATTCAGTTTCATCCGTTTATTTGTTCTGCTGTCGGCTGTTTTTTCGGCCCATTCCACAGTTTGCGCTGCTCGGCCACAAAAGAACAACATTTGCTCTATGGAGCGGTTGAGAACAAAAACAAAACATCAACAAAGAGGCAGCAGAGGCCTCTGGCTGCGTTAACATCTGTGTGTGATGCACTCTGATGATGGGAATACAGCAGTTTTTTAAGCTACTTTCCCTTTAAATAGATAAAAGCAAGCTCCAGGCCGGTTTTGAGTTCCAATTCTTTTGTTTTCTGATATATTTTTCTTTTGTTTTCTGACATAATGTCATAAGTTATGGTCAAAAGTAGGGTGAATAAGTGTAAATACTACAGAAATAGCCGTAGCTACCTGTCCGTGGCGTGCTGCCGTAAAGAATGTCTCCGCTGGCAGATGGGATCTGCGTTTCAGCTCAACATCTCTCCTCCGCCTCGGAATCCTTCCTCCTTCCGTCCCACGGCCATGCTTTTTCCCCCCTTATTGCTTTTATCTTCTCTTTTATCTCTCCTTCCCCCCTCCCTTCCTCATACTTCCCTTCCCTTCCCTTGCTTTTTTCTAAAAGACCTGTGTTTTCTTTCTTTCCCTGCCAGACATTTCTGTTCCTGACAAACTCTTTTTTTTCGGTTGTCCTCTCATCCCTCGCTTTTTCTTTCATTCTCTCCCCCCCCCCACCCGGCCTGAATTGCTCATATTTACCATTCTCAGAGCCGTTCCTTCCCTTTTCCTCTCGCCTTGTAAATGTCTGTGAACGCAATTCTCACTGAAGAAAGAAAACATCAAAAAAATAAAAAAAGGGAAGAAAGGAAGATGAGGAAGCTGGGTTAGGCATTCAGGGTCAGGTTCAGTGTAAATCTCTCAGCCTTGTAAATGTGGAGAGCGGAAAGAATGTAAACAAACAGACTACAGCTGTCACACACACACACACACACACACACACACACACACACACCTCGGAAAGGGAGGAAAAGGACATGGAAAACAAGGAGAAGGATGCAAGAGAGAAGGAGGGATAAGTAAGAGGCAGAGGAAAACAAAGGCGACGGAACGTGCTGCATGCTGAAGCATACACACACACACACACACACACACACACGCACCTTCACATTGACATGTCTCGCGAAAAAACATCAAATCCCCTCCGCAAACAAACAAGTGCTTGCCTGCGTTGCCTCGGCGAGGGCGGATTGTTTCATTTGTCAACATTCCCATTAATTCCAATCACACATCCCATAATTCCTCTCGTACAGTACACACACACACACACACACACACACACACACACACATATGCACACACAGAGACACACACAAAAACCCTCCTCTGCCTCGAATCCCTTCATTCTCGTGCTAAAACCTTACAATGTGAATACAGTAAATGCTAATAGCTTTTACAACAATACGACATGCAGAGTCCTCTTAAGGCATGATGGGGCCTTTATGCGCAGGTTTAGCGGCTGACAGGTTAGCGGGTTTAGTTAACAGCCAACGTGCCTGCCGGTGCAGTGGGGGGATTTGGGAGAAGGCTTAGCACAAAGTAGGCCACTGTTGCTCGGGGTGGCGTGCGGCGAGGCCGACAGAATGGCATGCAGGGAAGTTAGGGTCGCGGCGCTTTTTTCAAGTCGCCGTAATCTGCCCCACTTTAGGGGTTTTATTTTAGTGTATGGTTAAACACGAGGGGATCACCCTCACACCTGGGATTAGGTTCCATGACAGGTGATTGGATTGTAATCGGATAGATGATAAAGATCCCGATATAAATGCCATCCAGATGTGGAGTAAACCTGAATCACATCGCAGATCTGGTCACATAAATCCATCTGCAGCGGACTTAGCATAGTTCACCCCCCCCCCCCACCCCCTTTTTCTCCCTCAACATAATTTTTCCTTTACTGTATCGGAAGGAATGGAGTCGCGTGACAGTGAAAGATGTGTCGTCTAATAATATCTGAAGTGTTTAAAGCCACTTCGAATTGCTTCGATCGTAAGCTTCCGCTCAGTTTTGACATGCATCTTTAATGCAGTATACAGGTGTTTGAAGGTCCGACTGAGGCCCCTTCATTCCACTAGTTTTACCCGCTCCAAGTAACACAAGTTTTACTGATTAGTATGTAGAGTCCGGCGTGGATCACTTTCACACCTGTGACCGAACCAGAATTTGTCCATTGAAGTGTCATTAGTGTTTATCTCCTGTAGGAATAAGCTCTGATGCTGCCTCACTATGGAGCCACACGTTCCCACATTGCTACTTGCTCTTCTCTTCATGTTTGACATGTTTGTATTGGCTGTTTTTGATGAAATATCCAATTGCAGCTTTATGGATGCGTCTGGAGAACAATCTGCATCATTTTAAGGAGAGGAGACGGGCTATTTTCAAGATTGAGGTCATATGGGATGAACATTGTTTCAAAGACCCACAAGGTAGCTATGAAATTATTTGTATCCCCTTGTTTGGTCCCAAGTTTGGAATGGACCGTTTGGTGTGTACCAACTGCTGCTGGTGTGAACGCTGTGTTTTAAACCAGCGTGTGGACATTCTCTTAAAATCTCAACTATAGAGGCTGTGGCTCAGAGGTCGAATAGTCGTCCACCGAGCAGAAAAATCAGTGATTGGAGTCCCAGCTCCTCTGGTCTGCATATCAGTCATTAATTTATAAATAAAAAGGGTGAGGTTATTTGAGAAGTTTACTGTTCATCACATCAATTTAATAAAAGGCATAGTTCAAATAGATAACAGGGCCATTTGTTCAGATGTTGGGGAACAAGAATTATTTGGACGCTCAGAATCGGAGTCACATAAACATCGCAATCAATTAAGTAAACGGGCATCTGGATTTTAATGGCCGCTATAAATTATGAACATGTACATTATATCTCCATAGATAAGATATGGATTTAATGACACATGGGGATTCAAAGTTCATGAGCCAGACTTAGATCTCCAACGTCATGGCTGCGTAAACCTCTGTGAGTTAAGGTCCCGTGTCGTGCACTTTTCTGGGTTTTATTTGAAGTTTTGATATTCCTATCATTATATATGTTGGGGTATAAAGTATGAGAAGGCATTTCATTATAGTTTTACGTCTCCTCACGGTTTGGTCTGTCTCCTTAATATTCACGGCTGTGAATGTGGGTGAGCAGGTGGCAGTATAGGTGTGACATCATATATTCACAGAATGTGTGTGTTGCGACATAGATTGATTATTTATTCCATGGGACTGAAAAAAATCAGGCTTAATTGATCATTTGTTTAAACATTTTTTTTACTCTTCCTGCCAATAATAAGAATCTGTAATGACACTGTATGACCTGAATCTTATCAGACTGCTGAGAAGCTGCTACCGCATGTGTGAAGCAGCACGAAGGCTGCTAGTTAGCTAATAGTGTGTGTGTGTGTGTGTGTGTGTGTGTGTGGGTATGTGCATGTGTGTCTGGAGCAGCGAGAGTCCTTTCCTCATGGGATTGTACCACAGTGTTGTTTGTTCTTCACGCCTCCACCGGATAGTCCGAACCAGTGAAGGAGAACCCATAATTCTTTGCTGTAAGCAGTGCCTCTGCACATCCAATTGCATTAGAAGCCTATGGTAAAATGTGGAGGCTACTTGTGCCAAGATTTAACCTGATTAGACAGAGATCCGGCCGTTCCAAAAGACAGCACAGAAGCTCCTGTACCCGTCTCCGGCTCCTTCCGTCTCCGTCTTAGTGCTAACAAATCTGCAGCGGCAGCGTGGCAAAAATGGAAGAGGAGAATACTTAATACACTACAGGCATTTTTCTCAAGGCTCCAGTAGTCCCTAGTCATACCGGCGGCATTTCAGAGCAGGTTTTAAATGCATGTTTAACAGAGAGAAAGTTACGTTTAATCACAGCGGCCTAATGAGTTGGCTTTCTCTTCCTCTCTTCCCTCTCTCGCTTTATGTGGCCTTTGATATCTTCCTCTTCCCTCTTATTCCTTCCCGGCCAGCCACCGCTTGTCATTTTCCCCAAATCCCCCCTTCCCTCCACCGCCCCCTTTTTTTCTTCATCCCTCTCTCTTTCTCACCCTCTCCGTCTCTCCTGCGGTGGTCTTTTTATCGGATCAGTCTCAGGTCGTCGCCTCTATCTCTCATGTGTTCCATCAAGGATGCTCAGACACGCGCATGCACACACACACACACACACACACACAAAAGTTCAAAGATGGTGAAAGATGGAAAGAAAGAAAGTAGATATAAAGACAAATTAATTTTTTCCCTAAATGTTCACTTTAAACATGCCCTTCTTCCTCTCTGATTTGTTGCTGAGGCCCGATGCAGCTTGTTGACATGTGTAGGAGATGTCGCCGCTCATGCTGAGCGTTTTGTGTGTCTGGAAGAGTGTTTGTGCATGCCTACGTGTGTTTGTGCTTGGAGCTCTTACAACACCCCTCTCCTACCTCCCATATTTTACACACAAACATGCACGCACACACACATACACGCAGCCTGCCAAGGTTTTAGGTATGTGGGTAAATCTTTTGGCAAAGGGGCTGCCAGTGTGGAGCTATGATGAATGCTGATGGCAAAGAGCATGGCCGGTCTCTGAACCAGTCACTCACACACACACACAAATACACACACAGTCCCACACACACACACACACACAAACACACACACACACTAATCAGATTCCCAGTGTGTGAGGGCCAAATGGCATCCTTCCACTGGTGAATGCTAATGTGACCAGTGGAGCTTGTGGGCTTGTGAAACAAGGAAGGAGAGAGCCAGGAGAGATGATGACAAGAGAACAGAGATGGGATTGTTTATTGGCGTGTGTGGGATGCCAGTGTGTAAAAAAAATTGCATTCTTCTACAAATTGCGCCGAGTTGTACTTTGTTTTGAAATTTGATTAGCTTTGGCTGCGTGTGCGTGTTCATGTGTGTTTTATCGGTTTGTTTTTTTCTCTAAGTTTATTTATTACAGTTGACAAGACCTCAGTGCAGTTCTTTAAGTTGCAACGACATGTTCAAGAAATTTCAAAAGACTTTATACAAGACCTGAGCACAAACTTGCAGAATAGAACCTAGATTAACCACCTGCTCAGTGAAAAAAACATGTATTTACAAGTTTTAAGATTAATATTAGATAAACCAGATGATCACATGCTGTCACTAACTTAAGCTAATAAAAGCAGGAGATATGTAGTTTTTAAAGAACAGCAATTTATTTGAGGGTGTTGGGTTGTGTGTAATTTGTAATGCAAATCATACATCTATAAAACACTAAGAAAACCAATTATGGGATATTGCAGTAGATGTAGTTTTTTTTTCTTTCATTTCTTCATTTTATGACACAAAAAGCAACAAACAAGATCATTGGATCATTAAAAGAGCATGTTGAAACCCAATTTGTGTATGCAATGAAATATAGTTGTTTGAGCATTGTATGAGTGTAGTGTGTCTTAAAAAGGTGCCTGAACAGCCTCAGTGTGCTCTGGATACAGGTTTCATGATTTCAACTGCAGGGATGAACACCAATCTTCAAAAAGATCAAGCCTTTTGAGGATTGCTCCATAATCACCCATACAAGTGGGTTTGAGATCTGGTGCCTGCAGCCTACAGTTGACATCAAGATATTAATCAAACCAGTCAGTGAACCCTTGTTTCCTGTGAGGCAGCATCTACATCTGTTGTGTTTCCTCAGTTATTCAGGTTTTGTTTTTAATTTGTTACCTGTCTGTACGTGCAGTTCGATGTGTTTCTACTTTTCTTGAAGACAACAAAGAATAACAGCGAAAAGCTACTTACATCGCTCGATGCGGTCCTCGGGGCTGGAGGAAGTCTCTCGATCGGACAGGAGGCCGGACACAGCAAAGATCTTTTTCCCACTGTCCTCCACTGCCTTCAAGGCGCTGCTGGGTGAGCTTCCAGGAGGGATATGGCCACCGCCAAAGTCATATTCTTTCCCCTCGGCGTCAGAGTACCGCAGGTGGGGCGAGGCGTCTGGGTCCAGGCAGCCTTTGAGGCGCTTGGCCGGAGTGAAAGCGGACTGATACCCGCCTGGTGCCCCGTCCCGGTCTTCCGGAGGGGATGCAAAGGGCCTGAAGGCGCCGACGCCGCTGTGATTCAGCATGCTGATCGGCGAGCAGTCCAGGTTGGGTGGGGCGAACTGATGATGGAGGTGGAGGAGGGAGGGAGGAAAGTCCCTGTTGGGGAATCCTGTGGGGACGCCACCTTGGCGGTGGTACATTGACGCAAAAGTGTATGAACCGTTGTTGAATGGCAAATGGACGTCTTTTTCAACAGAGACCGGGACGCCGAATGGGCGTGGTTGTTGGCAGGGGATGGAGGCGTCGCGGGAAGCTTCGGCGGTGGAGGCCAGGACCATGAGTGCCGGGGAGGCCAGGGGATTGGGCAAGTAGGAGGAGCTCTCCATCTTGAAGGCTGCCCTATGGAGGTCCATGTCTGGACGGAAGGTTGTGAGGACGATTCCTCCTCAGCGAGATTGATGACAATGTCCAAGACCCTTGGAAAGGGTCTGAGGGAGTAGGGGAATTGAAATAGGCTCTTCAACGGAAGGGTTTTTGAAAAGAGTCAGGACAGTTCACTTGGTGTGACGGCTAAAGTTGGTTCAGATTAGCTTGAATTGAGTTCATTGCTCTCCAGTCAAACTAAATTTGATTAAGCTGTTTCCAGCCAATTTGACTTTAGCTGAGTTCAGTCTAGCTCATTCCGTGCCAGGTAAGTGCTGTTTGGTCTGTTCAGTCCTTCAGACTTCACACGTTGGACCGGTTGAGTCCTGATTATAAATAGAATAAATGTTCAAAGTTAGGTTGCTCCCTCTGGATAAAGTAGAGTAAAGGCCTCCCTCTTGGGGGGTTTGTTGGAGGTTTTGCAGGAGGGGTAAGGTCCTGGAAGGGTGGACATCCGTAGATCCTCAAGGCCGGTTCCTCATCTTCAAGTAGTCGCCAAGCTGTGAGTATACAAAACATATGCATTAGAAATCATTTGGTTGCACCACAATGTCTTACAAAAAGCAATGAAAACAGAGTCAAATTCTATAACCTGTTCTTGCACTCAACAGGTTTTGTGGCACGGCTTGAGATAACCCAGAGCAATATGACCTCTCAAATGTACTCTACTCTTAAACATTTCGAAACTTGACATGTGATGGATAAAGTCCTGCATTTTAACTGAGTTTGATTTCATAGATCCTTTGTGGCCTCTGCAGTTTCGGACAGCCCTGAAAAGATCCTATTCCTTCCCACAGAAGTGCTTAAAAGTCCCATGTCATTTGCCTGTGTCATTATCTTACATATAAATCCTTAATATAAATTCAAATCCTTTCGCACACCCCATCACATCCATCTTAGACCTCCTCATCTTTTCTTAATGATGGGTACTTTCAGAGACAAGAGGCGTGCTGCTTTTTCAACAGACAAAGATCAATGTCTTGCCCTCAATCTGTAGGGGAAAAGGAAGGGAACTGAGCAGAATTCTTTTAATAAAGGAGCTGCTGGAAGCCAAGGCTTGAAGTCAAAGCCTTTGGGGACAGAGTGTTCTTAAGCGGACACTGTTGTTGAAGCCACAAATTTAGAACCTCTTGGGAAAAAGTGTCCTCAAGTTGACACTGTTGATCAAATCCTGTAAATCCCTGCCCTTTGACAAAAAGCCAAGAACTATTTCAAACCCCAAACTTCTCTTACTTTCCCCTCCCCCTTTTTCTCCCCTTTCCTTCTCTCTCTCTCTCTCTCTCTAAAGAAAAACTTCTACAAACTGTTTTCACATCACAACCTTTCATTCCGATCTCTGCAGCCGTCCACGTCTCATCTCTTTCCAAATGTCCCCTCCTTGTCCTGTGTCCTCCTAATCTGTCTATCTCCTCCCCCCTTCTTCCCTCCATCCCCATCTCCTCCTCTCATCTCTCTAGCGCTATCTCTTTTCGCTCCCTCCCTCATCTCAGATCTTGGCCTAAGCCGCTTATTCCTACCATCTCCCAGGATCTTATTGGACCAGAACCACTTGTCTTGAGATAAGGACACACACACACACACACACACACACACATCTGATAAGAGGCTATGTGGCTCAATGTTCAGCTCAACACCCGACTCAGTGGGGCGAACACACTCCACACTCTCGCAGGCGATGCCGCCCTCTTCTCTATCTTCTCTATCTAACCACTTTTAATTCCCCAATTTCTAGTATCTCTCCTCCCTTTATTTTTACATCTCCCCTGTCAATCTCTTCTCCTCTCATCCCTCCATTCCCCCCCCAACCACCCCCCGTCCCCGACGCCCCCGCTCCCTTCTCCCTTGGGTGATTCCGACGGGTGATATCATATCAGACCCCTCCATCTGGCATCCACGAGCCAGAGGAAATCTGACTGAGTGAATAAATTAGCCGTACTTGACCTCACGACCCCCACGGCATCCGCGGCAACAGACTAGAATCTTTTCCCCCTCCCGGGGATTAGATCGGAGCGTGCGATTGGTCGGTCTGGGAGGCAACCGATGAAATGACAAAATAACATTTCAGAGATTTTTATCCCCAAAGGGCAATTTGAAGGTGGCTGGCTTGTTAATTGTCCAATATGTTAAGATTTAAAGCAGGTAAAAGTGACTGTGAGAGTTTTTCACAGGATAAGAACAGCAGATCAGAATACATGCAAACAGGTCATCATGAGTAATTCCATATGTATTATATCCAATTTTGCATTATCAGAACGTGATATTCCATTTTATTTTTGATCATAAAAGCCTCCGCTGACATTGAAATTTGACAGCGGCGTGACTCGAGAAGGTCAAACACGGAGCACAGTGTGCACACACGTCCATAAACACCCGACAAACACAAACTCGCGCAGTATCAAGTAGCGGCCTCTCTAGACGAGTTTCAAAGCTGCGCTGACGACCGGCCAGCATCAAAGGAGAAACTCCCTGGGAAATGAAAGGAGAAAATCTTTTATAGCTATCAGCTGTCCACAACGCTCATTCAAATCAATTTCCAAACCTGATCTCGGCTTTGGCACGCTCCCTTCCCGCCTCCCACACACACTCACACACACACTGTCGAGAGGAAGGAGAGAAGAGAAGGCCCGGAGACAGAGAGAGAGAGAGATGGGGAGAGATGTGAGATGTTTTACATTACCGCAAATGTACAGTAGGCCAGCGTGGAGTGTTGAGAGTGGCTCACGCTGACACGCCTCTGGTCTGGACACAAGCCACAGAGTCACGTTACACACCTCTCCTCCTCTCTCCCTCCTCCTCCTCCGCCCACCTCCGCCTCCTCTTCTCACCCTCTCTTCCCTACGCAATCCATCGCGGAAATAGCACCTTGAAAGTGTAGCCATAACAAAACTCCTCTCTCTCTCTCTCTCCACACCCGTTCTCTGTCTATCAGTTTACTC
This sequence comes from Eupleurogrammus muticus, assembly GCA_036785175.1. Lineage (NCBI taxonomy): Eukaryota > Metazoa > Chordata > Actinopteri > Scombriformes > Trichiuridae > Eupleurogrammus > Eupleurogrammus muticus. Next base: position 7,612,390 of record JAYKQN010000014.1, read on the forward strand.
CCTCCCTCCGTGTTTCTCATTTTCTCGCTCCCGCCGCTGTATATCACATCACACTTTCTCCTGTATAACCTCTAAAGTAGCGGTGTGTCTGAGGTGTTGATAGGGAGGTAATACACTGATAAGTACCGGGATATTTCAATTTTATTATCATTACCCAGCAGGCCGAGGGGGCGGCGAGCGAGGAGGGCCGCCGACGCGAAAGCAGCCAATCCAATAAGAGGACACTGGATAATACCTCACAGGCCGCAGCACAGGCCGAGGAGAGGATGTTAAATTGGGGCTTGCTTTTAGATCAATGCCTTCTCTCATTAAGAACATAATTATTTATAAATTCTAACTATGCATATAATATCACGGGTGTCATGAAGCCGCTAAAAGTCAGCGGATTTTTTTTTTTTTGCTCCTTATCTCTAAAACAACAATCATAATTCCTATGCATATCATCAACATACACGCACAATTACGTCCAACGCGGGCACGCGTGATGTCAGTCAGTGCCACTTACAATCCCATTTGCCACCGAGGGGATAACTCCCACACATTGTCTGACACCGGGTATATGCATTTTATAATAGAAAATGTCACGGGGGAACATTTACCACGCTGACATAATTTGATTACAGTGTGCAGGAATGATACAGCTGTCGGCGTGATATTAAATACAAACAGCGAGGAGGGCTTTTCATGTCAAATCTGCACTTTAAGTGACAATGTTATACCAGTCGGGGGAAATTGCGGTGTCAACAACAATGTGCTTTAACATCATTCCGGTGGAGACATTTCACTCAAGAAATATGAGCTACTGTGTGTGTGTGTGTGTGTGTGTGTGTAACTGTGCTCATAAACATTATTATTGTTCTTTATAATAATTACTGAATGTTATTTGCCTGCTAGGAGTTAGGGGTGATTTAATTGTGGAGTTTTTGGAAAAAAATCCTTTCACACCACTAATAAATAATAAGACCAATGATAGTTTCCATAATAGGACGCTTACGTGAACGTTTAATCGTCTGCATGGCCTTACTCCTCCATAATATTCCAGATGGAAAACCATCTAAAAGTATTCCCAAGGGACCCGCTGATGTCACTGCGTAATATGGGATTCCACGTTTCAAAGGGAAAGAAACACAAGCAGCTCGGATTGTCAGTATAGCAGAAGCAAAAAAAAAAAAAAAAGTGAAAATGGGATCCAAATAGCTTCACCGTTCACAAAGAGCACCTGACCTTTTGAGGCTTTCCTTTTTGTTGACTGGTTGGGAATACTTTACTTTTCTTTTTTTTTTTTTGCACGGCTGCTTTGAGTGTGTATAGCCAACACTTTTGCTTGTCACAGCGAGTTTTCCAGCGTGTCTGCTGAGTTTTGGAGAGGAACGAAGAGAAATCCAATTTTTGTTATAAAAATGTCTTGTCGACTGTGACTAGTGAGTGTGTGTGTGTGTGTGTGTGTGTGTGTGTGTGTGTGTCTCTGCTGACACTGTTGGGAAGCAAAGTAGCTGAAGTTTTTTCTTTTTTCTAATGGAGACAGAGAGAAAAGCAGTCAAAACTGCGAGCGTGTATGAGTGTGTGTGTGTGTGTGTGTGTGTGCGTGTGTGTTTGCGCACTTCCCGGGTCCATGGGTATATTTAGAGATTGTTGACAAGCGTGAAAGTGCCACTCTTACATTTTATTACAAGAAAGGCCAACACTGTGACACCCAACTCGTCGTTCTGGTGAACACACATGCAGCCGCACACACACTCGCTCACATATACCAGAGCATGTGTCAGTGGTGGAACAAGTACACCGATCTTTTACTTAAATAGAAGCAGCAATACCAGATACTGAAAAAATACTCTATTTCAAGTGAAGGTAAAGTAAAAATAATTGACAGCAAGATGTATTTAAAGTCAAAAGTAAATACTTATTCTACAAAAACTGCACTGATTATTTTCATTATTATACAGTAATATATTATTAAAAATACACATTCATTATACACAGATATTTATAAGCAGCATTTTAATACTGTCAATGTAACATATATTGTGGCTGCTCAAATAAAGGGAAAGAATGTATGTTTTATATAATAATTATGTGCCTTACAGAGCAAAAGACTGATCAGAAAAGTGGCTTTTAACTTAAGCTGTGGAATTAATGTAATAAAAAGTACAGTATTTCCCTCTGAAATGTAATGGAGTCCAATTAAAGTAGAATCACATGGATTACCTCAAAATTGTAGTTAAGTACAGTACATGAGCAAATGTACAGTAAAATTGATCTATTTAAAATGATCTAAATGTGCACTTCTGTGATTAAATATGGTATTTATTCAAAGGTCCCATGATGCACTTTTTTGGTTTTGTTATCCCTAACATGATGTATTAGCAATTTCTCCAGAAAGCACAGGTGGTTTTTGGTCTGTCTCATAAATATTCACGAGCCTCTCTTCTGATTTTCCCTGGGAAGACTGAAAAAAGTGGGTGTGGCAGTGGGGGGTCGGCTGGTCCATGCTGGGAGACGTCTACAGGCGGAGGGAGCTACTGTATGACATCACAAAGTCAAGAATGGGGCAGTTTTCACATTAACCCGAGACCTTATCTAGAGTAGAAGAAAACTAACTGACAATGGCTATTTGCATGATATGGGACCTTTATGTCTGGAGTCATGTGCTGCAAAGGCAGGAAAACAAAAACTCCCCTGAGAACAAAATGTTCGTGTCCAAAAAGCCCCAGTTAAGATTTATGGCCTCTAATGTCTACCCTCAGCCTCCGCCATGCACAAACTCTCTCGCCGTTCTTCACCCTGCACTGAAAACCTTGGCACATCTTCTTTTAGGGTAATTACAGCACTGTACATTTTAACCACCGTAAAAATCAACCAAATAAAAAGTTTATGGCCGACCATCAACCCCTCGGCCTCAGCAGGGCCTGTGTACTAATACAGGTGTCACGTCCTGAGGTTGATACAATAAATATCCACTTTTACAGATGTAACACGTCCAATCATAGCGGAGCTCAGCGCTGTCCAATGAAAACTAAGTGATTAATTGTGAACCTTTTGTCTTGTTTAAAGCTTTGTGGTTGCATTTTTATATATAATTTGGTGATTTTTAATAGCCTATATGAAATAATGGTCGAAATCTATAAAGAACATTTTTATTTTTTCAGTTCATCTAAAAGCAAAAAGCTAATTTTTAAATCTTATGCTATCATAGTTGCATATCAATGCAACTTTCCCATTTCTAAAAATGCTAAAAAATATATTGAGATAAAAGTCTTGCTTTGTTTAGTCTTTGATATTAGGAGGGGGAGAGCACATTATAAAAAAAAAGCAAGACTGCAGAGTAAACCAGACGATTCCGAAGTCTCAGTTTCACCAGCTGAGAAGAGACTAAGAAACACTGCTATTTAAAACCCCTGCTGTCAGATATTAAATATTTGCCATCAGGACACATGCATAGAGGGAAACAGAGAAAGTAAACTGTCTTGTCTGTACAGTGTGAGTGTGTGTGTGTGTGTGTGGGTGTGTGTGTGTGTGTGGGTGTGTGTGTTTTAGCATTAAACAGCATGAGCTGACCTGCAGACAGGTCCACTCTGTATTCCAGACAGACTACAGTGTTTGTGTTTGCGCGCGAGCGTGTGTGTGCGTGCGAGTGTGTGTGTGTGTGTGTGTGTGTTTGCTGATGTCCGAAGCGACAGTCGATACTATTGAAATCTACTCATTCATGTCTGGCCATGAGGCAAAGCTCAAATGTCCTTGTGAATAAGAATCACAGCCATTTATCTCTCCCCCTCCTTCTCTTTTCTCTCCCTCGTATTATTCGTCCTTGTCTTTCCTTCAGCCGTAAAACTCTAATTTTTGTTTCGTCTTTCAAATATCCGCTCTGTCTTTTTTTTTTTTTCTTTCCTTTTTACTCGGCTACTCCTTTCGCCTTCTCCGATATGGGATCTGTTGTTCGCATCAGTCGACAGCTGCCGCCAGTTAACGGGAGATATATGCAATGGCGATGGGAAAAATATTACAGCATAAGATTTGATAATAGACAGCAGCGCGCCATCCTGAGTTGGATAATGACGCTTGGGTAATATTCAGCACCAAAATCAATACGGATTGGACAAGCTTGTGCAAGCCAACATGGCAGCTTTGTGCAGCACTTCCCTATTACAGTACGTGGTGAAGAGCGTGTTACTTAACACGGAGGGGCTTTCACTAATTACTGCTTTATCCAAATGTTTGAATGCAGGAAAAAAGGAGGAAGATTGTATCGTTTGATTTTCTCTTACTCTCTCCTGACTCTCTCTCTAGCCCCAATGTGACATTCATGCAATACTTCTGCAAAACAGAAAGAGGATTTACTCCTCAAATAAGCCTTTGTGATTTGGGAGACAGAGTCATGGCCGCCAGACAAAAGAAATCATTCTGGAAGTCTGCCCTGACCTGTGGCGGGGATTTCTATTCATGGCCGGCACCAGCAAGGCCCAGTTCAGCGGGGGACAGCTAATTCCTGGTACAGCACAAGCTAAATGGGAAAAGCACGCCATTCCATCGCTCATAGATTTCCGTCCCCCATGTATAATTTGGGATCACTGGTAAACCAAATCTCAGCATTTGTTTATTTTTTTCTCTCCCCCAGCTTTGTTTCCCTGAAATGATGTTAAATAAACTCCCTTTGACATACTTGGCTGCTGTAAGGTGCAGCTGTATCAGCTTGTGTTTTGGACGAGGCAGGGCACAGAATTCCACTTTTTTTTGTTAATTTGGAACTAAAATAACCCATCTTTAATAAATAGTTAATATTTGTGTGATACAGTAGAACGATTAATCAATTAGCTGCTAACTATTGCATTAACCGCCAAGTGACAATCGATTTTAGTCATTTCTGAGAAAAAAAATGTCCAAATTCTTTTGGTAACTTATCAAATCTGAATATTTACTGGTTCCTTTCGTCTTCTATTATAGTAAACTTATTATCTTTGGGTTGTGGACTCCTGGTCTGGATAAAAACTGACATTCTCGGTGTCATCTCCAGCTTGGGGAAATAAATGGCCGACATCTTACACCATTTTTCAAACCAAACAACTAATCAAGTAATAATTCAATAATCGTTAGATTAATTGACTATGAAAATAATCATCAGTTGGATCCCTATTATACTGTAAATCTTCCTGGCGTAATTGATATGGAGGCTCTACACATTAAGCTCTTGTCCTTTATTGTACCCATAAAAAAATCATTATTTATGTTACTTTTGGCTTTTCTGAGACAGGGCACACGCTCATAAAAAGAGAGAAAAAAAGAAAAATAGAGAAGATAGGATCTTGATAGATGACACCAAAGTGTGCTTTCTGGCCGGCAGGTGACAGGGCTCCCTATCTGCCCTGCAGGAGTGTGACTGAGTGAGTGTGTGTGGCACCGGTCGCCCTCCTATGACTCTTTATTGCTGTGCTGTGCCGGCGTGAACAACAGCAGCCACTAATCTAGCCGGCTGGCAGGCAGACAGGTGGCTGGCTGGCTGGCCGCTTTCTGCTCCGGGCCGCATGCAAGTGCAAGCCAATTAGTTCCGAGTTTAACGAGGAAAAACAGTTGCCATGCATGTACGCGGTTTCCACTCGCAGAGTTTGCACTAATAATCCTATATTGCAAAGTTCATAACGATAATAAGAACAGTGGAGAGGGGAGGGGATTTCATTGATGCCTGCGGGGAGAAGCTCTGCTCGCCTTTACATGAGGGTCAAAGGTCAGCGGTAGTGGAGCAGGGTCGGGAGGAAAGAGGACGCTTTCTGCGGGCGTCAACCGACAACCGAATCTACGCGATAACTTATCCCGAAGCTGCCAAGCATGCAGTGTGAATATCAAACTGCTTTGTGTGCGGATATGAAGACGCACGTTCCTGCAGGTGTGTGTAGATATGTGTGTGTGTGTGTGTGTGTGTGTGCATCAGATCAGGCTCCCTGTATCGGTCTCGTCTCCGGCCTGGATGCCCGGCTGGCTGCACAAAGAAAAATGATAAGTAGGCTACACAAATACTGCCAGTCTGCAATCGATGGACGCAAATGCACCAACTGTGTCTTCTGGGGAGGTGTGTGTGTGTGTGTGTGTGTGTGTGTGTGCGTGTGTGTGTGTGTGTGTGCGTGTGTGTGTGAGAGAGAGAGAGAGAGCGATGGTAGGGGGTGAATATTAGCTTATTTTCCAAGCAGGGAGCTTGTGATCCGGCTCACAGTGTAATTGACGAATGGGGGGGGAAACCTGAGAGAGATATGATGTGGCGGTGGGGGAAAAGGTGGGGGGTTGGAAGGATAGACACAGAGGGAAGGAGACACGGAGCAATATGGAGAATAGAAAGTATCTGACATCCGACACAACTCGCCCCCCCACCGCCTCCCCCATTAGGCTAATTCTTTGACTTTCTCTTGTTGCCGATAGCGTCTCCAAGTGATATTTCCCCCTATAACGGCATTACCAGTGCCTGCCTTCTCCAATGCAATCAAACCATTAAACACAGTGCAGCCTCCCCTCCATGGAGTAATTTCCTTCCAATAGAAAATGACTGGACATGAGCTACTCCCCTTTCCTGTCATCAATAAAGGGAATAATTGGGTCTGCGTGCATATTTGCAGAGAATGGGGATAAACTGCAGGTTGCAGCAGAATTCTGTTTATTTTGACTAGGTGTCTCGGGTCATAATTTCACAAGCTTCTTGCACTAATTTCCACATTTTTTTTCACCAAAATATATGACAACAAAAAAAAATGAATAGGATGCTAAGTGTGATTGATTGTTCCCTCCTTCACATTGTAATGACTTATTAACAAACAATAAAAAGGCAAACAGGCTTCAATTGTCTGTTGCCTAAAAAGATGCAGTTTCATATTTTTTTATGGAATTAGCAAAATAGGCTATAAATATTAGAAATAGTTGTGGACGAGTGTCATATAAAAAGAAAAAAGTTTTCAGTCGCAATTGGCACAGTGTTGCAATATGTTGCTACGGAAATGGAAAAAAAAAAACATTTAAAACACCATCCATCTAATAAATGATTGCATCCTGCTCCTCACATTAAAGTCTGGTGATTATAACTGAGAGAACAAGACGATGAGACTTTTTTCAGGACGCAGCGCGTGGCGCAGGACGCGCTTCTCCTCCGTTGGGCCGCGCGCTCTCGTCTCTGCGTGTTCACACACGTGTTATTTACCGGCGACGAGTTTATTTCAATTACCGGCTGCGTTTCAAATTAGCTCTACTATGTAGTGTTTATTAGCACAACAAAAATAAAACACACACACACCCACAGGAGGGAGGGAGGGAGGGAGGAGATGGGAGGAATGCGGGAAAAGGAGGGGTCGAGTTGGTTCTGCTTTTAATAAAGAATGAGGAATTAGTGCATATTGATAGGACTTAATAGACCGAGGGGGGTCATCAAACTAGTCGCGACTGAGCGATCCATGGTTAATTTACTATCAGTGTCATGTTATGGGAGAGAGACGAACGGAGGAGGAGGAGGGAGGGAGGGGGGGTTGTTAATGCGCGCGTCATGACGCATTAATCTTCCCCAAATATGAGAAGTGGCCTCCTCAGGTGGGAAGACGCGGATCCGAAGGCAGAAGAATTTAGAGGAATTTGGTGGAAGTCGGCTGTGCAGGTGGAGCCAGGCCTGCTTCCCTCTGACGGTCCGGATGAGTCTCCTCTCTTTATTTCGCCTCTCGGTTATGTGGCGCAAAATAAAACACGATGGAGCACATGAATCCATGTATTAGGGGAGGGGGGAAATTAAATATTCACCTGTATAAATTTGAAACTGTAAAGACAAAAAAAATTGTAGTCAACTTTTTTTTACTGATAATGAAGCAGGTGGGAGGATTTTTTTTTATTTCGGACTCTTCTTCGGATCCAAATTAAAATAAACTTCTCTTCCTGCGGCCATCGATCCAGGAGAGAGGAAACAGGAGGGGGGGGGAGAGGTGTGAAATGGACATTAATTTTAGTTCACACTTGTCTGTGCGCAAAGGAGGGGAAGGAGATCAATGGCGAGCAATAACAGCTGACTGCTGAGAGAGGGAGAGGGAGAGGGGGAGAGAAGGTGGATGCAGAAGTGTGGAATCGAAATCGCTGACAAATAAATCATCTTTTGCTACTTTTCCTCCAACCTCGACACTTTCCCCCCCTCCTCTCTTCTCTGCACCACCTGTGTTTTCCTTTGGGACGCAGAGGGAGGAAGGCGCGTGGGCCGGAATTATTTTAATCAGAAATAAATAGATAATAAATATCGCGAGAGTATTATGTTACTGGATTTTGACAGAAATAATTATATGTTTTATTAACATGATTGCGATTTGTGTTGTTTTATTCCAAAAAAAAAGAATACATATTTTCCTGTCATGTTTTTGGCTGAAATTGGGCATAATGATGTGTGATCTGTATCTGTGAAATCCCAAAGGCGCTGAGGCGCAGATGAATTAATACCGCAGCCTGTACACAGACGGCCCTGAACGCATCACTTGTCATATAAACTAAAGTTGTTAAAGCGCCCACAAGCTTGCAATCAAAATATGACTCTTTTTATATATAAATATGTATAGAGAGAGAAATTGTTGGAATCATCCGCGGGCCTTTGGCGACGGCAACGAGTTGAATTCAATTGAAGACTGGAGAGGGATATAATAGAAATGATGCGTCATTCGGGATGAGAGCATTTCACAGGAAAAGGCCACGTTTCAATGATGACAAAAGCCATGGCTTCCTAATAAAAAAGATAATGCAGTTGTTGTTTTTTTGCAAAAAATAATGCAGTTTTCACATTTTCTTAATTAAGAATGGCGTATTAATAAAGCAAGGCTATTTAAATAATTATTTATTATGTAACTTCAGTTTAGAAAATGTGAGTAAAATGTTTCTTTTTTAGAATTTCAATGAATGTGTCATTAATATATTTATAATTAAAATGTCAGAATTAAATTGTAATTTCTTGTTATTATTAACCTTAAAAAACAGTGTTAAAACAATGATTGGGAAAAACGTATTTAAAAAAATCTCATTAGGTTAATCAATAGTATTAATTAACGGAAAACGATTTACATGCATAAATATAAATAAAAACGGGTTATGTACCTTAATAAAAAAACTGCTATGTATCAACTATATTAGTGAAGGCAGAATAGGAGTAGAAAATGTAAATATATGGTCAAATAATAAAAAAAAATGCTACAAAACTTTCTCCAGCACCGGAAACAAACTCGATCATAAATCAATTTCATTTGTAAATAAAATATGCATCGATGACACCTCCCCTCCCGCTTTTACTGCCCACCTTTAAAGAGAATATTTCTCCGCCTAATGTATTTGGATTGAAAATGAAAAGGCTCGGACGGTCGTTAGAAGTCAGGGCTGGTGGATCTGACAATCAATAAAATCAATTTAAAGGGAATCATCACGGAAATCAAGCTGTGGTCAGTGGGACGCGGAGTGACTTTTGTGATTTTTTAGGAAGTATAAGTCAGCCTCGGAGTGCGCGGTGAGGCTCAGACGCGCCTTCTCCACTAGTGCGTCTTTTTTAATGCGCTATTTATAAAAGACTTTTCAAATTAGAAGCGACAATTACCGTGTCTGCTGAGTGCTTCACCATAATGTTTTTTATTGGATGTACGGAGTGGTGCGCATTTCTGCACTTGTTTAGTTGTTTCAGAATTAATCGGGACAGATACTGGATAATATAAAACACGCGCAAATAACGGAGCGCGTCCCTCGAATGTAACTTGTGAGTCCCGAAAGTCTGGCAGAAGAAATAGAAATAAAACCAGTTCCCTCCGGACCCGCCGACTGAGTAAAAAATTTCGCTTAAACTAAAAAATTAGAAAAAAAAATAATCGACATACTGAGAGTCCATATGCGATACAAAAAAGAAAAAAGGCGCACTAACTCTTCTTGTAACAATGTGAGAGTTGTTGGCCAGAAATGATTAAAAAACAAAAAAAAAAAAGAAGAAAAAGTCCTGGTGAGAGCAATAATCCTTTGGTCCTGGAAGGACTCACGATGCGCCGGAAAATGTGAATTAAATGTGGTTGATGTGGCTGGTAAAACTGATGCAGCAGCAGCAGCGGCAACAGCAGCAGCGGCAGCAACAGCGGGGACTGGCGCTTGAGGGAAGCCGATTTTGGCTCACTGCGCTCGGCCATGAGTCTGGAAGGCCCCCGGGACTCCCTCTGGCTGCCCGCTGCTTATTTAGGGGGAGGATGTAAATTATAGTGGCTCCCTAGTTAACAGGTGTTTCCCAACTGTGTGAAGGCCTGTGTGTGTGTGTGTGTTCACGTGCACGCGCATGCTACACAGGCCAGTATTCTTCTTTTATTAATTAAAACCGTCTGTTTCTCTTTGAAAGAAACTGAGAATAATTCCAAGGCGCGTTTGGGATGATTTACAATGCGCACTGTGGGATTTCCTGTAAAAACACGTTTATCTGTATCTATTTTATTTGTTCCCTTTTGCTTAACATGTAGTGTATTTTAGTTTTTTGCTGTTTTAGCGTTAATGTTGCATTCACGGTGAGTTGAATGAATGAGAAATTCAAAATTCGTTCATGAAGATTAGCAATCTCATTATTACAACAGAGTTAGTCTCTATTCTGTGGACCCAGAACGTGCGGGGCCAAATGCGGCAGTTTAAGCTTTTAAGAGCAAAGAAACTGTAAGTTTGACTAAATATTCAACGCTATAATCAATCAGTGAGTTACAACCCCGCTGTCTTCATGAAGAACTGAAACTGAGATTTAACTAATACATATCTTTACAGGCCTGATCTACCCGCTGATGAATGGAGCGGGGGAAAAAAAAGAAACATTTCCTCTCGCAGAATAGTGTTTCTTTTATTTCTTTTACCTGATGGTGTGGGAATTATTCAGTGGCCTGGTGCTCAAAAGACAGGACAAGTCTTCCTCAAAAGTGATTGCAAAATCAATATTCAAGAGTTATAAAATAAAGTTGAAACACTGGCTGCTGCCCGGCGCTGCAGACTCTCTGATGCACGAATGTATGGGGATGCTAATGTGTGCGTAATGCCACTGACACGCGCACGGTTCCACTATACTCAACAATTCAAAGTGTCTTCAAGAAGCTACTTTCTTGTTTGGGGACCTAACACGCGCGCATACACACACGCACGCGTGCACGCGCGCACACACAAACACGCACCTGGAGGGACAGGGACATAAACAGATATAAACGCACACGCGCTCACGCGTAAAAGTCCGTGTCCAAACGGAGACAGACCGTGCCGTGACTTTCTCCTTCTATTTTTTCCCACGCGTGGAAAAAACGCCGCCGCGCTCAAGCGACCAAAAAAAAGCGCACAAACCCCTGAGAAAGTTTTTTCCAGAGGAGGACTCGCGCGATCCGCTTCCAAAAGCGAAAGAAACAGCGCAGCGCGAAAAGGAAAAAAAAAGCACACACGCAAACTGTAGGAGCTTCAAACCCCGAACAACAACAACTACAAACAGACAGAGTTACTCACCGCCGCGGCACAATCCGCTTCTCTTGCAGACGACTCCTCGGGTTTCCGGCTTCTTTTTTTTTATCCTCACAAACAAACCGAAAACTTTTTTTTTCTTTCTGCGGAGTGGGGAATATCAGTAGCACTGGCCCTTCTGGCTCTTGCGCAGCAGCACCGGAGATAACGGGAGGCGCTTCGGGGGGAAAAAAGTAGTTAACACCTCCCTGTTAGGTTACCAAAGCGCAGCCGGGGAGAGGAGGACAGGCAGAGCGAGAGAGAGAGAGAGAGAGAGAGAGGGGCTGACTTTCCACACACACAGTTAAAGTGGGTATCAATAGCGCAATCGCGCGTGCAGCCCCTCCGCTGGAGCACCGAAAAGGGGACGATCAGTAAAGAGGAGAGAGGAGTGAAGCCGGTGAGGGAGCGCAGGATCGCAGAGACGGTGTCAGGCGGCGGTGGTGGTGGTGTGAGGGAGGAGGGTGTGTGTGTGTGTGTGTGGAAGGGGGGGGGTCTCACAGTGCTCAACGGCGACGTGTGTGAGGCTGGAGCTTGGGCTGCGATGTGTGGGGGTGGATGGGGAGGACGCGCTGAGGGACGGGGGTGGGTGGTGGGGGTTGTGTGTGTGTGTGTGTGTGTGTGTGTGGTGGTGGTGGGGGGGTGTCCAGGGTCCAGAGCTCCGAGGTGCAGTGCTGCCGCGCAGCGCTCGGCTCGCTCAACGACTCAAGGACAGACGCACAGACACACAGCGGCTCTCTGTCTTTCTCCCCGGTTAAAAAACAATGATCTTCTCCTCATTCACCGTCTCCTGTGTGTGTGTGTGTGTGTGTGTGTGTCTTTGTGCCTCTGCGGGGTCAGACACACACTTTGATGTGCTGAGCCCAAACTCGATAAGAAAAACCAAAAAACAGCACTTATCATCTTTTATGAGAGATCCGATACAGTAGATTCTCAATCACCTTTTTTCACAACTTTATTTTTTATCAATCAATTTATACATTTATTTACTCTTGCTTGTTGTTCCAGAAGATGAAGAGCAAATAAAAGAACAGAAGAGAAGTTTTTCTTTGCATTTTTTTGTATTAGTTTTTGGACAAATTAACTCCAGCCTTCAGTTTAGTGCGAACCCCCCCCCCCCCCCCCCCCCCCCATCCCCCATACCCCAACACACACACACATGCACGCGCCCACACGCGCGCGCACACTGCCTCTCCCCTCTGTCTGCTGGTTCGTTCCCCTGGGTGATTTCCACTGCGCTTTGTGCGCAAAGTGAATGAATTATCCCCCCCCCCGTCCCTCTCTCTCTCTCTCTCTCCCTCTATCTCTCTCTGAGACCGCTTGCCATACAGCCAATGAAGTCCACCTCTCAACAAAAAGAGGTGGACTTCGAGACACTCTTATAAAGTGCGCACTAGAGACTGAAGTTAGTGAGACAGAGGGAAGTTCACTAAACCCGCGGCTCTGTGGCAAAGGAGCCGTCATCGATCAACCAAAAACCCCCAGGCCATGAATGCATCACATATGCACAATTCACGGGAAAGGTGCAACGCTTATTACTGATATGTTTTTTATCGTGTTAAATTCACCACACTATTAGTCTGGCATCTTTATTTTGTCAATTGTTATAGGAATGATGAGCGTATTCTTCGATTTGGAACACAGAATAATAACTGCACCTTCCTTCCCATACCCAGTGACACTGGCAGCACTGACAGCTCCATGTACCCACTTACTCTTTTCACTACAGTTATCTGACCACTACTGTCAGGGTTAAATCATTGGGAAAATGATGTGGCGCAAGCTGATTTATGGGACAAAGTCCTAAAAAAAAGAAAAGAAAAAACAAAACAACAAAGTGCAGTTTTACGCACGACAATTTGCCGTGGAAATGTTCGATTTTGTTGGAGGCTGCGTCTGAAGCAAGGCGGGATAATTTGAGCGTTTGACAAAATTAAGTGCAGTGTGTGAGAGTGAGGGAGAAACAGGGAGAAGAGCAGCTGGCGTCTTCTGCTCCACTACATCCCCCTGCTGGACACATGGAGAACTCAACACTTTGTCCACAGCTTCGACCTTTTTTTATTCGGTTCTAACAAAACTTTTTGGCTCAATTGCTGTTGATGATAAAAGAATCAACGGAGCGGCGTTGCAGTGACTCACATATTTTCATGATTTCATTCAGACTGGCTGCTGAAAAGGGCAAATAAACAGGGGGTGAAACTGTGACTCAAAGTGAGTTATCAGAATAAGACGGACATTGATTGATAGTGTGTAAACACATCACTTTTGTGTGATCAGAAAATCCTCAGGTCACCAAACAGAAAGTGAAGTAAACACAGGGTGCACTAACTGTCCACTCATAACTGGAATTAAATGGAATTGGATGCTCAGTGGAAACATACAGTGTATTGACAGTTTTCGGAAACTATAATACTGAAATACTGGGCTTGGATCCAGGATCCTGCAGTGAGAATACATGATTTTTCCCCCTTCTTTTTTTTATAGAAACTAGCACAGAAGATGTGACAGCTCCTGGCTCACAGAAATAAAGAAACCAAAGAAGATTAGAAGCCATCAAAATACCCACTTGCATTATTATTTGTGGTGGTTCGGTCTATAATTGTCCTATCAATTTCTCATAAATTATTCATGGTAAAAATAGTTCAAGTTCATATATAACCAGTGGTGGATGAAACTCAAAAAACCAACCAACTTAATAACAAATCAAAATACTGAATTGAAAATAATACTTCGGTAAAAGTATTCTTAGCGCATTGTAGTTAAAGTATCAAAACTAAAAGTACTATGTTATATTGTTTTTATGTTTTTATTGTTTTTTAATTTATTAATATGACACCAATTTCAGATATCTTGGGTAGAAAAATAGTAAAAGTACTGCATCATAGGTGAATAAGGATATTAAAAATAAAAAAAGATAAAAATGCCAATTTAAGAGAAAACCAGTTCTTGTGTAAATGTACTTATTTTACTTTCCACCACAGTATCTAACCCTCAGATGCAGGCAGATGAACTGTTAAACACCAGCTCTGTAGATTCCAAACCGACATATTACTAAGTTCACTTCATTAATTTCTCCTCGGACCCTTTGGCTCCTGCTGCAGTTCATCGTACGCGACTACAAGCACATTTAGCAACCAACAGGTTGTTATGGTTTTCTAATGGAACTCACACTTTGATCTGGTTTCACGCTCTAATATACTGATGTTTTAGGTAACAATAGCGTGGGAAAAGTGAAGTGGATTGTGTGTGTGTGTGTGAGTGTGTGTGTGTGTGTGTGCTGGGTGGTCTCCATACACATGAGGGGCAGTAGCAGCAGTAGCACTGCCATTAGTGATGTGTTGTCTTGCTAATAGCCTCAGTTTGGAGTCAATGGGCTGACTGAGGAAGAGGACCATCCATGTATTAGATCCCTCTCCATTCAAAGTCTAATGCCACCCTTTAGTCCACCCCCCTCTCCCCCTGATGTTTTTTAAATGCTGCATCTGTGTGTATTGACCATAGGAAGCACTTTGATAGCACCTGTTTCACTGCAGAGGCATCTGCACGCCCCCCCCCTCCCCAACTGCTGAGCAAAGCCATTACAGATGCACATACCAGAGGAGGGAAAGACCCTAAAAATGTGTTTAAAGGTGTGTAAGATGTGGCGACCTTAAAGGGTCAGTTCACCCGTATTACACAAAAAAAGTGTGTTTATCTCTAATGTCAGTATGGTGCCATGCATACAGTTTTGGTTTAGAATCATATTTCTCTCTTCACCTTAATCCAATGGAGGTAACTAGAATTAAATTTTTGGGTCCCACAGTTAATTATTATTTTTTTTTTACAATTACAACAGGCTCAACAGTTTTCAGAATCAAAGTCAGTACCAATAAATACTAGTGAAAGCTTGTTTTCTGCACTGCAAAAGATTAAATCTTAACAGGCTAAGATACCTTGTTTTTGGTACAATTAGTCCAATATTGTGTAATTTGATCTCAGTCCACTGGTACTGATTTAGCTTATTTTAAGTTCTTTTCAAGTTTCTTCTTCTCCTTAAAACTGAGAGGTGGACATTTTTTAAACCTGCAACTGCAATACTTGTACCAAAACCTTTTAAAAAATTCAATTGTGCGTGTTGTATTAGGCAAAGCTTCCAATCAACCGACCAGTTTGTGATTTCCCAACCAACCGACACAATACGCGTTTTGTGACCTGACCCTTTAGTTCAAAATCCCATTTGTGTCAGTACTGGGTTAAAATAACTACTTTGCTGAGGTTTGGGAACAATTGTGGCCAAACCAACGGGAGGAGAGCGTCGGTCTCCAGTGTCAAAGTCCGACATTTTATTGACCCATCCAACCGCCCGGCCTCCTTCTTCTGCAGACTCCGTGGCTCTACCATCACACTACTTCCTCCTTCGCTCCCGCCAGACAAGGCTCATAATTCCTGCCGCTGCCGGAGAGTTTTGTCACTTGAACATAAACATATAATCGTTTTTGGTGCATTTTGCTGAAATGACAGATGCCGGGGTTTTTCTTGGGAGGACAGTCTCTATCATTTATAGGTCCACACAAACTCAGAGCAAGGTCGGACGGAATAAAACAAGTCTAGGTGAAAGCTTGTATACGGCTGGACGCTTTCCACTGTTTGTGAAAGTGAGGCCAGCGTGTTCCAGGGAACGTTGTTGTCTAGTGTGAATTTTAACTTTTTTTAAGAATGTTTCTCAGTAATTGTTGTTGAAATTGTACAGATTATATTATGTAACATGGTTAGGTTAGTTCTCTTTCTGTTGTATAGTGAAGGTAACTGATTGATTGGCTGGGGATCAGAATTGGTTGATATGAGCTCGAAGATATTTCACAGTGGACATTCAATTCATTGTGTCCTTAGTTTTGTTTTTTTTTGTGACTGAACATCTTTTAAATGGGACAATGAACTTCTTTACACATCAGCACTGTTGAAACCAGGCTAATAAAACCCACAATCTTGCAGATGAAAATGCTTTGATAGTGTTTTAGTCGTAGTCGGTGGTGTAAATTTACAACTCAACATCACTGAATCGAAGTACTAATGTCATCGCTGACATGTCAAACGTCCGAAAGCTTAGTAGCACACTGCCTATTAACCAGTAGCTACTACTCAAATTTAACAGGAGTAGCCTCTATGTAGGAAGTTAGTCAGTAGAAGGCACAGTTTGGCCGTACTACAGCACCACCATCTTTCCCTCCTGGTGACCAATCCTCATAGTCTACTAAGGTATTTGGACAATTAAGATAGTGGATTCTTCATTTTTGCCTACGACATAGGCCAGTAGGGTAGTTGACTGCGTTGGTTTTGGAAGCACCTGTTGTCTGATTTCCAGTTACGGAGTTCTAGTTACTAACCTAGCCTCATGGATTTTTGGATTTTTCCTCTCCTGGTCTCTCCTGCTTTCGGTGTGTCAAGTTTAGCAGTTCCTCTGTTCAGTGGTAATGGAACAGGCAATAGATGTAATATACCACTAGTGTTTGGAATCGAGGCCTCGCTGCGGTAGAACCTCTGCTGCCTAGGCTGCTTCTTTGGTTTTACATATTTATTTATATGGACTAACAGTGAGAACCGGAGAGATTTTGCAACAAAGGTGAAGTCGGAGCGACTGATAACCAGTAAAAGAAGAAAATGTATCTGGTGCTTCTCATTGGAGCAGTGAGTGGAGACTGTTGAGAGTGGATGTTAATGCCTGACAGTGTGTTCTGTTGAGGAGTGGGGTCGGCCGGGGCTTGCCGGCCAATTGGAAACTCTGGGAAACGACTGGCTGACCTGCCAGCCAATGGCGAGTTCACTCTCTGACAAAATATACTGGCCACAATGGGGATGACTTGCATGCAGCCAAAAATAGCTGTCAGCTCTTTGTTGTTTTTTCAGACTATAGACAGTGTTTGGATTATGTCACCCTTCTCAGCACGTTTCCAAATGAAAGGAATGTCTGAGAAAATATTTGTGCGAATCCGATGAAAACCAGTTAACATCGGGCTCGTTCTGCTTTCAGTGGATCCCTTTCGCGTCCGTCTGAACCGAGTCACGTCCTGGTTATGAAAGCGCTGACATCTCCTGTGAAATGGCAGAGTGGTAATGAAAAGCCGAGCTGGCAGCAGGGGGCCGGGGTCGTCCCTCCCGCAGTCCTCTTTCACAGTTTGGCCGTGTTCATCCTCAAATCAAATTCTTTAAACTCTTAAACTCTAAAAAACAGGAGGGCTAGACAAGAATAGGAAGGGCACGAAAAGGGGGGAGCTATAGTTGAGACATTTACAATTTTGCTGGGAACCTTTACCTGTTTTATGACTTGAACCAGTAATCCTCTGATATTTTAAGGGGAGCTTGCACTTGACCCTTCCTACCACCCGGTGACTTAAGCAATACCCTGTTAGGCGCTTTACACCAGGTGGGACTTAATTCCTTAAACAAACCGTGTTCAAGTGTGATTTACAGCTAATCTGGACAGGCAACGGTCATTTCTACCTTTCCTTTAATAATTTACGATGGGCGGAATTTATAGCGGCGCTTCCCAGCCGTGCATGCCGCCAAATCCATATGTCTGTAATATAATGAGATTTTAGCGCAGCAAGATTATAAATTATGGTGTGATTTGTCCCCGTGCTGTTTTGTCAGGGCACAGCCTTTGAGTGCGTGTGTATGTGTGCGCGTCTGTGTGTGTGTGGCTTGGGGACATGGCTGGCATTTGGCTGCCACGACGCTCTAATTGCTGACGTACACACAGATAGATGGGACCTGATGGTTGGTGTCGCCACTGGAGGGAGGGGAAGGAGGGAGGAGACGGAGGAGGGAAAAGAAAGAGGGGATGGAGGAGGAGAAGAAGAAGGAGGAGAAGAGGGATATCTGGCTGGAGGAGATGAGAAGGGAGAGAGGATGGAGGAGGGGGGGTGTGTGTGGGGGGGAGGGGACACGGCGCACGGATGGATGGATAAAGAGATGGAGAGACAAGTGAGGAGGAGAGATATTGTCTTGTGGCGGGAGACGCAGCTGCCAGCAGCTACACGGCCAAGCGGTTAACCACACTGGAGGAGCCACATTTAGAGGAGAGGAAAGCGGAGAGACACGGAGACTCAGCCACATTCATCTCGCTCTCAGATCTGTTGCTCCAGGGAGCTGTTGGAAAATGAAGAATTACATGGCCCTGATCAGATTACATTACAGAACAAGTGATTACATGCATTTGACTCCTGTACGAAAGAACAAGGAAAAAAAATGAGAGGAAGGGAGAGGAAACATACATGATCTGATTAATTATGTAATTATGTGGTATTTGTTCTGGCTATGATACATGGCCAACATTTGAGGGAAGGTACAGTAGATGGGTAATTTCATCAATGTTTCACTGCTCGCCGTCTAAACCTGCTGTAATATAAATGTTGATTTTGTCATCACACGCAGACTGAGCCGCCGAAGACTTATAAACAATCTCTTTCATTATATCTACATTTGGTTTGAGGAAAGGTGAGAAAAGACATGTCATCTGATGTGTTGGTTATATTAGAAGCATATAGAAAACAGACCTGAGTGAAAAGATCTTTCTTTTTTTGATCCTTTTAGCTGTAAATGGACGAATAGATGAACTGATAAATAGATAGTTAGACATCAAGCTTTATCTTTATCTTTATCAGGATACACTACTTCCTCCATTAGCAATAAATGTAAGCTTTTGATGGATAGATCAGGAGGTCCCAAGTTGACCAATATGGATGTAAGATACTGGACAAACATATGTATTCTAGCTAACTTGTTTCCTCAAAATAGGTCTTAAAGCATTCTAGATGTCACAGACTGATCACTGTGTGACCAACTACAACCTAATTGAGTTCAAAACTGTGAATAACGAAAAAACCCCAAAACAAATATTAGAGCCCTCATTCCCAACAAATCTTCCTCAGAAAAGAATCCAGATGTTGTGATTTTGGCAGGATTTGGTATGGAACGGTACAAGACGAGGCAGACCACGTCGTCCATTTTCTGCCAAATCACACAACGCCATCATGACGTGCTAATGTTCTCTGCTCCATGCATCAAGTGTTGGACACCACTGCCTAACAGTCTATTTTTAGGCCTTTTATTTTCCTCTCGTGTGGTTGAGTCACGTGTGACTTTTCCTGGAGGTTTTGGTTGATGGCTGGGAAGTGAGTTACTTTGAACAAAGTTGGTCTTGGTGTGAAATGAAGTGTTTATGTGATTTCTCTCTCCCCGCCAGAAGGGGGAGACAAAAGTCCCACACTACAGCTTTAACCTTAGAAATGACAAGTCAGTAAAAGTTCATCTGCGCTTCTATTGCTAATGGTATTGAATTAATATTGAAAAATTTAAGCATGAGTTTTGTTGGCTGGACCAAATAATTCAGCAATGCTATTTTTTAAATCTGTTTGATTTGACTGAATGAAACATTTCTGTCATTTATCATAATTGCTTCTATAATACTTAGTATACAACAATAGCAACAAAAAAAATTCAGAATCTTCTAAAAAACAAATGGTGGTGCAACAATACAGGTTAAAATATTGTGTCGGATTCAAGACCGGGGAACGATCAGAGTGCATTTCCTCCCTCGTCGCTCCGGTCGCTTCGTCATCTTCAAACATCCGCGGGGAGTGACTTGTTATTTGCTCCGAGCTGTCTGCATGGTTTGGCTTTTTGATTAGAGAGCGACAGGAAGAAAGAGAGAGCGAGACGGGAGGGGAGCGAGCAGAGATAGTGAAGAGGGAGACAGCCTTGAGGCACATGTCAAGCAATGTCACAGATAATCACACATTGTCTTAAAATAGCTTTGAAAATGACAGTGTTGGGGGGGATGGGGGGTGTTGTTGGGGTTTGGGGAGGGCGTTAGAGATGCATCAGAGCACATGTACCATAATTAAAGACCAGATAAAGTTAATTTCTGACAACTCCCTAGGGGAACATTTATCAAGGGCAACATATAAAAAATATCTGTTCAAATAAAGGAGCTGGGGGGGTTACGTGAACACCTCACATGCATCTGCTTTGTGCTCGGGAACAGAGATAAATATAAGGGGAGAGCTCCAGTGACAGAAAGAGAAAGAGTAATTTCTCTATTCAGTCAGGTGGAGATGGTGAAGTGGCCTCCTTCGATCATCATCTACCATCCTATTTCATAGTCCAACTAACCTCCATATTACTGCTTCCACCAGAACTGGCCCTGCTGCTGCTGCTGTTTCAGGAACAGCAGGATTATTCATAGGTTTTGACCACTGGAAATGTTTCCATACCCATATTAAATCATTTTCTGGTTAAATTAATCCCACAAATTATATTTATGTGCTACATGAGGTTTGTATTGCCAGAAAGCCAGATTTAGAATCAGGAAAAAAGCTGCCCCAGTGATTGGTCAGTGACTGACAAACCCATTGTATTGTGTCTGTGACATTACCGATTGTTTTCTGACGGGTTGTTATGAAGCCTGGAACAGACTCTTTTGCTGCCTTTTGGCAATTTGACATTTTTGTCATAGCAGCAAATCTGACAGGTGTAATTTTATTGCCTGGCATGGACCAAATAATCAAACTAGTGGTGTGAAAGTCTTTGCAGCCCTTGTAAAAATGAGTAAACTAGTTTGTGCCTACAGAAATAATGCTAATGCTAATTCTAATAGCTTTACCATTAAAGAGGGGTGACATCTAACAATTCTGTTTTGAAGGAAAAAAAATGAAATGCAGCTTTTGCACAAGGCACAATTGTACGTAGTGGTTTGTTGAAGTCGTTGTAGTAGTGAGTGGACAGCACTAACCAAACGCCACGGTGAAATTGTAGAGATGTGTGCAGAAGTGATCTCTTTGTTTCAGAATAATGTATAGGACCCTCACCTTAAAAAAAGAGGCTCAAACTGTGGCGTGCACCTGCCTGTGAGACATCTACCTGTCAACGCATCTATTTTATGGGACGTGGGAGCTGGGCATCAAAATGACACTTGCAATGATGGAAACGATCAATTAGAGTCGGTTTTGGCGCTACGACCATTTTCGTAGCACCAGAATTAATAGAAAAGTAATGCAACACAGGTAAACTGTACTAAGGTGAATTTTTTAAAGTCAGAAAGTTTATAGTAGTTCATTTTTGTGCTTTTTTGAACTGTTTAACCTCATAAATATACTGCACCAGAAAATAGATATAAGACCATTTGCATCTGTATAGTCCCTGTACAGGAGTCACACAATTCTAAACATTCTGAAACAAAAACCCATCATTTAAATAAGCACATTCAATACACGATAGCTCACAAGTTAAAGTGCAACAAGTTGTCCTTTGTAACCTCAGTGACCACAAATGGCACACACAAGGTGACATAAACATGCTGCATACGCCAAACAGGTGGAAACCATTTAAATACTAATATTACAGAATAAACAAACACCCCAGACTTTTACCTCCCGAGACCAGTTTTATTTTTTTATGGGAATGATTTGCCCATCTACTCTATAGCCGACAGAAGCTGGTAGTTAAGCTAAAAATAATGTTTATTCCTGCAGACATTTAATGGTCCGTCAAATGGGATAACAAGGACGGCTGATTTGTGGGCCTTTCTCTGCAATTACCCCAGCCTTCCCACTTCCTCCCTGTTTAAATTAAACAAGCCATTGATTTTATGCTGAATATTATTGTGCCATATTCCTCAAGAGTGCTTTTGATAGTGATATGGAGTGATTGGACTCAGACACACACAGAGATAGATAGATAGGTAACGACAGAAGCAAAGCCAGGGGGAGAAAAATGGATGGGGAATCTGGCTTTTTTATTTATTTATTTTAAAGATTTTTAGAATTATTTCTTCTTTTAGTCCATGCATTAAACCTACTAAAACCTAAATAATAACTGCTATGAAGTTGCAAAGACGAGAATATAAATTATAGAAAACAAATCTGGGATCTTTTTGCTTTCTTCTTAGAGAGTTCAGGGATTGATGTTAAGCAGGTTTTGATGTTATCAGAAAGAAAGAAAGCAGAAAATGCAGCTCCACTTTATAAATTTGTGCATTTTTGACATACAGACAAATTTTACATGACGTGGACCTCTGCTGCCTAACATGTCAGGCATAACTGCTAATTTCAGAAGTAATTCCAGTCATTTCAAACAAATGAAAGTTTGAGTTTTTAGGACTGTTCAGCCTAGAGTCATTGGTCTTGCTGTCTAACATGTTGCCAGATTACATAGTAGTGTGATTATTATAGATCTTCACAGTTTCAAGTTGAACTGAGTCAAAAGCCTCTCTGAAACACTAGGTCAGCCACGCTGCTTAGAAGTATGTCAGAAAATGAAAATTATCATTCCACCACCTCCTCTAATGCTTGACAGTGCTATCGTACAGTGACAATGAAAAACTGGGTTTTTATTTCTATTTTGTTGCAGTCTATGATATATTTCAAAACCCATCTGGATGTTTATACTAGGGCTCATTCTTATAGTCCTGATCCCAAATAAATGACTCCCTATTGTATCATATGTGCACAACGCAGCTACACATTCGGAATTCAGCTAAATAACACATCTCTTGTTTATTGTAACTGTAAAGTTTTTTTTTCCACATTCATAAGGATCCAGAGATCTCCTGTGTACTGTGGCGCATGCAAACGATCACACAAACAGCCTGCGCTGTACTGCCAGTGCATTCTGATTTCTCTTCCACTGTGTTAGTCATGCTTCTCTGGGCGATTATGTTTCATTGTTGCAGTTGAAGGAAAAATGAGATCACCTTTGACAGGTTCATCATGGAGGCCTTCTAGAGGCATCTTGCCCGACTTGGCGGCCTGACAGTCAGTGACTCTATTAGCCATGTGTTTTCATCCAAAACATGAGAAGTGCGCTACCCCAGGTCTGAAAGCGCATGCATGCGAGGGGACACTGCAGCCGCTAAGGAGTGACGATTACACAGAGAAGTCAAGTGACAAATTCAAGTGGCCAGAAGAAATATCAATTCATTTAGGACCAGTGAGCAGCAATCCAGCTGTCAGAGGGAGCGGGAGAGAGAGATCAGAGGGGCCTACCTCCGATATGACAGATGCATTAGAGATGAGGGCAAGACCGGTAATTTTGTGTGTCTGAGTGTGTGCATATGTGCACGGTCTTTCCTCGCCGTGTCTTTGTCGAAGAAAAGTCAACCGTACAAGTGGTGTGTGTGTGTGTGTGCATTTTTCTTTTCTCTAGCTGTAAACTGTTATCTGGTAAATATCTGCTGCACTCACAAAGGATTTTATTCAAACGAAAGCATCAACAGCAATGACCTCTGGCTTCCAGGTCTTTTTGGTCCTTTAAGAAAACCTTAAGGGAACCTTTGCCAATTTTCAACCTTATCTCTATCTGAACTTGGGAAATAATGTCAATAACAATAGTTTTCTGCCTCCATGGGGAGCTCAAAATCTCTTGTTGCTCTAAACTATAGCCAAACAGCTGTGTCTATAGTGGTGACATCGATGACGGTACAATGTGGGTCTCCCCAATCACACCTACCACGTAACACAAGTGATACGGAAAAAGAGACACTAAAATTACTTACTTATAGTTTAAAATACCAGCGTATTTAAAAGAAAACTAGTCTAGTGTACACTTCTACAGCATAGGTGTCCACATTTTAAATATGAATCTTATTTAAAAAAAGCAAGTGTTCCCTTCAACACTAACATTTTCTCTTAATTTAGCACAGCGGGCCTAATAAAAGTTGTCCAGCATCAAACAGGAAGCTGGCTCAGACTTAACTTCAATGCAAAGCATTTGCAATGCAACCCATAGAAAGACAATAAAACACAATGTTCCCTGACTCAACACAACCCAAACAGAAATATGTCAGTGGCCTCAAGGCTGCTTACCTGTGTAGGTATTAGAGGTTCATCCAACCATGGGGTGATTCAGAACAGGTGGTGGGAATGCATAGCCTCTCTGACCTGGAACACTGTCGGGTTCCTCCAGGATGGATGGATGGATGGATGGATGGATGGATGGATGGATGGGCTAAAACCAAAGTGAGTTGAACATTAGTTGACTGATTGGTGTTGTTTTTAATTAGCAATGACATTGTACACCACTGAGTCACACTGTTGCAGAATAGGCTCTAAAATAGTTCTGTTACTCTATTGACATGCATTATATGTAAATTAATGGTTTATTGATCTCCACTTATATTTATAGCATTCATCTTGAACAGGAATCAAGCCATAGTCTCATCCATGTTTCACAGTTAAGATATTGTCATCGTGATAACCATGTTTGTCCATAATGGCCTGGTGATTGAAATAATAGTAAAATCAGAGCAACATTACCTATAATGGGAATGGTGCTGCTTATGGCTAAATCAATATTCGTGTGATTATTAGGCCAATGTTTTTGCACGAGACAATTACCATCGTGGTGAAATGTTGTCATAATGTGTTAATGAAAATCACTTGGAAGTGCGGAACAGTTTGATTATGCCTTTTCAAGGTGATCCCAGGACATTTGTATGTGTCACTCCTTCCCTCCTCCTTTTCCATTTCTCCCGTTTCTTCGATGAAAGAAAAGAAGTGTACAGATGTTGAAGTGTGCTGACATGTCCTTGTGGAGGGATTTCAACCATGATGCTAATAACAATAATTAGCTCCTAAGTGTTTGCGGAGGGGGAGGTAGAGACATGAATATTCTCTCCCATTGTGCTTGCCTGTATGTGTGTGTGTGTGTGTGTGCGCACATGTAAGTGTGTGTGTGTATGCCATGTGCACATGTTGGGACAAATGGCTTCCCCACGTCTTTTTAAAAGGACAAATTAGCCATAATTGCTTGTTTCAGGGGTCTGGGGGATGAAGGCAGCTTTTTTGCTACTTAATTATGCCTGTTTTAACTGTCCAAGATCGCATACATGTGCATGCACCAAGACACACACACAAACACACACACACACACACACAAACACAGATAGACCACTGAATCTATTAACAACATAATATTGTGACTATTTACGAGTAACACAGCAATTAAAGTGAATCAGAGCACATTAACTCAATAATGAAAATTGCTGAGCTACTAAGGACCAATGGCACGGAATGTGACTGTTTATGAGTAAAACTCCTATTACAATAATTTAGAAGAGGTCAAAATGTTGAGCTGCCACAAGAAAATAGCCATATTGGGGTTTCGGTAATTGAAATATGTTGGAATTAATACATTTCACTTTCAGTGAATGCATAGGCATAAATCCATATACCACTTAAAGCAAATCAAGGGGAGGAGATTCTGATGTGCAAAGACAGACTCTCCCATCAGCTTTGATTAGTGTTACAGTCTGTCTTTCCTGGCCGTTAGATATTTGAGAAATTATTATTAATAACAAAATAATTTCCACAGATTAACCCCATTCTGACTTTATTCCTGATCTCATGGCCTTTAGGAAATTGATCCGGGGAAAGATTGATTGCTCTCCCACTCTTTTAAAACGTTTGTCCTTGCTGCTCTGTGTGTTTTTTTTATTCGTCAACCGTTGCTTTACATATCCAGACATCTGTTTAATGATGCAGATGTGTCTCTGAATGTGACATTGAAACAAATTCAAAGTACGTTTAAGATGTTTTGCATTCATTTCACTAAATTTAAGATTAATAGTATTTAGAAAGCTTTAGTGAGAAATAACAATAAAGCGGATTGTGAAAGCTTTTTAATCTATGTTTTTTTGTTGTTCCCTTTTCCTGCACTGGCATTATAAAGTGAGAAAGAGCTGTTATGTTACAAATATTCATTCTTTGATCTCTTGAATGTCATTGCAATGCTGCCAAAATCCTTTCAAAACAAAACTACTCAATCCAATTTATCAACAGCCGTTATGTCCTGATGAAGGGCATACTTTATGTATTATGAGTTAAACCCAGAAACACATCTGGATCATGTATCGATGTAAATAAAAGATGTTGGAGAATAAGCTCAACAAACCTAACAAGATAACCATTTTTTTAAGATTACGTTTTCAGATTTTGCCTCTAGCATCCACTACAAACCACAAAGATTCCATATTAAACATAATGTAACTCTTGGACCTAGGTTTAGAATAAATCATGATTTTAAAGGGGAAGAGAACAAAATAATGAACATCTACTCAAATACAGAAATTTCCACAGAGATAATGCAGTGTGAACAGGAATGTAACATTAAAAGCTTTCTTCACAGGGTGTCGTAGTGTAAAGTGTAGAACGATGGTACCCCTCTATGCCTTATCTTTACACCATTACTTTTAGTTGCAACATAGCAATATCAATTCATACCTCTGCTCAGTGAACTGACTAGTTAGGATTCTCTCTTTTTGCAAACAAGGGTTTTTTTCACCATCACTCATGGAAATGAACTTCTTATGAAAACATCAAGAAAAAGAATGAACAATGGAGAGGATATATATATATATATATATATATATATATATATATATATATATATATATATATATATATATATATTGTCCTACACCAGACTTTCCTATCCAATGCAACAGAGTAGGACCCTAATTTACTCTTACATTAAGTTACATTACTTCTATGCCAATATGAAATAACAGTGTTTTATGGTCATACAGTACAATGATTTTAGGTCTTCAAACATGAATTAATTAGCTAAAATACTATGAAAAAATGTCCATTTGAAAGGAAAATATTTACTCAACAGGTGAAATATGTCCCAAACATTACAGTAAAAATGTCCACTGAATGGGACGTGAACAGCAGTCTTGCCTTCCTCCATACCTCTCTCCTCATCTCCTCATCACTTCTCTGGGTCAGAATTATACTACGACATTACCAATGGATGATAACGGCCTGGTGAACATGCTAACATGTATAGCAGGCCCGTCTAACACATGAAGCCATGCTGATAACCCGCAGCAGGGGCTCAATAGAGCCGTGGTACATATTCTTAAGTAGCTGAGTAGGGCTTAATCTGATCAAAAATATTTCCTGATTCCTAGGAAAGGTTATGATGGGAAACCAGGAAAATAGCAAAATAAAAAAAAATAAATTAATATATAATAGAGTAATGTTGATAAAGGGGAGAGTGCTGTACGATAATACAGGCTCAGTATGTTCATCAGAAGACTAATGATGTTTAGGTCTATGTCCAGTTTTGCATGGGTTCTTTTAAAAAAAAGCACTGTGGCCTTCTGGGATATCTACGGTAGTCAGCGCTTCACATGTGTCCTCAAAACCTCATCTTCAAGGTGCCGGGGGGTCAGCCAGACTCTTTAAAAAATGTCAACCCCAATGCCCTCTGGGATATGGAGTTCCTGAGAGGTTCCTACCTTGTAGCCAGCGAATAGTAAATGTTGACTGAGAGGATATCAGTTAGTCACCTCGGTGACTGCGGGGTCACCGTGGAGGATTTCCATTTCCTTTAAGAGCCCGAATGAGCATCCCTATTTATTGTTCATGCATTTTTAAACGGCAGAGCAGCCGGGTCAAATGAGTAAACAGGACTTAACCCGAGGGCAGGGAGAAAAAGGAGGAAGGCGTGCAGGAGGCATGGACATATTGGGTCTGTCAGGGTGGACGCATGGAGAGGATGCAAAAACTGTTGTTGCTGCGGCCAACTTCATGTATTCATCAGTCGAGAACGACAGGAGTACCTTTTAGCTCCAAAAGTAAGAAAAATAAGGCTAGTTTTTTTATTGAATTACTTCATTATTACCTTATTTTATATTTATTTCCTTCATTAGCACAGTTTGGATCTTAATAGTGACAAATTTACTGCATTACACACCCTAGTGTGAAACCTGTGTATTTAGGGGTCAGAAGGGTCAAACAGCCCTGCAGGTGACTTGACCTCTGACCCGTGACCTTCACGCACATAACACAAAGATGCACTCCTACACACAAACACACACACACACACATACAGCCTGCAGCTTATGACTCTGACTGATGTC
Organism: Eupleurogrammus muticus; assembly: GCA_036785175.1. NCBI lineage: Eukaryota > Metazoa > Chordata > Actinopteri > Scombriformes > Trichiuridae > Eupleurogrammus > Eupleurogrammus muticus. Next base: position 7,640,762 of record JAYKQN010000014.1, read on the forward strand.
GCTGAGATTAGCTGCATCTCCACAGGGAGTTGAGCACAGCAGCAAGTGTGTGTGTGTGTGTGTGTGACAGAGGGAGAGAGAAGATCTGCACAAATTTGACAAACGGAGGCTAAAGACAAGAAGACTACGATGACCTTTAGCCTTTTCTGCCTGTGTGTGTGTGTGTGTGTGTGCCAACATGAGAATGACTGAGTGATGTGTTTCATGACATCTGTACATCTATCCCATATACATATGTTGCATCGGATGCATCAGCTGACAGGTTAGTGATTTGACAATGATTTTTTGGGTCTAAATGCCTTTCAGCTGTAATAATCACATTTCTATTTCAATACTTTTGTTTAACCACTCTGGTGCTGAATTATATTTGTGCAAACAAAGTGCAAGATAGCTTTTGCCTTTTTCCATAATAAACCAAAAATCTGATCTTTTCTTTATCTTAACCAAGTTCTCAAAGTGACTGAACATGACGACTGAAAGAGTTTTAGTTGTTATAGCAAGGATATAACAATTTTTCATAACATGTTACTGTATGTTTAGTGTCACTGTTTTGTGACTCACCAGTCTTTTTTTTCTCTATTTTTGTTATTTTTCCAAAACATATTGAAAGTATAGTATTATATATATATAAGTGTTTTTGACATTTAAACTTCTCATATTTGCTTTCAGTCTAAAAAATCTTAAAGTTACCTTATATCATTTGAATTTCTTATACATATGTATTATTTTATAATTTGCACTTGCAAATTATTAGTACTTTTGCAATTTAAATGACTAAAAAAAAATAAAATACTCAACACATTACTTTCTTTCAGAGGCTGTAGTGAAAGGTCGCAGAATCTCTTAGTGCATTTAAGACTTTTTTTTAAAATTTTTTTATCTGCACTCAGGTTTTTTTATTATATCTATTAGTACATCTATATATACTGAATATATATATTGAAGTCCTTGATAATTTTATTGGATACCTGTAAATCACATGAGAATCTGTGTTCAAAGTTAAAAAAAATTTGAATATGAGTTTAAATATACTCATTAGAAAGAATAATGGATATTAATTTCAATTAATTGTGATTAATCTCAACTTGAAGCTTCACATATAACCAGTATTGGCTCATATAGTGTCGCCCACAACCTGCACACAGTAGGCTACATGAAGACAAAAGCCTCTGAGGCCACCTCCACCCCTCGCCCCCGTCGCTGTTGCCATGGCATTGAAGTGTGATTAGAACTCTGGCTAACCAACATGGCTGACGATATTGACTTCCTGTCTGGTTCATGCAAACAGGATGTGACAGATTTAATTTGTTTGTCAGCCCACCTTAATTTAAACAGAAGGCTGGAAGTGGGAGAGAAAGAGAGAGAGAGAGAAAGAGAGAGAGAGAAGTTAAAAAAAAATAGTTGCATGTCAGTGTGCTGTGTGTTTGTGGGCCTGCATCTCTGTAGCAGGTGTTTTTTTCCCCTTTTCATTTTTTTAAAACCATATTTTATGCAAGAAAATTCAGTACAAAGTACAGTAGCATTTTCATTTTCCCCAAGTTCCCATCATAACTCAGGACCTTGCCACCCCTCCCATATGTCCTTACATATACAAGTAAGGTAAAATTAATAATACGATTATAAAATTGTAGTATTGGAATAAATAAAAAAAGAAAAAAAAAAGATACATGTCAAAATACACATTACTATGAGAGCATGGACCATTGATTCACCAGCTTATGTCACCCACTCTGGCGCCCATTTCGCAGGTGTTGCTTTCCAACAAATTCACACTCCTACCATAAACCATAAATACACAGAATGAACGTGTGCAGCCACAGGTTTACTCCCTCGCCCCCGGCGCGTTACGGCAGCCCCCTATCTCCTGATTTGGTCCGAGTGCACGTACAAATCAAAGGTAATGGAATGGTGATGGACAGACAGATCCATGGCGGAGGAGAGCGAGTGTGTTACTGGCGTGTGGAAGATTGAACAGACACTCCCATAGGAAAGACAGAGTGGATGGAAGGAGGAGGAAGCACAGTAGATTAAGCAGAAGTGACACGATGGCATGAGTAACAAAGTCGGAAGGAGAGAAACAGAGACTGACATACAAGAAAGAAAGAGAGGAGGATGAGGAGGAGGAGGAAGGTGAGGCCACCTCAAGATGGAGCATGAACCAGATGGACAGTCGCGACTTGTGTGTGTCTGAGAGACAATTCTGATGGTGGCGAGAGTGTGACAGTGAATACAGAGGGCTGCATTATTGTTTAAATCATTGATCGCTTCCCTTTCTCTCTCTTTCTCTCCCTCTCTCTCCTGCTCTATCTATCTTCCACTATCTTCTCTGTGCTCTCCCTCTTTTCAATCTTTGCTTTCTTTCTTTCTTCTTCACCCGAGACGTTTCCCGTGACAGTCACGCAGGCGTCCCGTCTTCATCTCTTTGTTCTCCACCCGTCGCTTTCACTTCCTGACGCACACAGACTGACTAGATTTTCTCGTCTTTTTTTGCCCTCTCAACGCTCTTCTTCTTCTTCTTCTCTGTCCTCATTGTCTTCCAATAATAAGTACCGTTGTCTCGAGGTCGTGAAGCAATACAGTATTTCCTCGTAGCCCGCACTGATTCATTTCATTTTATACCAATTGCCGGTTCTCATTAGAGACGCCGCCAGGACAAGGTTTTGTTGTCTGTTTTAGTTAGTTTCGTTTCTAAGCCATTTGTCAGGCCTGCGGTCATTACTCTGTACTTGGGAGGACTTACAGCAGATTGTGGAAGAAAACTGATAAAAGTATAATGCATGTCTGATGTTATAATAAGTATATAATTATATTTTTCCTCTCATTTCCTGTTTCCCTACCGTCTTTTTCTCATATTAGTGCTCCTTCCTGCTCTTATTGTCATTTTCTCTTAAATATGTATTATTTTTCACTTAATAACTCACATCTTTTTTCCCACCTATTGACATATGAAGAGTTTTAACATGATACTGATGTACAACAGTTGTCATCTTTTATCAGCTTATATTAGGGCGGCTGTTCACCTGCAGGTTATCTGTGCTATAATATCAGCCATTATATGGGATATTGATTTTTACCTTGTTGTTGTCAGTTTTAGTTTTGCTCTAATGCCAAAATCATTCAGCATATTTCTATGGACTGATACACGTCATCTAAATATGCTGCTAATAGGTTGAGGGAATGCAGACTGATGACAATGGAGTTTTGTTTATGGGTCATTTGAAAAAAAAAAACAGTAACATGTGGTCCTAAATATGTTTTATTATTATTATCAGTTTTAGAAAGACTGTAGAAAGAACCCATGTCTTTTGTTTTAAAATTTTTTGACATTCTTTTTTATCGTCATTCATAGTGAGTTGAGATGAAAACTAAATAAAAAAAAAAACCTGCCAGGTGGCTTGAATTCCTCTTGAATTTCCCCACTTGCAAAAACCTCGAGCACATCTGTTGCCGGTTGTAGAACATTATTTTGGTATCTGGATTTAAAGTCACCTTCCACCGTGCCGACACACTGCCACGAGTCTGCGGTCCCTGGTTTGTTACCACGGAGACGAGCGCGTTGAGCTGGCAGCGACGCTTGTCTCGGCAGGGAAACGGCCAGCGTTGAGGTCGAGTGACAGCCGAATGCTTACATACACACACACACACACACACATGTGCGCACGCACACGCTCTCCTCCAGGCTCAGCACGTGTGTGTTGGATGGGAAAGGAGGGGAGGCTGTGTGTGTGTGTGTGTGTGTGTGTGTGTGTGTGTGTGTGTGTGTGTGTGTGTGTGTGTGTGTGTGAGACAGTGTTAAGCAGGCGAGGGTGACAGTGACGTGACACTGGTGAAATAATTATGAGTCCAAAACAGGGCTGACAGGGAGCAGCCCGTGCCCTTCAACTATCTGTCAACTGTCATTAACATAGAGCCCTGATACACAGCCTGAGGAGGAGAGAAGGAGAGAGGGAGGGGGAGAGATGGGAGGAGAGGAGGAGAGCAGATGCTGCCAAAATGATCCATGTTCAAAAAAAAAAAAGTCATTTAATGTGTGATTGCATCTTTAAAAAAAAAAAATCTGTGCTCGCTGGATTCAGCTCATCTGCATGATCAGAGTTTCTGAAATGTTCACGGTGACGGGAAATAATAGTGGCAGACTGTGAGGAATTAGAGGGACCGAGCGAGAGATTTAGGAGGAGGAAGGCAAAGAGAGAGAAAGGTGAAGGGAGGACGAGCGGATTAGATGAAGAGCAAACATGACAGCAAATAAAACATCTTGGGGAGAAATAGATCATTAACAGAGAAAGCGGGTGATGACGAAGGGGCTTTCTCTCACTCACTCACTCACTCACACCCTATAACAGGATATAGAAAGATAATTACCTATTGCAGGGAATAGGAAGATTCCCATAAGGCTGTGCTAGGGCCTCATTAGTTCCCCATGAAAAAACATGTAGACTGGTCATTCATTTTATGGATGCGGAAAAGGCTTGTCCGATAAAAAGTTGACTCCTGGCTCAACTTTCCAGAGTTGTAAAATCCTTCCTCGTGGTATTATTAACTGCTATGTTGAGTTTTTGCATCTAGTACGCCTTCTAACCACTATTTAGATCATCTGTCTGAATAAATGTAGAAAGACTGATGCCAAAATATAATAATTAATAGCGGAAATAATTCAAATATATACCGGGAAATGTTAATTAACCAAAAGCAGAAAAGTATCGCAGAAAAATATACTTGAAAGTATCAGAAGTATACTAAATATGCATAAAAATACTGCGCTAAATGAATATAGTATGAAGTATTACTTGTGTTATACAGTGATCCCTCGCCACTTCGCGGTTCACTTATCGCGGATTCGCTATTTCGCGGATTTTCATAATGCATTTTTTTTTTTTTTTTTGGTGCATTGTGTTCTGCATTCTGATTCGCTAAAAACTCACTCCCGCTTCTTGTATCAAAACATGTTACGAATTGTGCTATCATTTTGTCGTCTCGTGCAGTTATGTGTACGTACATAAAACAGCTTGGCAAATTTACATTAAGTTGGCCAAATTATCTTGTGATTTCGAACATCTCCTAAACCCATAATGTCGACGAAACGGCCTGGACGGACAAAAGCACCTGCGGATGGGCCCAAACGGCGGAAGATGCTACCTATCTCAGATAAAGTTAAACTTCTGGACATGCTAAGGGAAGGTAAAAGCTATGCAGCCGTTGCTCGCCATTACGGAATCAATGAATCTTCCGTTCGTTACATAAAGAAGGAGGAAAAAACATAAGGACGACAGCAGCAGTCAATTTTAATACGAATGCAAAAAGGGTTGTGAAGAGCAGTGAAACGGCCTACACGTGAGTCACTGTATTTGTATACATGTAATAGTTGCTAATTGTAAAAAAAAAAAATAAAGTTTTCTATTTCGCGGATTTCACTTATCGCGGGTCATTTTCGGAACGTAACCCCCGCGATAAACGAGGGATTACTGTATACGCATTCTCCGTTTGTTTTATTTGACCTACATGGAGTCAATTTGTGTTATTTTGGGTAGACTTAAAATAATAGTACTGCCTCATAATAGGAAATACCTATCTCACAAAAATAAGTACAGTACTCACATTTCCACAGATATTTACTATTTTTTATATATTTATCTTTTCATGGTATACAATGAGAAGTAGTCAGTGTACAGTGCAAATGTATTGTTCCCTCACTTTTGACGCCAGTGGTTTAGGCATTAATGGCTGTATGTTGAGTTATTTTGAGGGAACAATCAATTTTCATTCTTACCTGAGCCCTACACTAACTACTTTTCATTATGTCAAAGTGTCATATCTTCACTGAAAAGAAATAGTTGAATATCTGCAGAAATGTGAGGGGTGTACTCACTTTTGTGGGATAATGAATTTGCACCATTTAATGCAAATTTAGAAAAGAAAAGAATGACAATTTAATAGAATTTAGATAATAGAATCCATCCATCCATCCATTGTCTATCCCGCTTATTCCCTTTCGGGGTCGCAGGGGTCTGCTGGAGCCTATCCCAGCGCGTTAAGGCGAGAGGCAGGGATACACCCCAGATGGTCGCCAGCCAATCGTGGGGCACACACACCATTCACACACCATTCACTCTCACACTCACACCTATGGGCAATTTAGAGTTTACCAATTAACCTGAGCATGTTTTTTGTATTGTGGGAGGAAACCGGAGTACCCGGTGAAAACCCACGCAGACACGGGGAGAACATGCAAACTCCACACAGAAAGGCCCCAGACCCAGGCCCAAGGCGGTCTTGAACCTGCGACCTTCTTGCTGTGAGGCAACAGTGCTACCCACCGCACCACCGTGTCGCCCAGATAATAGAATCTTAAATTATATTACTTTTTGGTTTTTTTTTTTACAGATTGTTGATTATTATCATTAACTTGTCTATGAGTCTTTCCGGTCATTGGACATTGACATCAGTGTCAAGAGCTGGAGGAAGTCATGATAAAGGTGGTTGGATTTAACAACTGTAGAAAGTCTTAAATTAAGAATATTCTAATTGCATTATTTCCAAAAAACACCTTTTTTGTCATGCTTTCCATATGTACGTGAATTTTCCATTTTGCAGAACAAATGCACAGACTCACACTACAGCGTCAAATGCCCTGAGACCCCGTTCTACTCCTGTAAATGTGTGTGAAAAGTGTTTGTAGAGCAGGCTGTGGATTGATATGTGGATTAGCCCGGGTGAAATATGTCAGGGAACACCCTGTTACCAAGAGTCAGGGTGTAAAACGCCTCAGTGTACATAACTCTTCTTAACGGGGAGTAAATCCCTCCTCCAAAACAAGAAGACGCACAGTACATTTCACAACAGTATATTTGGGAATAAATCTCACATGATGCACCATGAAACACTCCTTGAGAAGACGAGAGCGGCCGTGTTAAAGAGCGGAGGGGAAAAAAAGACAGATGAGAGGCGGATTTATGGACAGACAGAATATCCCAGTGCCTAAGACGAGCCAAATGGCCAACAACAGACTGACGGACTGAAAACACAAATAAAGAGCCATTTTTATGATGTGAATGGATGGGTTCCCTGGAAGACACTTGGCTGGATTTTATTTGGTCGTGGCTTTGGCCCGAGCCACTACATATTTCTGTTTTATGAAGAGACTCAACGGCTAAGACAGCGGCTAACAGAGTGGTGCGAACCCCCTCACCTCATTTGGTTGGGTAGAGAAGGAAAAAAACAACAACAAAAAAACGGACATAAAGAGAGGAAAAAGCAGGTGAAAGGCGAACACAAAGAAAAAAAGGGGGGGTGACTATAAAAGAAGACAGAGGCACGATTTATGTGATTCATAAAAACATATCAGGGTGAGAAATATACAGTACCCGACTTCAAAAACACACACATGCACACCGGTCCATAAGCAAACACTATGACTGACTGACACTGATGACAATAGGACAGTCTAATGCTTTTGGTTTCTTGCAATAAACATATAGAAACACACACACACACACACCTCAGATCTACCAACCAATCACTGCTCTGTACTCCTCAAACTCAATTAAAATGCTGTTTTGGAAAAACACTAACTTAAACAAACAAAAACAGTCAAACCATGATCAAAGTACAAAAACCCAGATGAGTCCAGATGTGTCTCTTCCATTTTTATTAAGACAGCATGAAGACAGGTGGTGGCACGCAGGGAGGATGCAGTGCCCCCGAAACAACCTTTTTATACTTTGTTTCCACATATGCACCCATAGAAACTTTGTCACAAGACTGTTTTCTTATCCAGGAATTCCGACCAAAGACAGCTCCTAAAGAAACAGCCCTTACTTACTGATTTACTCATCCCTAAATCAAGCATCCTAAGACAATAGGTATCAAAGGTGAAAGATGTTGGCTTAGACTGGTTCAAGTCCAATGTTTAAGTTTATGTTACTAAAGCATAAGCATTCATCAGTACCCACAATAGAATTATATATATTCTTAAACACAACTTTTGAAGAGAAAGGCTTTCGATAATAAAATTTCCCATTACACAGCAAGGATGATCGGCTATTTTCATTTGTGGCCCAGACTATGAAACGCTTTACTCATCGGTTTGCCTTCAATTGGAATTTCGAAACATTCCTCAATAGCTGTGATAGAAGCGTCTAAGGAGTGCCTCACGAATGCCCAGTCATGTCCTGAAACAGCTGTACACAGCAGCTTCAGTCTCAGATTAAGACATGATTTGGTGCTGTGGTGAGTATTAAAAGCAGCATAATGGACTGAGTCATTGTTGTAACAAAGCACGTCACCCACTGCAATATAGTGCGTGTCATTGATGACTTGAGTTTTTAGTGCAACAATGGACACCCTACATTTTGATTTAGAAGAAGTTACACATCTACTTTGCATCTTTAAAGTTTTTGAAAAACAATTAGTGCACAATACCCCAAATCGAATGGCGAACTAGCTCATTGGATTCTGTTCCAGCAAAGAGGAATAAGTTTTAGTTTTTTGCAAGAGAGACTTCAGGTCCCTGTCTTCATGTCCTAAAATACTGCCACGAATGGTTTGGACAGAGGGATGAGTCGCGGCATTGTGAAGTAAATTCCTGTAGCCGGTAAAATAGTCATCACTGTAAAATTAATTGCACCCGTCGCCTGTATCTTTGACGGCGAACATGTGACAGTTGTTGCTTTCAGTGTGAAAACCCCCGGTGAAAGCGGCGGATGACTCAATCTCTCTCTTCGCCTTTCATACAGTATCTCTTTCAATCTCACCCACATGCTAATCGTTCCCTCTCATTTGCATCCTAATGACTTCACTCTTCCTTTTTAGACCTCGTCCGATCCCTCTATTAAGTTATCTGCCGCTCACGCTCCCTCCCCGCGTCTTTGTGTCTGCCGACTGTTTCTGCCGTGTGTGTCTGTTCCAGGCATTTCATGGAGGTTATTATTTGGTAGCGAGGAGTTGGGATTCCAATAGTTTATATTTGATCTGTTACAGGAGAGCTCCGTATGTCACTCATGGAACCAAATGAGGGAAAAAGTAAAGTAGAAAGAGTAAAAAAATAAAAGCAAAACAAAGCTCCTGTGGGATAACTCTCCCAAAAGAACAACAACTATGTGTTGATTTGATTGAATATGCATTTAAAAATTTCATTTTATTTTACAGTTTGCAACAACCCAACAACATTTTTTACCATTATGTTTGGCTTATTAATAGACTTTATTAGACTCTTTGGGAAAATATTTGAGCACACTTGAATTTAAGCCGCACCACTCAATTTAGAAAGATAAAATAAATCTTGCTTTTTTTTTTAAATAAGTCAATGCCAGTTACGTAATTCTGTCAGGGTTTGTGCTACCATTGAGGGGATTGTTGGGACAGAGATGATGGGAAAAGCCAATAAATAAAGGTTACAGAGCTTGATGAGGCAAGAGAACTCTTCCGTGTGTCCTCTCACAGTCCTGCCGTCACTGTTTCAACAGCTCTCACTCCCTCTTGTGACCAAATCACACCCCTATCTCCCCCATAGTAAAAAGAAGGCCTACAAGGCCTACAAGAAAAGTCATTGATCCCCATCTTCATTTTCTTCCTGCGTACTAAAACACAGTCACCTTCTTCAGTGTTGGAATCAACTAGCTTCAGATAATACAACTTCTATTGTATCTATCTGTCTCACTCTTGCGCTTCCTGCTGGAGCGCCCATGGTGGCCATTAGCTAAAAAAAACTATAGATTAGCCCCATTGTTGCAAAGGACATGGGGTTCAGAGCATGTGATGAAAGTAGTGGTTTATAGTCCAGAAAAGTCTGTAATAACTCATAGCTTTTTATTATTGTGACTAACCTAAACTGACATTAAATATATTTTAACTGGGTCCAAACAATGTCAACATTTGATTTGATTTGTGGGTTGGTTGGAGTGAAAAAGGTATTATATAAATAAATAAAAATAAATGCTCAACCTACTCACCTTGATGCATTTAGCTAATTTAATTGTAGTATAAATAGTGAATAGTAAAATCAACAATTTTACATATGTCACATCTGTTCAAAACCTATATTAAAACCAAAACCGATATTAAAACCTATATTTGTTTATATAACTTCTTTTCGTGTGGGGTGTTTGTGTGTGAATGAGTGTGTGTGTGTGTGTTCTCTCTTTCTCCCTCTCTGTGGAGAGCTAATAAGCAACAAATACACAAAAGCGATAAATTAATGGTGTGGATAATTAACCAGGACTGTGGCTGGAGATGCATGACAGAGCACCAGCTAGGGAACTCACAACTGCAGAGCTTGTGCTGTGTACATGTGTGTGTGTGTGTGTGTGTGTGTGTGTGTGTGTGTGTGTGTGTGTGTGTGTGTGTGTGTGTGTGGAAGGGCTGTTTGGAATAGTACTGTACTTCTTGAGGCTTCCATGCTTTGGTTTGTGCATGATGATCAGCAAAGCAGTTTAACACATCCAACACCGCCTGTTTGCCAATATTCAATAGTGTTCATGAGTCAGAACCGTCGATACCCGTTTCCCTTTTCTAACCTCACAGTGTGGACACAGCAACAGTGTCTGTGTGCACTCAACAATAACATCATTCAAAGCAGCTCAGGGATTAGTATGTGGACACATTATGATTATGGTTATGATTTGAGTCACATGGTTGCGATGTATTTGTATTCAGCAAAGACAGACTTGCCACCGCAGAGGAACATTACGTCATAGAATTCATAAGTCAAATTGAAAACTATGTGGGGCGAGTTTTCTCAAGCCGCAGATACTCATCGGGAGAATTGTACCACGGTTGATCTATCAGTCAACAGTGACTTGCTTTTACCCATAATGATACGAGCATGTGTTAACACCAAAGTGAACAAGCATGCACTGCAACGTAGACAGCAACACAACACCATCTGCAACTTTCTCTCCTTTTGTCATGATGAAGAATCAATGTTTCCGCCATTAGCAACGTCCACACAGGACGTTTCCATTTTATAATTCTACAGATTGTCCTTTCTACTGGGGAAAACATCTGTGTATAAGCAAAACACCAGGCTTCCTTTAACCGCTGGAAAATCGGGAGTTGACAGCAGTGAATCAGAGGCTTGGAACTGGGCTGGTGTAAAGAATTTAGAAATGATAGCATCAAGTATAACGATAATACTGAGAAACAGTCAACCTACCAGAACATACTCTTCTAAACCGGGAATGTAATTCTTTGAAATTTGGTTAAAATATATACGAGTAAACTAGATATACAAGACATTTACCAGAGATGAAGCATTAAGATCCTAAGCTGCTACCAGAACTGTGAAAACAAGAGCAAAACAAGATATCTATATTACCTTAACTTGATTTATCTGATTTAACACCGGTCTAAAATTATTATCAGACAGCAATAAAAAGGCAAAGAAGCGGTTTGTACACAAGTACAGCAGTATGGCACAAATGTTCTGTGCATACATTACAACAGCCTCTCAAGAGCAGGACAGGCTTCAGGAAAACGCCTCTCACACCAGTTCGCTGAGATGGATTCACTGCCGACTCAAAGTGTCCGGCGACGATTGAAAAGGTCACTTATGTCTCCGCCGCACCCTTCAACATCCCGTACACCTACGCCTCTAATCTGAATAGTGTGTGTGTGTGCTGTGTGGAATCTGAATAGTAATAAGGTCGGCTGATAGATTGATGCATAACAGCAAGCAGCATGCTGAGAAGGCGGGCGGTTTTTGTGTCAACTTTATTTTCAAGCGAGGCCCGGTTTCATTCAGCCACTTCAGATGTTGTAGAAGTGATACGAGGCTTCGAGGCTGGGGAACCGTCATTTTGTGTAGTTTCTTTTTCTTTCTTTTTTTTTACTGCCGTTTACATTCTTTGCTCCACCACAGTACAATGGAAGTAAGCGGAATTACTCGATTCCATTATTCACCTATTATTGTATGAGGGTGGCGTCAGGCATGTTGCCTCAGATAACATTGAGTTTATAACGTATAATCCTGAATGGTCGGGTTTGACTAGCAGATTCATAAATTTCAAGGCTTTATCCAATGCCAAAGAGGAAACTGCAAAGTGGTTAATAATAATATGTAACAGAATTTTACCACTCTAGGAAGTTATCATCACAATAATAACTTCCTCTGAGGACATTTGTCTCTGGGACATTGTGGGTTTTAGTAGCTTGGTAAGTTGATATTTCATGATTAAAACTTAAAACATAAAACAGCTGATCAACCTCTTAAGACAGGCTGTACCATTAGTGGTACAGGGGAGCGGTCGAGGTCATTTACTGTAACACTGCGCTGTCGTCGTTGGTTTCTATGCACAACTAACACAACAATTATGGTCAATGGGCAAGGACACTAAAGTCATGTGTTTTGATTATGTACAAATAAACAGGGCCATAATCTGAGAGGATTAAAAGACATTTTAAACAGAATATTAAAAATGTCTGTGCCTTAAAATAAACTGTCGAACTTCCGTAAATTTATGATGTCACGACTCCATCAGCCATTCAGACAAGAGGCTCATTAATATTAATAAGGTAGACACACTATTTGTTAGCACAAACACCAGAGACCACCAGATTTGTTTTATAATAGGGCCCCTTTAATATTTCTTATTTCTTCTTAGTCTGCATTTTCACTCATCTGTGTGTCTTTTAATATTTGTTGCATTTGTTTTTACTTTGGACGTACATGTTGTTAGTGTGGGCTTTTACTAGTGACCCCTTTAATAGAGCAGTGTGTATTTTTTACTCGTCACATGTTGTAAGACTCCAGAAACAAGCCTGGGAATAATGCATCTTGCTGGTCAAAAAAAAATAACGATATTACTCAGAATACGTCAGAGCAATTGGTGGAATTAAAAACTGTTGCGTCATCCTACTGGTCCCACTGGCCTTCCAGGAGCCAGTTAACATCTGTTTCTGTGTATTCCCTGTGGTGAACACCAGTCTGAAGCCTGCGTGCTTCACAGCCTTCGGTTCAATGACCGGGACTTTGAGGGAGAGCAATGAGGACTGGACTGTCCTTTAACAATTACCAGCCGCTGTGAATATTTAAATAACATTAAATTGTCTGCCTCCAATCTGTGGTCCAGTCCTGATTGCTAGCTTAACCTCTGACTGAGCGTGTGTGTGTGTGTGTGTGTTTCTGCAGCAACAAGAATCAGAGAAGCTGCACTAATTTTTTCTGCCTGTGATTTGTGGATAATAGGAAGGGTGGATAATGTATGCGTGGCAGATATTACTGTCTGGGTTATAATGTGTATAATGTATGGCCACACCATTCTACATGTACGCACACACAACAATAGAGAAACACACACACACACACGCACACACACACACATTTATTAATCTCTGTAACTGAACGGAGCGGCTAGAGAGGGACGGCGGCAATACAGAGCTATTATATTTGAATCAGCATGGATATTTCTCTCTCTCACTCTCTCTTACACACACACACACACACACACACACACACACACACACACACACGCACACACAGAGTTCTATTCTGCTCTGATAGAAATACCGATGTGTCAAAGCGGTGAGGGCAACTCTTAAATCAAGTTGCGGAGACGGAGGGAGGCGAGGATGGATAGCTGCATGTAAGGAAGGGTAGAGGGGAAAGACGGAGGGATTCGGGGTGGAAGGATGGATGGGAGGAGGGAGGAGACAGGCTGAGCGAGTTCTACACTGTTAAGTGGTTAAAAAAAGAGGAGATTCAATTAACCTTTCCTCTCCTGACACCACTTCAAGCATTGTTTTACTTACAAGAAACCCACACTCCTAACCTAAGATACTAAAAGTAAATCTGTTGCCCACCCAGAGAGACAATTACACACAAACACACACACACACACGGAGTTAGTCATCGCAACCCAGCTCAGGTTTACAGAACTTTCTGAAATAATTTTATTACTTTTTAAGACCAGAGAATGTTCCTTTCCACAGCAAGAATAAAAGCACATTAAGGCTTAAGCTTTATATTTGAATTTTGATGTAAATCTTATAAAGTGATCAAATTAATGGCTATTGCAATGAACTGTCCCAATGCTTTACATAAAATAAATCTCTGATTGAAAAAAACAACTTTACTTTTAATTAATTTTTACAGTTTGATTGAAATTGTTCATTTGAAAAAAATGCATTTTTTTTTGTTTCACCGTTCCTGCATTCACAGAGTCATCTGTAGTTAAATCCATCCATCCATCCATTTTCTATCCCGCTTATTCCTTTTCAGGGTCGCAGGGGTCTGCTGGAGCCTATCCCAGCGCATTTTATGGCGAGAGGCAGGGATACACCCCAGATGGTCGCCAGCCAATCGTGGGGCCTGTAGTTAAATATTATATCTAAATTTTAGTATCTAAATTTTATCAACTTTAACAGCCTAGTAAATTTGTAAATTCTAAATTCCAACAAGCAGTCATTGAATTAAAAGTCTGCTACACTCTGAACTCAAAAAAAATGACAGCGGACTTTGTGTGTCCTCTGAACCCTCCTGGCTGACTGTTAGCTGAGCATCATCTGTACTGTGTACTTCTTTAATCCTGTTAAACTTGGTGAGAGCAGCTGGCCTGTGGAGAACCAATTGAAACATTACCAGAAAAAGAACAGAAAGAGCCGGAGTGAGTCGTGACCAAACCCTAATTAATAATTGAATCCTGTGGGGTGATATTTCTTGAGCAAGTAGGGAGCACCCCCGTCGTAAGACTTCGACTTTGATTAAAAAACAAGAAGAGATTTTAGAACATTTATGAACTAAAATCTGTGAAAAAAAAGTAGCGGCAGGAACCCATTGATAAACAGTAGGTTTCAGTTGTAGCAACAGCTTCAGTCCTTCACCAGACATGAAAACAGCATGAGACTGATTGAAGCCAATATCTGAAGTACAGGCACGTGCGCACACACACACACACACACACACACACACACACACGCACACGCACGCACACACCACAGCTTCAGTGCTGAACTGTAATATTGAAATACATACATCTCACACAATGTGAAAAAAGGCCTGTAATTTGTGGCTGTGCTAATAAATCATCCAGATATTATGAGAGCAGCGATTGAGACAGAGGAGAGAGACTTTTTAATTATGACTTAAACATCAAACTCAAAACATGTCTCAGGGGAATCTGCATAATGATTTCCTCTCCCTCTTTTTGTCTTGGTAAAGCTGAGGGATCTTGAGATTTTATTTTAATTTTTTTAATATTGTACTTTCAACCATTGAATGAAACAGCTACTGTAGACAAAGACAGTAAAAGACAACATTGGAGGAGATGAGAAACCTACAGCATTTTAGATGCTGGAATATGCTTCATGATCTTAAGTTTACATGCTTCCCAATATAATAGAAATTATTAGCGACCTTTATACACTTAATTTAATTCAAGTCTCGTGTTGAAAGACATAATAAAGTAAATGTGGCCATCTCAAAATCAAAATAAAGGCCTGCCTTTACAGGAAAGAACTTCACCACTATTAGTAGAAAAATGTATTAAAATTATCCAAATCTATTATATTATTGGATGATTACTGCTGATGATGCTGCAACATTTTATAAATCTGGTGGTCCAAGTTAATCTTTTACCTTTATATATGGTTGGGCAGATTAATCTATTTATATTCTATATAATTTTTTTTTATTAATGCATCCTACTGTAAAATATGGTTGTGTGATTAGTGTGCTAAATCTTCACTAATGTCTGCATGTTTTTGCTGTGTCTGTCCAAGGATCCGTCTCTTCTATGTTTGAATGTTGCTTTTAGAAGCTAATTTAACACAGTCAAGACACAACAAACACAATGAAGTTATTACAAGGAATGTTGTTCTTTATTATATTTGGTCTTTTAACATCTTTATTTAAGGAAAATAAATACCTCAGCGTGCGCGCACACACACACACACACACACACACACACACACACACAGGGGACATACGTATCAGACTTCCTCTCTTTTTCTTTCTTTACCCTTAATTCTCTTACACTTCACCCCTCTGTTCTCCCCCTCTCCCCCCCCCCCCCCCCCCCCATCCACCCCCCCCCCCCCCCCTCCTCTTTTGTTCTGCACGCTCCTATTTATCACGGTGTGAAGGTTGAAAGAGATATTATTATGGGGTGTCGGGCTGGAGAGAGGAGACAGGGGTAGCCACACGGATCGCGTGGGGAGAACGGGGGGCTAATGACGGGAGGACAGGCTTGGTCAGTGGCCTATGGTACCTGCTGGATGTGATAGATGGAGAGCGAGGGGGAAGAAAAAGTAGGGGGGGAGTGGGGTTGACTGCGGGAACGGACTCCTTTCCTTTGCCTGCACATGCATTTTTTTTATTTGTAGCTACAAAATGACTTGTTTCTAACATACAAGAATGAAGGAAGAGGAGATAATCTGTTTTTTTACTCAGTATTTGTAGCATTTGTCATTTCTCATGAATGAGTTTACACATAAATTGGTGTGGTTATTTAGTGAAAATAAAATGTTTTTTAAAGTTTTAATCCTCTTTAGAAAGTTCTACTTCTAAAAATTCACACTACTTAATTTCAAATATAAATTTGATATTTAGTGGTTGCTATACTGTAAGTGTACAGACTTATACATTCATTCTAGTTGTCTGGATAGTTTCTCTCCCCTTCACAAACCTACAACTGCACAGTACTGAAAGGGACAGAGGGGCACATTTAATTTATTTATTTCATCTGCTGCTCAGCTGTTTGTAATGTTGATCACTCTTCCAGTTGTGCGTCTGTATGTCCTTCACTAGGCCTTCCTGAAATACTATGACAACATTTAAACTTACCCTTTCAAAGCAATAAGTGACACTTTTAGACTGAAGGCGTCTTTAGGCTTTAAATAACATGCCTGTCAAGGATTGGGTCGGCGTCTTTTCACCCTGTTCTGAGGCTGCATCCTATAGTTTTTGTAACTCGTCACACTCAGCACCTCTCTATACTGACAGGCTGTGAGTGTGGCCAGTCTGAACAGCTATCAACACGTTTGCCTACAGATTCGCTTGGACAACAAACACATTTGTTTCACGCATTGCCCCAGCCTTTACACTGATATTTTAATGGTTGTTGATGGGAGTAACCTTTTCCCCATATGGGTCTAGGTAATAAAGCAGAAGCCACTTTGAGGCCTCAGAAGCTTGTCTGAAGATGCCGTGCTTTAATGGGACTCTTTGCATATCAAAATTCCAATTTAATTAAAACAAACTACTGTAGTTGAGTGGCAGAATAGTCTTGAGCTTTTTGGGGCCACTTTACTTCTGGGGAAACTGGAGCTGCCACAGCTAATCTACTTTTATTATCAAATGTCAGAAAGTACATTAAACATAACCCCAGAACTTAAGAATTTATTTCCACATTAGAGAAGAATTTGAATGGGAACCATGTTTCTGTGCAATGCTGTATTTCTAAATGTTCCCGGCTTTAATATTTGACCACTCTGCTCTTGCTATCATCACCAAAAAGTAATAAAATCAATGTTTTCTCCTTTGTATGGTCATTCGTTTAGTGCAATTACATGCTTTCTGCATAATACTGTATTTACATAATGCTTCTAATGATAATATTAGGCCAATTTTGCTTGTGCTTTTGTTATTAGCACCAAAAGAGCTGGAAAAGAGATTGCAATAATTATCCATGATGAGTAACCATCATAAATATTTGATAAAAATAAAATGTTGTGCTGCTTCTCGGGGATGACAGCGGATGGTTTAATTGTTCAGAAAAGCCGCATTTATATTTGTTTGTGTTGTGAAAAATTAAACAAGGCAGAATTGATTAACTTTGCCATTAATTTAATCTCACCTTCTATACTTTGTAAATAAAAAAAAGATATTACCTCTCCCTTTATTAACACACACACAAGCACACACACACACACACATACACACACACACACACACAGTGCAACCTTGACTAGAAACAATCTAACAAAGAAGGCAGATGAATATAAAGGCTGGATATCAGACTATTCATCACTAGATGATTACCGCCTGACAGCAGTAATTGAAAAACACTTATTGGAGTGGTTGGGGAGGAGGGCTGGTTCAGTCCCATCAGACAAAATAACCCTCAGAGGGTAAGAGCAGTCTAAAGGTGCTGATAAATGGACATATTTTCAAAAGCAAGCTTCAGCTGTTTCCATTCTCTTTCCTCCCAGAAACAGATCGTTGGATAACAAACAAACCCTTTTTCCCCCTTTCTCAGTGATTTTAAAAAGTATATTGTGACCCAGTGTGTCTAGAAGGAGTTATATAATTCAGCATTTTCTCATGGCAATTATCTCCATTGAAACCACAATTTTACCAACAAATAAGTAAATTTCCTACAACACACAGTTGTTCCACTTGACCTTACTTGTTTAAAGCATTTTTTAAGGATAACCGGTTCATGCTACCAATTGCTTTCTTTAGATTCTTCTTATGTTAACCAATTCTTTACAATAAAAGCTAACATCAATTATTTTAAACCAACATACAAGAAAGGAGCACGTTGAAACACTGAACCAACACGTTAGAAATCAAGAACCTCAATGTATTTCTGTTTCTAAACCAATATGGGCTTCCATCAAAAACAATTTTCTTCACTACTTTATGCTGTATCGTTATAGTGAGATCATGGTGAACTATATCTGAACAGCATCAGCTTTCTGGTGTGAGCATTTAGCTTGAGTCAATTTAGGCATGGGCTGCACACAAAACCTCAGTATGCAATGCCTACTTGTTGGCAAAGCTGACATCCATCATGGACAACCCCCATCACCCTCTGCATGGGGTAGTGGGTGCGCTTAGCAGCTCCTTCAGCCAGAGACTCAAACACCCTCGCTGCAAGAAGGAGCGCTTTCGCAGATCATTCATCCCGACAGCAATAAGACTTTATAACATTACATAAACATAAACCTCACTGTAGTCACTGTCACTTTTTCACTGGTCACTTTTTTCTCTTCACACTCACCCTGCACCTTAAGTGTGCATTAGCTATGTATGTGTACATGTGGGTATGTGCGTGGATATGTATGTCCATATATATATATGCAAATATGTATGTATGTGTATGTATGTAGGTATGTACGTCCATGTATGTATGTATATATGCCTTGCTTATGCATACTTTTTTTCTTACTATTTATTAGCATTTTCTCTCCATTCTGTCGATAATGCATACTGTGTATGCGGATTAACAAATTCTGCGAATTTGTACATTGTGTTGTGTGTTTTTTAATTTTTTTATAGTTTTTTTATCTTCTTCAACTTTATTTTTCTTTTTCTTTATCTGTAACGCTGCAGTAACACACAAATTTCCCCGTTGTGGGATCAATAAAGTTTTATCTTATCTTATCTTAACCAGTAGCTACTACTCATATGCCACAGCAGGAGCTTCTATGGAGGAAGTTAGCCATAGTATATAGTGTGTATATATAGTGTAATGCATGCCATGAACTGGTCCTGCTGATAATAGTTAACATGGCTCGGATTGTTGTTACTGGTTTTCTGACATGATAAACTGGAACTGTGTCAACTCCCAGCACCAAACTCTAACATACCTGTTAAAATAACACTGACATAATAATCTAATTCCA
Organism: Eupleurogrammus muticus; assembly: GCA_036785175.1. Taxonomy (NCBI): domain Eukaryota; kingdom Metazoa; phylum Chordata; class Actinopteri; order Scombriformes; family Trichiuridae; genus Eupleurogrammus; species Eupleurogrammus muticus. Next base: position 7,660,322 of record JAYKQN010000014.1, read on the forward strand.
ATCAACTTAAATTATAATGTGTATTATTCAATTTGAAGAGAGAATGTTTTGGGGACGCCGCTCTGATTTATTTGAAAAAAAAAGTTGCCAATTCCATATTATCATTTACCTTCCAGTGAGCAGCCAAGAATTATGTCACCCATTTGCTTAATATTTTACTTTTTAATTTAAAATATGATTTAATGACAAAAATCTAACACAGGCTAGGTGTGTGATCTCCCGCTCTCCTCCTCCTGTAGCCTCATAATTCTCACCCCCCCTCTCCTTACAGTATGCGTCATGCTTGGCTCCTGTGCCAACATATCTATCAGGATGCTGTTACTTAAGAAGCCATCCGTCTCCCTGCGCCAGCTCTCCCAGATATACAACGCGGCCCATACTTACCACTGCTTTTTAACCAACTAAGACATCATCATTACTTTGAGCGATAGGGTCTCTCTGAGTGGAGTTGTCCTACTATTTCATCCCTACTTCGCACATCCTTTTGTCCCCTACTCGACTCTCCCATCCACTGTCCCTTGCTCATCTCTTCTATCTCTCTTGAGAGGGTTTTATGTCGTGTCCTCTGCAATGTCTCGTCCTGTGTAATGAGGGTCTAGTGCCATTACGTGTGTACAGTGTCCCGTCCTGTCCATTCCTGTGTCCTGTTCCATGTAATGTGTGCCCTTTGTCATTAGGCGGCTATTGTCTTGTCATGCTACATCCTGTACAACCATGCAGTTATCAGATAAGAGCTTAAAGGTTAGTCACCATTACATACACCTGGAGGAAACTGCTGTTAAGAACTTAGCCATGTGTGCTACAGCTGATGTTTGCATGTAGTGTTAATGAAAACAAAAACATGGCTGGATCTTATGATCAGCAATAAATATTCAGTTTAGGTATAGTGAATTCATACAACGAGCAACAAAATGAGATGTTAGACAAAGCCATTTGACTTATTCACTTTTACAGAAAAAAGTGTTTTTTTTTTTCTATGTAGCTATAAGGTAAAATAATGCACTGAAAGTGACAGTCTACCAAATGTGTTATTCATTGAATCTTACAGTTAATAGAAGCTGATATAGTTATCTTGTCCTACAAATCATTCATTCCATGGATAAAGAAAAACTCATACTTACTGCTTGTTTTAAGACAATCAACAGTTTAACACCTCGTCCAAGTCTGTGAAAACTTACTTGGAGGCAGCAGGCCATTTCACTGCACCTATATACCCTTTGTGATTTTTCCATTTTCTGCCTCTTTTATGAAACGACTTACCTCTTCTCTATCGTAATTGAACTGTCTATTAATTTTGAATCAACAAACAAATTAAATATTGTGGGATGCCTCAAATGTTTTTGCTGTTTCTCAAATTCTCTCTCTGTTGGTACTTTTTAATTTTGCACTCTGCTTTCACTTTCCATCTTTTTCTTGTTCCTTTTTCCATCACTCTTTTACACTCTTCTGCCCCAGTCTGTTTATACATCCATCTCTCACCGAGTCTCCCCTGCTCTCTGATATGTATGTTGTAGATCATCTCGTCTCAACACCCACTTTGTCTGAGGGAAGCTGACAGACCACAGATGGCTGTCTTTGATCTGCCATAACGAGCATCTCCATGTCAAATTACAACGGAACAGACGGGAGAAGAAGAAGAAGAAGACGCCGGAACACACACGGAGGATAAAATAAAATGAAGAGGAAAAAAAAGAGGACTAGATAGACTTTGGTTTGGGAACGTGCGGTGAACCTGTGATCACAGCAAATGAGACCTTCGTCATTTGATCACTTCATCAAAAGAGACGTCGCCTCTACCTTTGGAGACAAGGAAACAAAGAAATGTTAAAAAGCCAAACATTGATGAAATGCTAGGCAATCCATTTCAATAGCCATGTTGTAATTATACCTCAAGACATGTGAAAAAAATAAGTCTAAGGGAAAGTAAAATAAGTGGCACTAAAGGAAATTATATACAATGCAGGAAAATTATAATAATGTTAATAGTGACGGTTAATAATTTGTAATTTTGTGAGGTTCACAGCAATGAAACATGATGTGTTCCTGAACTGAAATCCGAAAAGAAAGTATTGAGGTTTGACAAATGTATCAGTGATTTCAATTTCATGCTGTCTTTAAAGTAAACCCTATAAAAATCCTCAAAACCAATTGACTAAGAATATCTGTATATTATTGTATACCATTGTATATAATTATTACTAATTTATTTTAAAGGATGTTTCGGTGCTTGTGCGTAAAATATTTAAGTCTGTGGTGAACACACTTCTTTTGGCCTCCTGTTGTGATGTCACAGGAGAAGTGTAAGTTAATATTAACCACCCCTAGATCTATGGAGTTTTCTGTCGGCCAATCACAACAGAGCAGGCCTTATGGTGGAGATGAGAGGGGGAAGCTGAGTTTTTTGTGAGCGAGTGTGAGAAAAGACAGACTCAGTTGCTATTGCATTCATTACAATTAATTGAAATGAATCGATTAATCAAAATGAATCAATTAATTGCAATTTGATCCTGTTTTTAAATCACCACATTTCACAAGTAGAAAGTAAAAAAGTAAAAAAAAAAACAGCTTTGCTATATTAATTAATTTACAATTGAATTCTAAAATTCTAAAAGGGCTGAAAAAAGGTTAACATTAATTACTATTATTCATACCTATTTTCATAACCACAAAAGTTATTTTTTTTATCCATTATCATATTTTAAAGGACCGAATTTTTATTTAATTTTAAATTATTTTTATTAATCTATGATTTCTTCTTTTATTATTTGCATTTCAGATTATCTCTCAGTGTATAAAACTGACGCTCCTGTCCAAACTGTGGCTCATGGGTCATTGTCATTCTGTCAAGAAGCAGCCATTTAAACACACACACACACACACACACACACACACACACACACACACACACACACACACACACACGCTGTCAGGATCTTGGCAGATTGTGGGCGGTGCTAATGGAAAAGCTCCTGCTCCTGTTCCCCTTGTTCGCCACACTAATGTGAAAGGCAGCATCCATGTTACAGCTGTGTGTTGCCATGACCAGGCCACCCTGTCATAGTCCGCTGGGCACCCAGCTAATGGACCGGCAGAGGAGCTGCAACAGACCGCGGGGGAAGAGGCTGATGGGATTTCAAGCATTGGAAAGGACAAAAAAAATGGGAGAAAGCTCCTTTAATCAATAGTCAGTGATAGAAAACTAATTTGAAAGCTGCTTTAAGAGAAACCACCTCATTGCAATCAAAGAAATTTCACATTTTCCTACTATCACAGAGTGCATATTATGTCTCAGTAAGAGCTTTGAAGCCCAAATTTTAGTGATCTCCATGAATTCACCTCAGTTAAAGAATTACATGGGTCATTGGAATCAGAATATCCTTCCCTATGATTTCTAACAAACCAAGCTTGGTGCAGGGAGTAAATCCAACAACATGTGGAGTAAAAAAATATGAGAAGTAAATGGATTACACCATGGCCTCTGGTGGCTTCCAAAACCTCGGACCACAGGTACCCAAACATGCTGCTTTGTGTACTTTTCCAAATGTATTTGTATTCTCGTCTAGACGACGAGGCTGGAGAACAGTTTCACTGGAAAATCTTTCCTGACATCATACCTTTTCTTATACACACAAACAGTCACTGCAATGGGTCCAGAAACCCCATTATTAGACACCAATGGATGACTAATTGCTCCAATATCTCAAAATGTACTGTAATGTTTATTGTCTATATACATTTCAGTTTTCTCTGCGGCTGTGGTGAAGGTGACTTATAGATTCGACCGTTTTGATGAATCACTTTGAAGCAAAACATTCATATCTAATTCATTCTAACCCTGGGATTTACTACATGAGTGTTCTTTTGCGCCCATGTATTTATTTTTGTCTTTGAGCGTTGCTTTTCATTTATCTCTATCTGAAGGGTGAGAGCATTATACATGAGTTTCAAAGTAATAAACTTGTATTACCATTTAAATAAATGCTTTAATAGAAGTATTTTATCAAAGATATGTGTTTGTAGGTGTGCTGTGCACATGTGTGCTACACATAGGTCATGTAGAAGATACTACCAGGCTCTGACAGTATTTCCTGTTTCTTCTTAGTCACCATGAACCTGGGAAACGACCAGCCAGGGTTCACCGACACCATTGACTCCAATGCAATGCGACACAGCTCAAATTTATGTCGTCTTTGGTATTCTTCTTCTCCTTCTTTTTTCTTTCTCTCTTTCATAACCCTGTGATGGTCGTTTTGAACAGGACAACGCTGTCCACTTTTTTCCTTGTTTGTTTCAACTGGACTACAAACAGTCCTCCTCAGAGTTTGACACTAGCAGACTCCAGCCCACCGCTGCGTGCTATCACACAGCCCTAATCACCAGCTCTGGAGACAGTGGTCCCCTCTAACAATCCTCTCCCACTCTTCCCCTGTATGACAATCTAAGGTTTGTTTGTACAGTGCCGTTGGGTCCGACTCAAAACTGCAGTCGACTGGTGGACAGCACGGCACTGAATCGCCTCGTCAAACACGGCCTAACACGCTATGCACCATATTCACATGTGGACACACAGTACAGTATCTCCACCAGAGATAGGTGCAGAAGCTGCAGAAAATAGTATGCAGTTAGGGCTGAGCAGTATGATACATCTGCCATGTCTCAGTATAATAATCAAGTTCTGTAGTGTGGTGCATGTAGGCGCAAATGTTTACCAATTCGCTGGTAGCGTTTTTGTTGCATCTCAGAACTGTTCACTTTGCAATAATCTTAATTACTGTGGATAATTTCCTGCTACAGATTCAAAGCTACACTATTTCTGCTCAAGCACTCTTAGCTGATTCCTTTTAGCGACTTTCTCACTTATCCCACTGCTGTTGTTTACATGCTGTTCAGAAATGATATTTACTTAGCTTAGCAGTTAGCAATGTCTCTCTCTCTCTCTCTCTCTCTCTCTCTCTCTCTCTCTCTCTCTCTCTCCTGTGTCTTATGTGAAGCTTTACTCTTTGTTTAGTGAGAATGGTGCATGTGATGCAGTTTATGTTTTTTTTTGCTGTGATGGGGGTGTGGCTCAGGCCCCAGCTTGACGAGTTCAGATTTTTTTTTAATAACATACCAACACACACCGATCCTTCCACACAATGCTACTCGGTCTGTGGGAAACTCAGTTAGTTGAATATAAAGAAGATTCTACTACTCATGATTTTATATTTTCAAATCACTCCACTTGTTTGTTCGGTTTGACATATCTCCAGATAAGCATTTGTGTGGTTCAGAGGCTGAATTTGATAGAAGCGTGTCAATAAAAAATTAATAGATTTATGTAGTTGAAGCCTCAGTGAGTTAGAAGTATGTTTCTGCAGTGGTAATTAAATTATTTTTTCTATTCATTGTGTCTCAGTTTTTTGTGATGCGTTTATTGCACATATTCACACTGGCAATGAAATTGTGATTAATCAGTCAGCCCTAATTGTAATTGACCAATTCATTTGATAAGATGAAGATGTCAGGCCCCACATTTTAAATCAGTTAAATTCAAACATTAAACTTGATTATTAAAGTCGTAACTAACCATCACCATAAATAAAGTTTTATCATGCTTTAGTTGTAGTAGTTATATTGCAAAAGTGTGTTGTCAGCTAAAATTTACAGATGCATTCGGTATCAAAATGCAGCAACTTTGTCAGATACATACACACTAACACTTACATACTAATTACAGAATCCAGAAGAGAAGAAATTAACAGAATCCCTGTAGTGTAACACTTATTCAAAATAGAAAATTAGTTTGTACATGTGAATTCTGTGAATAAGTGCACTGTACCTTTAATGCTACTTCAGAAACAATTTTGAGGCAATACATAGATGATAACTGAAGTATAGTTAATTAAGGCTGGCATGCCTTGATTAACTTTACTTCAATTATCAAAGCAAACCAAAGTCTCAGCAGAAATAAACAGACTTTAGTGGTTAACATCAGATCCGAGGAGTTTTCTTCAAATTTAGCTTTGTCACTTGTCTTTTTCCTCATCTGTTGTTTTTAGTATTTTTTTATTGTGTTCCCTCTCAAGCAGAAATGTCCTATAATAACCTTGCTAAAAAAAAAAAAGGATGGGTCATGGTGGGAGCCCTTTTTGTCCCCGAGGTGGAAAACTTCAATAACAGGCAATCAGATTTAAGCCACCGGATTCATGCGTTGAGTGGTTTTAAAAGGTTTGCATTAACCTGCCATACCAGGCCACGGACAGACAGACAGACAGAATATCAGGTGTAAAAGCTCTTTCTGTCTATCATACACACTCTATTGTTGCCAGTTGTGCTCTCTTCTCCCTCCCCCTCTTCCCCCTCCACCGCTCCTCTCACTGGCTCCACTCTCTCATTCTCTGTCACACTCTCTCTGTCTCTCTGACAATTGCGTTATTTGGCCTTATCGAGGAATATGAAACGCCGCGGCGCGACATCTCCGTGCCGGGCCCAACAGATATGCCAATTCATTTCGCAGCCGGCGATTTGACAAGCTAGACTGCTCCTCTTGAAAGACATCATTCAAGCGCAGAGCCGCCTCCACCGATCCCCTCCCTCTCTCTCTCTCTCTCTCTCTCCCCCCTTCACTTTCTCCTTTCCCCTCCCTCTGTTATCCCACTTTCTCCATTCCATCTCCCGCTCTCCTTGTTGCAATCTGTAGAGCTTCGCCTCTTAAGATTGAAAAGGGTTCTCAGCACGTGACAAAAAGGCTGAAAAGAACAGGGGCACCAAGAAAAAAAAAAAACACTTCCCACCTCCGCTGTGTCCCTCCCTCTATCACATTCCTTCATAAGAAAAAAAAGAAGGTTCAAGTATTGATAATATAAAATGATAGTGCAACAGAAGGAGGCGAGCGGGTGATAACATTGTGGATATTGGAGGTGGAAACGTGGAAGATGAGGAAAGAGAGTGAGAGCAAGAGAGACGGAAGAGAAATGAGAGGAAAAGGAAGAAGAAGAGGGACAGGAGGAGAGGAGATTGGTGCCCTAAGCTTCGGGTGTTTGAGGGGATGACACAGCCACTAATACAAGTGTTTAAATATTTGATGCAGGGAGGGATAAAGCGGGATCGTCTCGCCACGGAATTGAGTGTCAAGACGAGAATCTATTACAGAGAATCTTTGTGCATGTGCGTGTGTGTTTGTGTGTGAATACAAGGCAGATTTGACAGTGTGGTGGAGCAGAGCAAAGCCGTGTGTGTGTGTGTGTGTGTGTGTGCGTTGTCGCCGCAATCTCCTCACCCCCCCCCCCCCCCCACACACACACACACACACACAAACACACACACACAACCCAATCCAGCAGCACATCGCCCCTCAATCCCTGTTCCCACCACCACCACCCCACCTCCTCACTCAAATGTTTTTCTGCCGTGCCTCAGTAGACGCTGATTATCACGGCGTTTTTGGAATGGAGGTTTTAGCAAAGAGGGAGCCGAGAAGTAAAGGGGGGAAACAGAGGGGGGGGCACGGTGCAATAGACGGAGAACAGGAATCAGTTGTTTGAGAGTGAGAATATGCTGCGAGGTCTGTGGCTGTGTGTGTGTGTGTGTGTGTGTGTGTGTGACTGCACCCAGACTGGAGCTTCTTTGAGTTTCTGATTCTGAGTGTAAAATCCCAAATCTCTGGTTGGCTAAAAAAAAACAAAAAAAACATGGCACATACACGCATCTTTTTAAGTGCAATTTAAAGTATCCGATTCAATAAGTGTGACATAATAATGTGACACTACACCTGTCAGTAATGATCCAAAGTTCTGAGGTTACAAAGGCAATGTCTCAAATATTCTGTGTGTGCAGATTGTTAAATGAATGATAATCTTTGTATGATAAGTAAAGTAAGGCAGGGGAACGAGAACAAGAAAATGCATTATCTCTGCTGCTTAAAAGCAGTCTGTTTGTTTTTGTTCACTAATTTATTCCTAATTTGTAAACTCTCTATAACTTAACTGCCTTCTTTTTTTTCCTACAAAAAAGTATTTGAACATGTTAACTGTTGTGATCAGTTTGAATGTGATTAACTGTTTGTGAGGATTCATCTATCATGGTATTGATGCATAGATTTAAAGCTAAGTGGCAAATCATCCTTCTGGTGTACATGTATCTTTCTAAAATTGGTTTGAATGCAAATAATCAGTTGTATCAATAGAAAAAAAATTGCCACATATATACCACTATTATTTTTTGCACTTTCAATGTTCCCTCATGCATTTATTTATGCATTCTGATGGATGATTGGATCATGCTGATGCTTTACAAATAAAATATATTATTATTATTATTATCATCTCACCAAGCTCAAATATACTGTTGATGTTCAAGATAGTGTTCAAGTTTGATAGAAAAAAGAATTTTGATTTTTGAATTATTTGAATTAAAGATTTTGAATTTGAAGGAAGGAAAGAAGAAAGGAAAAAAAGCTTGCAATTATGCAAAACTGGGTGTGTCATTCTAAAATACAGAAATATAAAATATAAAAATACGGGACATGTGACTATGAAAGAAGATATGATGATAGAAACACATGCAGCTGAATTTCAGTCAATCAAATACAATGATGAGAGTAACAGCAGTAAACTGTTAAAGACCAGAAACAATATTTGTAAAAACATAAAAACGAGCTGCAGAAAATGCAGCCTAAACACTAGTTACAAAGAGGCTTAACAACAACACTGCAAACAATGGAGAGATTTACAATGTGTAAGTTGCAGCAACAAAATACTTTTCGCATCCTGTTAAACCCTCCTCCCTCTTTGCCTGTGCTCAGTCGCAGTGTTCAGATTGGAACGCATTCAATTAAGAAAGAGCACACACATCATCTCAATCTGTCCTCTCTCGCCAGCCTATGATTGAGGGCTTGTGGCCTGGTTAGCAGTGAAACCTGGCCACAGTCCACTCTCACCTGTGTAGGTGTGTGTGTGTGTGTGTGTGTGTGTGTGTGTGTGTGTGTGTGTATGTGTGTGTCTGTGTGAACTCTTTAGCTGTCTAGACGGGGCCGAGTGCCACTTTCACCTGTGTGTAATGAGGGCATGGTGGAACATTGTTAGGGAATAAAGCTTGTTACTTTTAGTCCATACACACACCCCATACACACATATCCCCCCACACACACACACACACACACTACAAATAGACAGAGATTTCATCCCAACAAGCCTTAGCTAACACAGGGTCAGGGTTGACCAACACCATTGACTCCAATTTCATCTTGCCCTGCAGCTCAAACGAGGGCCTCCTGCTTGTTTTCTTTCTCGTTCTCTGTTTTGTAATGTTAGAAACTAATAGCTGAAGTTACGTGTTGGCATGTGATGTGAAAGCAAAATCCAGGAAAACCAACATGTCTATCAAAAGTCTCCTCAAAGCTTATTTCATATATTTTTGTGGACTTCTTTAAATATTAAATGCCAAGGATTTAAATAAAATACTGGCTATACACCGTCTACTCTATATCCCAATTTAGATTTCTTTTGATAGAAATAACTATGTAAGCAGAGGTTTTAAAACAACTTCATTAATAATACAATGAAAGGTCTGTTTTTTCTCTATTTTAAAGAAGTAATAGTAATCTAAACAACACAACAAATAAAGGCTGTGTATTTCTTTGAGTAATTGAAATACTATTAGAACAATGTATTTAAATCTACTACTAAAGGCAAAATATAAATACATGATTAAATAATTCGCTGAACAACATTTAAACCATGTAGATGGCATTTAAACTTCTGTAAAAGTGCATTTTTTGGCAAATATAATATATATAAAATATAACTAATCAGTTAGTTACAAAATAATACAAAATGTATATATACACAATGTAATTTATGTTGTACAAGGTCCCATATACATTTTTCCTTCTGGAATAAAACACACACTGTAAACAAGATTATAATATAATTTCCTATTATAACACTTCTGCAATAACTCTTCTGCATCTGATTTTGATATATTCTCTCCTGGTAAAGTGTCATTTAAATTAAGGGGAGGTCTTTACTGAATTGTTGCCTCGTGATTGGCTGATGTGCTCTACCCTGACTCCAGTTTGCCAGTATAGAGGAAGGAAAGAGAAAGGTGATCATTTTTAAGGTGTGATGCGTCTAATCCGTCATTCCTCCTGCTTTGTCACACACACTCATCATTGCAACATACTTTTATCCTTTTAAATTGAATGCTCATAATACAGACAATAAATTATGAGCAGTCTTGAACACACAACAATAATAATCCACAAAAAAGACAAAATAATAATAATAAATCACAAGACATTAGGACTGTGCCCAAAATATACTTACAGTTGATAATAATGTTTGCTGTGTTAATACAAATATTTGTTTATATTGTCTGGTGCACATCTCATGCATTTCTTAATTAACAAATGCATGAGACACCTAATTGTAAAGTATAAGATGAAAAACGTATGCCATATGAGGAGCCTGGTCTGTGTTCGCCAGTAGTGAGAGTATTGAAGGAATCACACACATATTCAGCCATTCACACACTAAACCAGACTCAATAATGCAGCTAGTGAGTCTGCTGCGCAATGTGTGTGTAGCATCCAGATCAGACACCCTGTGACATTCCCCTAGCCCCCTAAACACACACACAGCACCCACACACACGCAGGCGTACAACCATGAAAACACTTACATATGCACACATGGCACCCATCAACCGCCTTCCCCTCTCACCAACACACACACACACACACACAGACACACCCCCTCCCCCCCATCCACCCTCTAGACAGTGATTCTATGTTCCATGTCGCCACCCTGTCTTGTCACATTTCCTTCTTGTCTGCCACACTGTCTCTCGCTCCCCCCCTCTATCTCCCTCCCCTTACACTCCGTCTTCCTCTTTTGTACTCTCTCTGTCTTCCTATCTACTCTCTCTCCTCTCCCATCCCTCCATCCAATCAATAACTGCTGGCACTTCCTTCCACAGCTCAGGAAAAAACAATTAAAAGCCATCGATCCCGGCACACACTCACACGTGGACGCGCGTCGATACGCACGGGCCCGCACACACAGATTAGAAACACACACACTCTGCCATGAATATGCAAGTGGGTCTCCTTGACCTTCAAAGACAGGGGAAAGCCAGGTGACTTCATTCTTCATGGGACTGCCACTGGATACGTCTGTCACCCCCCTCACACACACACACACACACACAAACACATGCACACACACTCCACACGCGTTTATTGACAGGAGGAGACGTATGTTTGAGACACACATGCAAACATAAGTGTGTCTGTGGGTGCATACACGCATATCTTAACATACTCACACACTTCAATGTGACGCAGGCCATGTTCTTTGGATTTAAAGAGACTACCGCCAGTATCTGATATGGGAATATGGGAATTGATTGGTGGAGTCAGTGAATTGCCACCAAAAAAGGTGTAGGTGTAGTAATCACTTATGGTCCTGAAGCATTGGTTGTCACATGTTTGCATAACTTACGTCACAGCTACACACCGAGCCACAGAAACCACAACACTAACGACAGAGCAGAAGATCCATAAAGTCGTTCTCTCTACCAGTTTATCCTGCTCAAAGTTGTCCAGGGGCCAATCAGAGTTAACAGTATGCTGGCTTTCTATATGCAGACACTTTTAATTTAAAAATTTCAACCAATACTGAAAATTATTCCCAGTACCATATTTAATGTAATCTAAATATAATCTCCAGTTTATGCAGGATGGAAAATTTATATTTTAGTTGCTCTGGCTTATCTAAAACAGCTAATTTCAAGTAATGTTTTTTTTCAAGTCATCACAAAAAATATGTGGCCAGAGAAAAAAAAAACTTGAATTGTTTAACAGAATGGTTTATCTTCCAAAGTATCTGTGGAGGTAAGACAAGAATCTTTCAAATATAAAACTATATACATGGACAAATGTCAACCTCAATTACTGCATATGCTGCAAGGGCTCACTTCAGCTCCAACACACTTGACAGTGTGCTGTTAACTTACTTTCTACACAACAGAAAAACACTGTTCTCAAGCTAAAATCTTCTTAAAATCTTCTTTCCTCCCCTGGAATCATTGATCGAACTTTGCAAATAGCAAATTGCTTTTGTCATCTGCCACTGAGAAAAACGACCAAGCCGGTGAAGACGTTAGTATTAGTCAGGCAGTGACGGGGCCACCCTTAGGTCCTGCTTGTAAGGAGCAGTAGATGAACCTAACCAGCATGTCATGGTTTTGGGGCTAATCTGCCTGAATAAAGTTTTGTGAAATAATAAAATTGCAGCTATTCAGCCTGCAACTATTTCACGAAAATCTTTAACTTATTGGATCCTTTCATAAGAAAATGTTTCACTGTCATTAAAAATTACATAATTTTCTCCTAATTTGTGATTATTTTATTGGTAAATATCATGCCTCCTTAATTTTTTTATACAAAAAAGCCAAACATACTTCGGATGATATTGTTTAATTTTTAGGTAGTGGAACAAACTAAAAACAGTGAATCATCATCTGATAAAAGTTTTGAGGTTCGGCTCTTTAGCCATTAAGCCATCAGTTCATTAGCTGATTCTCAGCCAATCATGATGGCTACACATTACATTACAGTTTATTATGTTCCTCTATAGCAAAAATAAGAAACTGACAAACAACATTCACTCTAACAGGGAATTGTGAGAGTTTAATTTTTCCATTTCACCTGACCTGCATGTCTTTGGGAGAAACCCGTGCAAACCTGAGGAGAACATGCAGAGAGCTGGATTAAGTTTATCCGAAAATGACAAAGAACTAAACTTCTGAATTATTCTCAAACTTTAACAAGTTTCTGTCATTAATCAGGGTTGTTTTTTTATATCTATTCAGTTTGGTCCAATTTATTCATTGTTCCAGCCACCTTGGAGTTTGGACAGATGGAAAAATGGATGAGTGAACAGATATGAATGAACGGAGGAAGGAAGAAAGAAAGAAAGAAAGAAAGAAAGGAAGAAAGGAAGGAAGGAAGGAAGGAAAAAAGGAATGAGAGGAGAGAAAGAAAGAAAAAGAAATATGGCAGAGAGAGAGTAATAGAGAGGGACAGCAGTCACACTCTGGCTGTTGCTCAATGAGGGAGTGGCCTGTAACGCCACCTCTAATCTGTGTCCAGTCAGCCCTGACACACACACACACACACACACACACACAGACCGTGCCGCCACAGTTTCAGCCCCATGAAAAATAGTCACATCTCTATGCTGCTGATTGACACTGGGGTTAGAAATGAAATTCTTTTGTTGTTGGGATGTTTTATCATGCGTGTGTGTGTGTGTGCGCGTCTGTGTGTGTGATGCTTGCTGTCACTGCAGGCCAGGTGCTCCTCAGGGTCCGCTGGTTTTCTTTTGGTTTGGAGAGTTTGATAAATGAAGAGAGAGAGAGGGAGAGGGAGAGAAAAGAAGAGGGGCCAGAGCTTGATAAATGATTGGAGGGTGATGGATTGACTGCTATTCCTTTACACCTGAAGCATCTGCTGTTGTTGTGCTGGCCGCCAAATTTTTCAGTGGACACGAGGACACTGTGTCCATTTAGGGCTTTCTGATGCCTGCTATTGTACATGTTAGCAGGGGGAAAGCTCAGAATTCAGGCAGATTGGACTTAAACCTGAGAACATAAAAAATGTCGCCAAGTAATGTACTGTAAAGAGATTTTCCGTTTGCTTCTGCTTACTTCTATCCGTTCCTGTATTGAGTTGCAGAAGGTGAGCTCTCTCAGCCAAAGCTAAATAATGCATGCATTTTTTTGCAATGAAAACTTATTTTTGAGTAGACTGTTAAAAAATGAATGTCCGCCCATTTCGTTTGCTCACATCCTAACATCAGACCACATCTGGAGCCCAATCTATTTAACTGACAGAAGCAGCCAAACCACTGTTTGACCTATTAAATACACAAATGTAAACCTTGTGAGCTCAAATGTTATCAGGTGTGTAAAATAATCTATCTTTATCTGGATGGTGGCTGTGTTGGGTTTCAGCAGTCACCAGCCTCTAAACTATATATTCATTTAAATATTTTTGGATGGGACAACTTCATGTTTTTCAGAAGTTAGCGAAGACTTTTTAACATCTCTATCAAGCTGAAATGATCCTCTTTGCTTTCTTTTTCTGCCCTGAATTGATTCATTTAAAATAAGGCATTTTTTCCAAGCCACACTACAAAATCAATGCAAATGCAAAGCATAAAAAATACTCAATATCAATCCAGAGCAGATCAGGGTGTTCCATTACAATCATTTATTTGACAATTACGGTCAAAAGCTACGGCTCCTCTCCTGGCCGTGGTAGATCAATTTACATCTGCTCCGATTGGTTAATCGCTGCTCCTGCTTCACTCCGCAGGCCTATGAGATCATTTTTCTGCTTCCTCTGTCAATCATACGCTGTAATGTGTGCTCCCGGTCAATTGATCCCCAGTCATCTGAAGATAATCCCTCCACAATTAACCAATTAGGCATTTGACCAATTTAGCAAACATCCAGCAAGCCAGACAAGTCAGGCCTGGTGTTTGTTGCTGTTTGTGTGTTTGATTGAAGGCCAGTATTGAGGTGTGTGTATGTGTGTGTGTGTGTGTGTGTGTGTGTGTGTGTGTGTACTGATGTTATCATGCCTGAGTTGAGATATTAGTAACAGGTGGCTAACCGGATCCCCAGGGCTCCATGCACTCCACATGGAGATCTGTGTTAATTGAGAGAGGAATGTAATTAGTTTACGAGTTTCTGTGCGTATGTGTGTGTTTTTTTGGCGTGCGCCGTGTACATGGGAGCGTTTATAATTGCACTACTGTTAATTAAGCCGTTAAATGCCGACTAAATGCCACTATATTATCCTACTGGGGTCCCCCTCATTAGCATGTGCGCTTTTGTCTACACGTATGATCCTTTTGTGTCTCCTTCGTTTTGCCGTGTGAGTGAAGGAGCTATTAGTACATCACTGTCTGTTTCCGTCTATGTGCTGACAGCCATAAACCAGCAGACGAGCATGTCTCTTTCAGCAGAGTCAATTTTACAGCTCTGAGTCGCAGCTCCGAACTGACAAATCAATAAAATCAGAGGGAGTTAAATAATTTAGTGCTGGCTCTAATTAGTCTTCTAGTCCTGCAGTATGGATTCCTCTACAATATTGATGACAGAGTGCCTGTTTATGGAAGAGATTGGAGCACTGAGCTCTCTTCTTCTTTGCCTTGTTATCAGAGACTACAGAATACAAATCAACGTCCTGGAACGGCGGCAAGAATTCAAAATGGATTTTTTTTATATTTGTGAGGGGATGGATCGTGTTACAGGCTGACAATGTGGATTATTTTGGATTAAATTTATGGAGCCACACGGAAGACACACCACATTTGCTGTTAGTAAAAGCAAGATATAGATAATAGATAACAGTATAATTGTATTGAGAAAACTCATAATGAGTCAAATATCAGATTGTGGGACTAGATGTCAGGATTCCTGCCTTGGTCCAGTCCCCCCTACCTGTTTCCACCCAGTGTGTGTGTGTGTGTGTGTGTGTGTGTGTGTGTGTGTACTGGAAGGAGCATCCCATACTCGTGCTCCTTTATTCTGCCTCGCCATTCCAGTGGTTCAGAGTTGTTCCCGGCCAGGACAGAGGGGAGACATTCTAATGACAGGACAGCCTTGCCTGTCTCCTCCAACATATTTTCTCTGTTCGCACAATTCGCGTTGCTCGCATGAACCCACCCACATGCTGTACGAGATGCACGTTGCGTTTGAAGAGTTGTACGAATGTGCACAGCTAAAAAAGCACCACACCTGCTGTTATTATTTAATAAGCTACTGTATGGTGCAAGACAAGATTTTACATCATGTATCTATTCTTCATGAGTAATGGAGTAATGCGTTTTGTTGTAGACATGACAGTGTTTAAATATATATAATTTTTTAAAATATAACTAATGATATAACCTTACATTTTTTTATACAAAGTGAAAAGTTTTTTTTTTAATATGTTGGTGCAATGAGGCTTTATTTTTTTTGTACATTCTACTGCTTCTAGTCTTTATTTGTTTTTGTGCTTCTGCAAGCATGCATTGTCGTGTGCATGTGAACTGGTTGCAATTGTCTGTGCACTGTCAGTGTCTGTGCATGTTTCCTTGTGCCTCTTTGTGTTTGTGTATGTGTGTGTGCGTGTGTGCGTGTCACGGTTGTTATCAGTCACGGGGGGGAAACTATCGATCATCTCTTTTAATTACCTTGAGCATAGCGAGAGGCCTAAATTAACTCCTCTCCTATCCTCTGGCTGCTGAAAAAGCCATGCATATTTCAAGACCGCGAGACCAATCGTATGTCACTCAGCCCTTCTCCTTTCCTCTGACAAGACAAGACTTATCACTGTTATTTATCTCCCCCTCACACACACACACAGACACACACACATACACACTCTTTTCCTCTCTCCAGCAAGTATGTTTTCTGTGTGCGAAACAAAAGCGTGAATAATAAATATTCTGCATTGTATGCATGAGTTTGTACTGAAGCATGTTGGCCCGGTGAAAAACAAAAACGTCAACCTCAAGTTTCCCCAGCATTGGATTGTGTGTGTGTGTTTGTATGTACGCAGTCGTGTGTGTGTGTCCTTTCTGCTATACGAGAAGCAGTAGAAATCTACAGACGTGCATTGGAGGTGTTCTAACATGCTGCTGTCATTGTGGCTGGTGTTAAATTTATCAGCTTCTCTCGGCAGGGATTTCTTCGCTTCATCGTTCAGGAGGATTTTAACTATCAGGTGCAGGTGCCATTATGTTGGACAATGACAGCACCAACCCACGACCATGGTCTGCATGAATACTCAACACCAGTGCATTACCGTTATGTGCATATAGACCGGCGACCAAATGAAATCTTTGATTGATATTGACATTTGATTGAAATCACAGATTTCTATAGGTTTAAGAATTATTGGAAACATTTGTTGTAATGTACACAACTCAACAAAATATATAACATAGATAAAGACATTTTAAACATATAAGGTCAGATACTTTACCTTGAAATATGTTTATTCAAAAGACATATTCCATCTCAATCATACAGTATGTCATGTATACTTTATTATATTATTTTTATATAACATGCAACTTATATTAAGGCATTTGAGAAGGCCAATCGACTTACTGATTATATTTTGTATTAATTCACTTGTAAAAGTTAAATAAACACAGATTCAGACAGAACGCCTAAAACAGTTTACTGAAGTCTAAATGATATCGTCAAATTTATTTCAACTGACCCCAAGTTTACTATCACCAGAGTCAATTGGTACTTTTCCACTTTTCCATATTGTGAAATTACAGATAGTGCAGCAGAATTTCATTTTAATAACTTATTACTATGGCTTTGTAACCCTAATAAAAAGTTTAGGATACATAATGTGACACAGTTACACATTTCAATCAAGGAAATCTTCATTATGATGGTATTATTTAAGATACAGATAGTGTGTAACGTGTGTAACTCCTCATTAATAATGCATATTTTATATATAATATATATAATGCCTATGTTTGTACATTTATATTGCCAGTATTATTTCATGTTTAGAAATGAAACTTCAACCTGAAGTGAGACCTGATTGGTCTGTGGATCAACCGAACCAATTTGAGTGGTCTTCTAGTGTTTTCGTAAATGAACTAATAAAGGTCTGCATGTTAAAATGTTGTTAATACAGTATGTGTGGGAGTTTTTCCCTGCCCAAACAAGCAGACACAAATTACTCACCCGAGTCGTCCGGTGTGTCTCGCCCATCCGTGTCCCCCTCCATCTCCTCCGTCACTCCTCCACTCACAAGGGATTCCCCGATGATTCCTGCCAGCTGCCCATCACGGTTGAGCCTTGGTGTTTTCTCCCCTCCTGTGGCACAAAGAAATGCTTTATTTTATCATCCACGTTAATCTTAGACCACTTCTTTTTATATTTCAGTGATAGTCTGACTTTCTGAAGCAGCAGCATTCCCTGTGTCCACCACCCTGCTGCCTCCTTGGCATTAACGCCCATGCTGTGTCCACCAAACAAGATTTTTTTCCTAATCTCAACCTGTCACGACTTCTCTCCTCATGATGCCTGTCCGTGCCACCTCCTCTGCAGTCGGCCCACACTCAGCCTACGCTGCAAGAAGGAAAAGTGCAACGGGCCGGTCCTTGTGGGATTGTTGAGCCATTACGGGCTAGTTAGTGAGCTGGGCTTCTAGCCAAATCTCCAATCTGTTCTGCCACCGTTTTGCTTATCTACTTGTTCTCCTTTTTGACTACTTTTATGCCTGTTCCCTCTCTTGCACCAAGCCACCAGCCAGCTCGCAGCCACGAATCAGCGAAGCAACCCTGGACTTACCCCTATTTAGTCCATATGCCACCTTTTGATGCAAATACCCTGCACACTTTTATCATTTTCATAAATGTTCTGAAGGACAGCTGTGCGTTTGTGCAGTAGTTGGATCACAACATTAATTTGTAGGCATTCTGCTTGTCTAGGTTGCCAGCTCAGAGGTTTCACGTGGCAACAGGGATTCTGAAACATGCAAACAGCCAAACGCAAGTGACTGGAGTTGATATGGACAGTAAATGGGTTGAGTGGGGTTGTTTTGTTTAACAAAAGCCTCTCTTTCAAAATGCTGTAACGCTCTGACCACAAGAAGAGATTCGCTGGTGCCATGGTATTGAAGGTTAACTTATTGTAATTGCTATATACAGATTCATCCTTTCCCTTCCTCCATCACTCTCAGTCTGTTTATCATGCTGCAAAAATTGGATTTCCGGCCAATAAAAGCCAGTTCTGTTTTTCGGCTCCTTCGCACTCCTTTTCTGCTGTTCTATTTCCCTCCCCCTCTCATCTCCTGCTCTCTCAACATTATATATGTTTTTCTCTTTAAATGTGTGTGCGCCTGTGTGTGTCTGTGTGCGCGCGTGTGTGTGAATGAGAAAGGGAGATTTGTGTTGTATCGGTGGGCTGACATGGTAAACAAACCTTGCCAATCCGTCTGTCTGTTTTCCAACAATGAGTCAGTGAGTCAGTCAGCTACACAATCAGTCAAGCCGCGAGTCAGTGAATTATCCCACCGCTGCTAATGGTCCTTCCTCAATCTCTTTCCCCTTCCGCACACACACACACACATGCACACACACAGCAGCCATCCTCTGTAATTTAAATGACTGTCAGGTCAGTGGCGAGAGCAGCACCTTGCCACGTTAAAAATGCCAGGCGGCTGCCATCGTCCCCGCCAACAAGCTGCCCAAACTGTCACACACTCACACAGGCGTGGACACGCACACACACGCGTATCTGTCAGCCACCGGTCACAATGCATTTACTTAGTGACAGAATTCTAATTAGTGGTCTGGCTGGTGTCACCTGACTAGGAGGGAGTGAAAGAGAGGGATATTTGTATGGCGGAGGGGAGGTGTTGTGGGAGATTGGAAAATGTAGACGGGAGACGTAAGGGTGAGGAAAGATGAAGGGGAAGGGAGATAGAAAAAGGGGACGCTGTGGGCGGTGAGAGAAGCGTGTGACGTCGCGGTGGAGCAGGAAAGCAGATGAAGAAAATCAGATGAAAGAAAAACAAATGTTTTTTTTTTTTTTACCCACCACTGTGGGTCACTTTACATAAATGCACCAAATTACCTCCTGAGGCTGAAGAAAGCAATCACAGTAGCTCCCTGTGTGCCCGCTTGCCTAATTGCCACGTGGAATGAGAGCGCTTGAGTTTAACCCTGCAGAGTCTCAGACACGCTGTGGCGTGGCATCACAGGCAAACAAGTTGGGAAGAAGCAGAGGGAGGGAAAAACTCACATGCATTTAGTTTCCGCATAGCATTAAAGAATCTGTGAAATAATTCAACAGTGGATCATGGTTTCAGTGAATGATTCAGGGTCGAAAGTGAACTTTGTTGCTCGTCTGCCAAAGTGGAAAACTGAGAGAGTTTACTGGCCAACAATACTTCCTATCAGCCTTTAGACTGCATTATTATATGTATATATTATATGCATTATTTCAATGAAAATAATCAGTAAAGTTTTAGTAAAGTAAATATCAAAGATCAGAGAGGCAATTATGAAGAGAAAACACTGGATTGAACTTTTTTTATTCTGAACCTTTTCCAATTTAAAAAAAAAAGATTAATGAATTGCATTCTTGCATTTACACTATGGTTAAAATCCACACATCATTATCAGACATGTCTGTGTCACCCCTGATCAGAATGTGTTTTCAGGTTTGACCAACAGCCTCAACTTGACCTGCTTCCTAACATCAAATCCCCTCTCACAGCCCGCTTTTGCAGCTGGACGAGATCCATCAGTTCCAGGGTCGTCAGGAAAGAAACACGTAACAGACTGATGTCTATCCATGTCCGAGTTTTCAGTTGCCGGGCTTTCAACATGGTCCACTGGTCAGAAATCATTTCAGATGATGACAGGACTCGGGGGAAGTGGTCAACTAGAACATTGATTTTCGGGGCCTGACATGGTGGAACGTGTGCAATTCTGTCAGCAGCTCCTTGACTTTTTTTGAAAAATGCTGATGATTGGTATTGCACCTTTAAAACTGAGCAGCACCGTGCAGCGACCCCCCCTTTGGTCTGATTTTAACGTCTCCTTTTAGGCACCTCCCCTTGTGGCCTGTCTGTCATTACAGCACGCCTGTATCTCTTGATCTATGATCTCCTTCGTGGCTTCTGACATGTCTGTGTCTGCCTTCTTCACTGCTTTAATTCCCACAAACTTTGCTTATGAGACAGGTTCTAACATAGACCATCACCTCCCTTATAAAGCTTCACAGACGTCCTTAACCATTACAAAAGTGAACAAAATCTTCAGAACTTAGCACATTTTCAGCATAGACAAAATAAATGTGATTATGTGCACAGTAAAAAAATGTTTTTGGCATGACACATCAAGGGGGTTGAAATAATTTGTTATACTGGTTTACATAAACCTTCACAAAGAATGGTGCCTTTTGTTCGCAGCAAGACAATACAGTAATGCAGCCATAATGTTTTATAATTTGTAACCATAGACTGTATAAATGATGGACCTAACCTCCCATTGATTTGTGGACTTGTGCCTATTGGTGAGTCACCTGTCACTCAAAACGTATCTCCTTATTTTATGCAGAATGTTAAGCTTTAATAGAATAGGAAACGGGTAAAATATAAAAATTCCTCCTCTTTATTTCCATTTTCTCTCTCTGACCCAAACCCAGGCTGCCCGCCTGTGTATTTTGCTCGAGTTGATCCCCACTAGTGTTTCCCACACAGACCAATCTGTGGCACGGTGCCACAGAATGAAGACCCGAGTGCTACGAATTAATTCTGCCTCTTTGTTTGTAATTGAAATTTGGTGGGGGTGGAGGGGGTCAGAGCCCCTCGCACCACACAATGCTACTCGGGCTATAAAAGGCCATTCTGGTGGGAATAGCAGGGAGGCTGTGAGCCCCTCATTTTGTGGAAAGAGTGACTTGTGTGTAAGTTCTGAATTCTGCTTTAGAATTAGCTTGTATATTTTGGGTCATTTTTGTATGTCAAAACTTGTCACTTGTCTGGGGTGTAATGTGGTTTGAGATCAGGGCATTAGGTTCAGTTCTTTCATATGAAAACCTTCATCAGCACCACACAGAGTTGTAAACTGTGTAGTAATGCTGTGTTATGGGTTACTGCTTGCGTGCAAACAGTGGAAGTTATTTTTACTGTGCTGGGTGCAACAAAAGTTAGGGCAGAATAACAAGTTGCATTCGTCACCCATCGCCATGACAGCAAGTGGCCTTATAAACTCAAATGACAAGTGGGTTAGCCAAGTCACGTTAAATGGCGAAGGAAAAACACACCACAAATCTCACCCGCTGCGTATTATGTCTGTTTTACAGACTTCTGCAGAGAGGTATTGTACAACAAAACAGAAAACAATTGTTTTGCAATATGACACAAAGTCACAAACTATTGAAGAAAATTGAATATATAGTAATTTACTGCAAATCAAGAAGGAATCTACAAGCACATTTTACGGAGGTGTAGGCCCTATGAAAAATAGACATTCATTATAGTAAAAGAATGCATGATTTTAGAGTTATTCGATGGGCTTAATGGAAAAACTGAAGTGCTGCCAGGGCGAGAAAAATCGACCAGCTGGTTGTTTCAAGTGAAATTGTTTAAATATTATGTGCTGTGCAGCGCTCAGACTGAGCCGTTAGTAACCTGCTCTCCGAGTTAAAGCTCTTCGCGTTTCCTGACCTACCCTCCTCTGACCTGTGTTGATCTCCGCATCTCTCCTCCTCCACCCCGACTAAAGTTCACCACTCCATCTGCCCACTCAACTGCCAGTCTGCCACTTCACCCATCATCTCTACGGCTGCAACTCTCCGCCTACCTCACACTGTTCCCGTTTCCGCTGGAGTGCCACAACTGCCTTGTTTGAGGACCACTATCTACAATTCATCAGATTTTTACATTAACACCTATTCTTTAATTATTATTTCAATCTCACATGTAATATGCTGGTGTAAACATTTCAGAAAGTACCTTTAAATTAGATTTCACACTAATGAATGCATCAAGGTTTGTTTTCATCATAAAGTTATTGTAATTACTTGAGGATAAGCTCAAACCAGTACTGCATACATTAGGGAATACTGCAAAATGTCAAAAACTGGCTGGAAAAGCCGGAGCCCGGGGACAGAAGAGGCTTTCAATCCCCTTGAAGAGTTCATCCAGGCCCCATTACCGAGCCTCCAGAGTAGGGGTTGTGGAGTTAGCTCTGACCCTGCGGGGCTGCAGGGCTGGAGGTCCAGGAGAGAGAGGGGGCTTCGGGACTCAGTGAGCCCAGGATTGAGAGCTCTTCGAGGGGTCAGGCAACCAAGAGGGTCCCCTCTATCCTGCTCCCCACTCTCTGGTACTATTAACTGGCGGTGTGAAGAGGCACTTTATTTCTCTCCTCTGCATTTGTCTTCCTGTCTGCTGGCCTGTCTGGCTGTCCATCTGCTAGTTGAGTCTATCCCTGGGTGGTTGAGGGGGCGGGGGAGGAGGTCCTTACAACTCATCATATCCAGGATAAAGAGCTCTTTAAGGGGCAAGCAGGTAGCGGAGTGCTCCCCTCTGTCTTAATCAACTTCCAGAGCCTTTATGCCTTCAGGGGTTCTCAGATGCCCTCATGTTAAGGACTAGGCAGAGGGAATGCATACCCGGGGAAGGCTGGTGACTGGGAAACAAGGGCTTAGCCTGGTGGTCCAGGAGATGGTAAAATATGTTTCATTTAACAGGGAAAGAGGATGACACAGCTAAATTAAATCATGTTCAAGTCTAAAATTGACCACATGTTCAATAGGAGGAGGCTTACAGGCCTTGGGGGGTGAGTTGCACCTGTTGTGTTAATGCCCACCCAACCTCCCCTAGTGTTCCAGTGAGTGGGCACTCCGATGACCTCCTGGCAAAGGGCTGTAATTTTCTCCACTCCAAGCGTGCATCATTCTTGACCTTGAAACACTGGAGGGCCGGGTACGCCACACTTTACAATAGGCCATGTGCCAACCAGTACACAGTAATCAGCACCTTGTGTGTGTACTTTGATGGCAGGACCCTCATCATGGTGTTCAAGGACAGGTTGAGGCCTGCAGTCACTCATGAAGTCCTACCCATCAAAGTACATGGCAAGGACTGCCACACAAGGACTGAGGGATTTGTGTCTGTCAGTCTGCAAAATAGAGGAAACTGTGTCACTACCCATAATTTTCTCTTTTTTATGATATCACAATATTTGTTTTGTAACTACCTACAATGAACATATTCTGAGGCTATGATGTATGATTTCTTTTTAATTCCTGGATGAGATATATGACATCTTTTGTTCCTGGGCTCATGTGCAGGCATGTCACTCATAACACATAAAAACATATGATTTACCTAAATGTATAATAATTGCCAAATCAAATATGCCTCTAGTGGTCTGTTAAACTCTAAGGAACATCTGGACATGGAGTACGATTTTACAGAAAGACTAAATATGAAAGGTTTTGCCAGGTGTATGGTAGTAACTTCATTATTGCCCATTCATCATTTTAAACCAGAATTGACTGGTGAAATTGCAAATTATGGATTATGAGTGTATTAAACCATCAGCATAACCAAAGGGCATGTGGGAACGATTTATGCTAATCCGTTAACACTTCTATCAAAGCCTTGTCGATATCATGATCAGAGAAAAGTTGCCACATTGGCTTCACATACTTTCGTTGGATCGGACTATGAATGCATATGCAGCTTTTTATACAGGTATGTCTCGTGCATCATGGGGTTGCAAGGTTCTGTTATTCAGCCCTCGCACAAGAACAGGGACCATTATTTTATGTCCTCCAGCTTTCAGATATCACTAAACCTTCCCTCTTATCTTCCCTCTCTTCCTTCTATCCTCCATCATTCTATCCACCTCTCTTGTCTTTCATGACGATGGACATGCGCCCACATACATTTATGGTGCCTGTACGCGTTATGTGTGCACTCGAGACTGGTTGATTGCCATAATGTGTCCAGCAAAGGACAAGGGTCAGACAAGTTAGCCCCCTACCCACACACAGACGGATACACACACACACACACATGTGGACTAAAATTACCTCTAGTGATCCATAATGTCACAGTGTCTCAAAGAACATTAGAGAGCCCTCTCTCTAATGAGAATAGAGAATACACAACATAAAATGGAAAAGATAAGAAATATGAAACAAGTAAATAAATTTAAAAAATAATAATTTCTAGAAGAAACGGTTACCTATTTTCTGTTAATCACCTTGCACTGCTTCAAATTTATCTTCTATCCATCAAACCGACGGTTAGGAAACTTGTGTTCTGCAACTGCTTGATGGAAGAAAAGTTATTTTTTCTTCCTTTCTTGCCATGAAATTTATTATGGGTAGCTTGACAAAGACTCAGTCGGGGTAAGATGCTGCTCAGCGCTGTTGCAGGTCTACGTTAAGTCTAAAAATACTGAGCCCATGTATTTTGACATTGCATTTTTAACAAAATACATATTGAGCGTGAAATCTGCATGAAGTGAAGAGGAGGAGAGAGTGCGGTCATATATCAGGAACGACCCAGACGGGAAGAAGTCATTGTTACTTTGTGGTCCCCGTGGCCTTGGTTTTGACTGTGCAGTGACACAGCAGCGTGACATAATTAGAATTGTGTGTGCATACGTGTGTGTGTGAGGGCTATAATTAGAGGCATGTCAGTGAGTAAATGTGCTGTGACCCAGACCTCTGTCAGGCCGCACACACACACACAAGTGCATGCATCACCTCTACGCTGTGCTTGACCCTTTCAGCAAGGACAAGAACCACTGCTGAAGCCAAGTGGATGGATGGTGTGTGCGTGCGTGTGTGTGTGCATGGCCTGTGACAAAGACACTGACTGAGAGTGATGCCATCCTTTGTTTTACATTAATTATCTTTTTTCGTTTCTTCACCCCTTCTCTGTCAGATTTGTTACACCGAAACAGTGTTTTCCGATTTCAGTTTTTCCTTCAACCCGTCCTTTTTTTCCCCCTTCTTGTGTCGCTTTCTCTCCCTGTTCCTCTTCTGTTCTCTCGCTCTTTTTGTGTCCTTCCCTCTGTCTCTGGGTTTATGGCAGTCATGGTGATTTAGGGAAAACACTCAGGCAAAGCAAATGTCAGAGCAAATAGTCGCTCCCTCTGGAGGGAGAGATCCTTCTTCTTTCTCCATTCCCTCCTCACATTTTATTATTTATAATTTTACCACGGTGTGTTGTAGCAGCTCACATGCTGCCAGAAAAAAAAGTTCCAAACAAAAAGGTATGACAGCAACACAGAACGTTCCAATGACGTATATTTTGTCCAAATACACTGGAGGACATGTACTGAATCTTTTCCCTTCATATAAGCTGCTCTATGACTACCAAAACCATGGCTCAGGCAGCTAAAAAAATACTTTCATTTAATTTGGGCAGGTGGCAGGTTAACATTGTTAAATATGAATAATCACATCCAAGTACACTTTGGAGTAGTCCACTTTCTATCAGGTTATATTTTATTTTAAATGTAGGGCTGAGTTGCTTGCAGTGTTTTGTTCATCAGAGAAGATGGGAGAACACAGGTTCAAATAAACTCAAAAAAGGTGAAAAGAAGACAAAAGAAAAAGAACGTAAACATGCTGTGTGGGTTAAATTACATGATATTGTAAATAAAGATGACACCAGTTATTTGCGAAGGCTGACAGCCACAAGACAGGCACCTCTAACATGGTGCATCACAAATGCATTAATCCCCAAACCAGGGTATCCTATGGACCTTCACTTTTCAATATATCAGTATCCTTATCAGCAGTGTGTAATAGACCTAAAAAAAAGTGTGGATTGTGAGCAACAGTGGTTTTGAAAATTGGTCAAATACATTGGTGCGGTTGGATAGGGGCAGATGATTTGTTTTGTGATGCAGTTGGCCATCCACACATCTTTACAATGTACATAGAATAAAAACACAGGGTAAAAATATAATTTAGAGCACCCATAATACAATACAAGACATACAAACAAACAAGGATAAATTATTTGAAAGATTCAATGATAAATAGATAGGATAGGATTTTTCACTAAGTTTGTGCTGGGCACCCCTAACACCAGGGCACTTTGAGTATCCCAAAGAAAAGGCTTGAAATGAATGACAATGACCCTGTGCAAAAAGAGCCTTCAGGAAATGTTTTGGTTGCCAGTTTGGTTTGGAAGAACCTGACTGACCTGCACAGAGCACTGACTCAACTCCACCCAACACCTATAGGATGAAATGAAATATGAAGCCAGATCTTAACACCTGACGTCAATGCTTGACATCACTAATGCTCTTGAGGCTGAATGGGCACAAATCCCTGTAGCCAGTTTCCAAAAGCTTGCAGAAAACTTCAGAGAAAAGGTAGAGGCCGTCATAGCAGCCTATCAGCAACGATTTTTGAATGGCATATTTAATAGGGGCAATTACTGAAAATGTACAGTAGGTAAGGAAGATGGATGTCTTTTTCTCTTTCTTTATAGAATATTATCAATAAAATCCTCCGTAACAATAATGGTAACATTTTATTATTTGACATGAACTCTCTCACTCTCTGTCTTTGTCTCTCTCTCCCTGATTGCTCCTAGAAGGGCCTGCGCTTGCTCAAACAGTTGTTCTCTCCCATGAGGCAACATCATTAATGGTGCATGCACAACCAACAGCAAGCATAACATTATGATCCATAACTACAGATTGTACGATGGAAAAAAAGGAGAGAGAGATAGGAAAGAGGGAAAAGTGAAGAGGGACATAACAGCAGTTAGACCTCAGTGAATTACACTTACATCTCTCCACTCTGCCCGGCTCTATTCATCTGGGGGTGATCTAGGACAGCGTGCTTCCTATGAATTATAGAAACGAGCCCATAATAAAGCAATAAATATATTTCTCAAGGAGAGCCACCGAGGCATTAACTGAGACATTAGCATAGGCAGCGTCCGCTCTCTATCTAACACGGTGATTAACTAACAGCCTGTGTGTGTGTATGTGTGTGTGTGTGTGTGTGTATGTGTGTGTGTGTGTGTGTGTGTGTGTGTGTGTGTGTGTGTGTGTTTGTGTACGGGTCTTACCGCATGGTGCATGTGCAGTGAGATGACGAGCCTGGAGTGTGTACAAGAGTGATTTTAAAAGAGTGAATAAATGTGTAATCATGCATGTTTAAATTAGGAGGGGTGATCGTGTAACTGATTGTAATGACGAGCATTTCCATGTGTACGTAGGTGGTTGTGGGTTTTTTGTGATTGAGACTGCATTTGTGTTTATGCACATTATGTATACATGTGTGTATGCACACACAGTGTTTATCCATGTGTGTATGATATATGAGTGTGCCTGTGTATTTCATTTGTATTACATGTATGCTTCTTATGAATGAGTGTCAAGAGTTTGAGTGTGTCCCGTCTACATTTACACATGTATACAGTTTTTAAGTGTGCTCTCGTACATTAATGTGTAAATGCATGCAAGAAGCAGGAAATCTCCACTCTATAAATAAACCCCTCCCACCTCACAGAAAGCCAGAGTCATTTAAATGCATGGTGACATGGTATTAAGTCTGCTCAAGACCAACAACTTGTAGGAGGCTCATATTTATCCCTGATAACAATGCAAATAGCATATTTACACCTGGTTAACAATATAACCCACTAGAATGATCCTATGAGTTTTTTCTCAAAGTCCAGTAAATAAAATGGCCTCATTAGCATGCAGCATGTAGAGTATATAGAATGAATAACACTTAACTCCTGCATGGGGTGTCATTATTTACAGCCACACTGGCACAGGCTGCCATAGACCATCATTATGTTATGCTATCATGTGTTAGTATGTGTGTGACATTTGAAGGTATGCACATCTATAGGCTAATGACTGAGTGTGTGTGTGTGTGTGTGTGTGTGTGTTTGTGTGTGTGTGTGTGTTTATGAGCTATTTATGCACAAGAATAATCCTACTGTTTCTGAAAGAGGAGCAATAATGAATTGCCATGCTTCTTAGGCACATTATGATCATAGACAATATTGTATGTGGTTCTGTCATCCTATGTGTTCTAACAATGAATCGCACTGTTTCATACATAATGTCCTCTCTTACTTTCTGGGAAAATAATATCTTTTCAGTTTCCTTCTTGTTGAATTTAATGTGTGTTTTCATTATAAAAGCCATTGTATTATCCCTAATGATAAGTCATTATTGTCAACTCTCAATTTATTTGGTTTTGCAGGACAGCCCCTGGCTGAGAATATTTTGCTATCATTATTGTGAGGATTTATTTTGGTCTCCTGAGAATATTTAATGCAGCAATTTAGCAAAGCCTAAAAATCCAAATCAATGATTAAAAGTCCAAAAGTCCAGACCTTTTGCTAATAAACTTCCGTTTTAGGGTTTTTTATATAAAAAAGCAGTTATGTCGATACATTTATCCATCTTTAAAATGATTGAATGAATGTGGATATGTGTATGCAATTTGGACATGTGGTTCATATTGTTGGTGCTTGCCAAATTCTTAGATGGTGTCCACATCTAAAACAATGTCAATTTACAGCCAAACAGGCAAAAAATGTGCTCCTGAACATTTTTGCAGCAAGAAATAGAAAAAAAGAGTTTCAGAATCTTGATTCATTTGATCAGCTCTGCATAGAGCTGAAGTGGAGTAGTGGAGCTTCTTCATCATCACTTTCCATGTGGAGACAGTAAGTGGAAAGACAAACAGTGCAGCGAGACTCTGCATGTGAGGTGTTTAGGGAACATAAAGAAAGTGTCTCGTCCACCCATAGACTTTATGTGAGGCGTTCAGGAGACCAGCAGCGTTCTCTCAAAGTCTTAAGAAACACCCAAACCAAAGTTAGTTTTCTAAACTCTAATTATGACATAGTATGCACATAAGCTTAAATAAATAAGTAACTTTCTTTCCCACCATCAATCTAAACTCCAAGCCTCTCTATGTGTCCTTTTCTCTGCTCTTTCTTCTGTATTTGCAAGACTGCCTTATTAGCCCAGCAGCTTCCTGTCCTCACTAGATGAAGATCATTTTTGTGTTTGTCTGTACGTGCCTGTTTGCAGTGGAAGCCACTTCGCCTCCCCATCAACTGAACATCTCTTCATAGTTTGTGTCTAATGAGCGATGAGCGCAGCACAACCACTAATGACGCATCTTTGTGTGAGTGCGTGTACTGTATATTTTAAACGTGTGTTTGTGTGTGTGTGTGTGTGTGTGTGTGTGTGTTTTAAGCAACTATTGCGCTAGTTAGCAGTGTGGGTGTGTCTCATAGGAGCCGGTTTTGATTCGATGCATCCCCTGATGTGAGGCACGAGAGGTCGCGGGGTCAGGCCAATTACTTCCTTGTTGAGAGATGTCTGCTCTTTGATTCGCCTATACCAAAGGTTGGCAGGGTTCTGAGAGTCCTGTGCCCAGTGTGGGGGGTCTGCTGTGCACCGATTAAGGAAGTGTTAATTGGAGCATGTTGTTTGGAATGGGCAGGGATGGATGGCTGTGTGTGTGTGTGTGTTTGTGTGTGTGTGCGTCTACAGTAAGTGATTGCCTCTTTGCTAATTTGACATGCATTATTATATCATTATGTGCATGTTTGTTTTTGTGCATGATGTCAACACCAGATAACATAGAATCATCTGGCAGTGCACACATGTATGCTTTGACCTGTGAGCTCTATGAATGACAAACACCTTTTAATTGTACAGCTGCCATCAGTTTCTAAAGAATCTTCTTTTTTCCTGCAAAAAGCCACTATATTAGGTAACAAAGCAGTTTCTGATTTTTCCACTAGTTATGGTGGGTTAACCTCACTAATGGGTCATTCTCGTTTAATCGTATCCATTTTATTTGATGTACAAATAGTTTTGTGAGTATGCCACTTGCCACCCTGCATGACTGTAGTGTATGAAAATGGTATCAAGGTGTGACATCATACACTCAACATCATATATTTCTAAGGAAAGTGAAGACATCTGTTGTAACTATCTCTTGCAGACAGGGATTAACTTGCTTGACTTAAACACCTCTAGGGAGAAATTTCCTCCATCTCACTCACTTGTTTGGCAGTTATTTCAGGATCTCCCTGGTTGAGCTCATTTCAGCATGGACACCTATTCTCCAGCTGTTCCTGGGGCGACCTCTTGTCCTTGTTCTTTGATGATTCCTTTTCAGGGCTGTTGTGGTGTTGTTTGCAGCAGGTTGTCCAGGTCGTCCAGCTGCTTCCATGTTGTCCACTGAATCCCATTTCTTTCATGGAGGTAAAAAGTATGTGGAGACACCAACTGTGAATTATCTATGAATGTTTGTCTATTCAGCCTACATCCTTTCCTGTTACACTTTGGGCAATGACAAAAAGCTTTGCTGTGTTTGAACAGTAGTATCCACAAAGATAAAACCTGGCAAAAATATCCTCATCTCACTGCATCATCTGTTCTGCTGTGAAGCCTTTCAGAAGTAAAATAAATGCATAGCTAGATAATGTAAAGATAATGTTGTATCAATATTATGAAATTTGATATAAGCAATGCGATTCAGAACATAAGGCTAAGAAAATATGTCATGAAGAGAGTAACGTGAGTGCAACTACTGTAGAAAGCATAATTCCACTTCACCATGTATCACTTTAAAGTACCAAAGGAACTCCTCTGACCTTTACAACTTCACACTCTTTGCCACATTTCAATGCCCTGTGTCCTTATTTTGAAAAATGGCTTCATTATTTTGACTCCAAAGCACATTTACTCACCATTTCTGTCCTGATTCTGTTTCAGTCTATTATCACAGTTATTACTAGAATGTATGTGTGTATGTATTTGTGTGTAACTATAGCTCCTCAGTGTGACCATCAATAGGAAAGCACAATTTGCCAGGAAATTAGTTTTGATGTGCACACATCAGCTTTTGCCCATGTGTGTGTCAACACAGCACAATTTGGTGTGTGTCTGATGAGGTATTGAACTGGGCTGCTTCTCGCTGGGCTTGTTTCACTTGTCATAAAACATACTCCCTTTATTGGCCTGACTATCCACACACACACGCGTGCACACGCGCACACACACACACACACACACACACACACACACACACACACACACACACACACACAGAGCAAGCACTTACCACCATGTCCCCCCTTAATCCACTTCTAACAGATCAATCTCCTGGGTTTTGACTTGTACTGCAGTGTGTGTGTGTGTGTGTGTGTGTGTGTGTGTGTGTGTGTATGTGTGAGCCGGCCAGGGTCAATGCCTTGTTGTTGTCAGGAAAGTGTGTATTTAAACTACAGGGCAGTCCAGGGAACAAGAAGATGGAAAGGGGATGGGAGAAGGTAGAGAAGGGAGGAAGGAGGGATGAGACGTTTAATGTGTTTTCTCTATTTGGTGTTAAGTAATGATTCCCATATCCAGCATACCCCTAGAGGGGGAAGTTGTTAATGTTCACAAATCAAGAGTGAAGTGTCAGAGAGAAAAACCCACGCAGAATTTGGAATTCATTTTACTGCATCTTTATGCTTTAAGCATTTCTTTAAAATATATAAAGCATAGTGGTAGAACATGAGTGATGTTATTTTATTTATTGTACACAGTAATTTCAAGCAGTCACAAGGTGCTTAGACTGCAGTGGCTCCAGAGAAAAGTACATTTAAGAAAGGTTAAAAATAGAATTTATAGAAATGCATGTGTGTGTTTGTGTGTTTTTTTAAACTAAGCACAAGATAGGAGACACTGTTGTTGTTCCTCAGAAACTGCAATGAAACAGTAAACATATCTGATTAAATCTGTGGTGTCAAACATTGCTTTACTGCTGCTTGTGCAAATTCATGTTGTTGCAGCCGAGTTCCCTAACCGTCCACCCAAACATGTCTCACCTTATCGTATCATTGTCAATCTCATAGACAAAGCATAAGGACTGATGAATTATCATAATAATTTTTTTTTTTATTTGTTAATGCAATAAAGTAACATGAATTTCTTGTAAAATAGTGTTCACTCCAAGTAGGACAAATAATTGAAAAATATCACAGAAGTAAAACTAAAACTCACTAGAGTACTACTCAACATGATATTCAATTTTGGAAATGCATCAATACAGTTTATTATAAAGAAATGTAAAACATTTTAGGGACATACAAGACACAATCCTATATTGCACAAAAACCCTTTGAATCTATTCCGTGTAGGACGTCACATCAGCCTCTGACAGAGGAAACTCTGGTAGTTGCACACACAAAAAGAGAAATACAACCTTAAAAACACATGCCTGCACACTTACTTTAGTAAAAGTATGTAAGTTGTGCGTGCACATACACAGAATAAAAAAGCACATATGCAGGGATGCAGTCCAAGAATTGCCATCATACACACACCAACACCCCAGACTTCCTTCTCCAAGGTAGGTCTAACCTCCGATACCTCCCCTCGCTGCTGAGACGGGGCCATTCATCCATCCTTTCTTCCCTCCCTCAGCGCCTACCGCTTTATTTATTTATTCGCTGGCTCACAGCCGGTTTGTTTTTTAAGCAAGACAAATTGAAAGGGATAAAAGTCCAGGCTTGTACAGGCTGCTGCTCCTATTGCCTTTGTGTCAAAAGGCAGCACACTGGGTTATGAATCATGGTGCATGCAAGTGTGTGTGTGTGTGTGTGTGTGTGTGTGTGTGCGTGCGTACAGGTAGTTAGTCCCATATGTTATCCAAACCTCATAGCTGGCTGCTTTTCAAAGGGGGTTGGTTAGTCTGTTACCTCGACATAACAAGCTAGGCAACAGGCCACTGTAACGCGGATCAGCATCAACGGTACTGGTCATTGGTTGTAACTACATCCCATTACTATTACTATTTGCCAGTATAACTTCTTCTTTTAGTAGGCAAACACTTTGCACAGTATTATGCTTTTTCAGTTTTAATGCAGTTTTAATTTGCGCACAGATTATAGTCTTTGGAGTACCGTAAATTACCAAACAGCAGGGGCCTTTATTTTTTTCAATCACATAACAGATCAGCTGTTTGTTTTTGTTTTTTTTAGATTTTAGATTCCTGACAGTAATCTTGCTCAGCAAAATTGGAAAAATATGCTAATTTACTCAAATTTGGTTTATTAAATCGGTATGACTGCCTTATGACTTACATTTAAGTAAGATTCCAGACTGGAGTTAAAAGTCTTTTGGCTACTTCTTCTGCAAAATTTACAACAGAAAGTTTGAATTTCATGTTGTACTTTTTATTTTTTCACTACCCCGGAGCCATGGTGCTCAACAATTAAGCAATATTACCCAAAAGAGTGTTTTAAGGTCATTTGAGCACAACAGTGATGCGACAATGACCAAGGGGGTTGCAAGAAGAAAAACCTGCAGCATCAGTGTTTACGTTTTTCCTTTTTTTTTAATAAGCAGCAGTCAACTGAGGTTATTTGAAACTTGGCTATTATTTGGTAATTTATATAATTTTGAATTAAATTGCAATTTAACACCTGCCTGAATTCTTGTATTTTATCTGAGCCATACGCTTGTGCTCTTTAGCGAAACATTAAGAGCAAAACCTATAAAACATGGCCTATCACATTCATTTTACGTGCCTGAAACCCTGACAGCAGCATCGTAGTTGTCCCTAATGAGAGCATTCTGCTTCTTTTGTACCCTAAAATAGGAGCTAAAAACATCCCTCGAAGCAACTGTTCTCAAAACAAGACAAGGTTCCACTGGTCTGAAAAAGCTTAAACCAAAATGACACAGTCTACTCCCTGGAACTTAAAGCACAAAATGGACGGACAAGGGACAGACTAAATGTAATCCATGACATTTGGTATGTATTGATTTGTTGACACGATAACCTCCCATATCAGTTTGTCTTTTAAAGCTCAGCTTTGTCTCCTCCACCACTCAGGATTTGGCCCCATAATCAGCATGGCTGCATCTAATATGTAAAGAGACCAAATCAACTGCAACAGAATGTTTTTCTTTATTCTCTATAGATTTTCCGCAGCTTATTGTCCCAGTTTGATCCTTATATCTGTCTACCTGTCACCTGCAAAGACAACACAACCTGAAACAAGTTATTTTCTCCAAGAGGTCAGCCAGGGAAAGCAAAAACACAAGAGCAACACAAAGTGTGTGTACATATAAGAGTGTGTGTGTGTGTGTGTGTGTGTGTGTGTGGCTGCTGAGAGCGCCGATAGATGCGCTGTCACATACTACTTTCATATCGCTGTGTGTATCTGCGTGACTGACGGACTGGAAACAGAATCATAGTTTGTGTGTGTGTGCGTGTGTGTTTGTGTTTGTGTTTGTGCGTGGAGGAATAGGTGTGTTTAGGTGAGTGTGAGTGACAGAGTGGAAACAGAATCAGAGGTCTGGCTGTGAAAGACAAGCTGAATGGAAGCGCCTGTGAGAGAGAAGGCCCATCAATCATGGCTGCAAGGCCACCACACACGCACACACACACACACACACACACACATACACACACACACACACACACACATACACACAATAAGACAAAACAATGCAAAGGTGAGAAGGTGCTGGCAAACTTAAGGTTTCTAAACTAGCCTTTCTGCATCACTTGCTTATCTGTAATGTTCATGTGAGCCTAGATCATATATTGTGTTGTGACATTTTTCCAGCAAAACTCTACAATACATATATATACAACTAACATCATCCAAACTCATTTATATTTTAAAGGGTAACTCTACCAGCAATGTGGAGCAAGCTCTAACAGGGACAGGGACCGGAAAAGTAAAGGGAAAGAAAAGGAAGTCTTGGAGCTCATTGGCTTCACTGGATGCATGTAAATATTGAAGTTTGCATCCAGAGGCTAATCCTTCATCCGAGGGTAGTTAATGGAAGAAAATACAAGAAAATACTTTGATGCTACAAAATTCTAAGAATTATGACAGGGTTATGACATGTGTACACAAAGTGTGAAACGAGTGGGCATTTACCATGCATGAGGAAAGTTTGATGTTAAGTTCTTTTTGTGATGTGTTGGTCTCTCCTGTAATATTGTAACTGTCCTTTGTGATTCCCCAAACTAATTCACTCAAGATCTGTTTTTTTTAAATTGTTACAATATTTAAAGTAAACCTTATCATTAGTAGCAGGTAAGGACAATAGTTTACAAAGATATTATTATGTTCAGTAGGATCTAACTTATATAATGATTGAACATCATCTCATGTCCACCAGCACATTTAGTTCTGCAGTATTTTAAATTGTTACAGTGAAGATGAAACATTTTTCAATTCATCAATGAATAAGCAATGAAACTTTATTGATCCCTGAGGAGAAATCTGATTTCTGCTGCAGAAAATGCATCCACCTTTAACGGAGGGGGGAGAAAAATAGATAAAAGCCGGGGGGAAAAAAAGAGAACATTTAAGCAACATTTTATAGTCGTGTAGAAGGATAAACTAAAGGTGTAGCACAACGAAACTCTCTGAGATTTTGCAGTCCATCTTGTGATCCATCATAGTTTTTGTGTTATAGGAGGTTGTTGTACATCTTTTAAGAGAACAGTATACCGTTCTGGCAAGCCGAGCCCGCTCACATCTTAAGTTTAAGTCATGATTTGCATGGGGAAAAAACAAACAAAAAAAGACTAAGAGTAGAGACACACAAAAAGAAAGAACAGGGGAGAGGTATAAAGAAAGAACATAAGAGAGCGAGAAGAAGCCCTGGAGTGTAACTCAATATAGGAGAAAGTGTCATGTTGACAAATGTAACACAGTGTGATCTATTAGTTATGCCACAGACCATGTTAAACAGCTGCCCTGTGCTTTGGTGTTGGATCACTGACACACACATACACACACACTGTGCAGTGGCCATCTCTATCACTGGCTGCCTATGGAGAGCAAATAACACTGAGACAGCTTGATTCTGACAGGAAACCAGGGGAACCTAATTTAGTCCTTTGGCTTCCTTCTCTATTGCTTTGTTTCTCTCTCTCTCTTTTTCTCTCTCTCTCACTTCCCCTCCCTCACTCTATGTAGGAACAAACAAATATTTGTCCTCATTACTAATTAAACAGCAGCAAGAGAAAGTGTACGCAGGGAAATTGACGACGCTGTGCGCACCCCCCGTTTCGTGGACACGTTCGCACACAAGACCCTGCATCTTCAGGCTCTGTAGCAAAAAAATAAAAAACAAGAAAATGTGTGTATGTGTGTGTGTATGTGTGTGTGTGATTTATGAGCAGTGTTGTTCGGTAGCTGCAGTAGCATCACCTGTAAGCCATTCATAAAGCAAGAAGCTGAATAATGAATGGCTGGTGTCTGGGGCCAGGCTAGGCTACGCGGTGCCCTGGTGGCTGTTTTAAATGAATAGGAATTAGTGGGCTAAAATGGAACGCAGAACCCCCTCAGTGTGTGTGTGTGTGTGTGTGTGTGTGTGTGTGTGTGTGTGTGTGTGTGTGTGTGTGTGTGTGTGAGTGTGAGGTTGTAGTTTGTAGGCACAAGGGATGGCCATTTATCAGGCAACCGCCATCTTGGCAGGAGCAGGGATGTGAGGGTTGCAGTTTTGGAGTTTGGGGCATTTAAAGTGAAATTTATTCCATACAACTCAGCTCTTGTTTTCATACTTTTAGCCGACATTCCTAATAACATTAACATGAATTTTCTCACAAATTGAGGCAGGCAAAAGAAGCCAGAAGAAGAGAGGTTTTATGCAAATCCTGAACTAAATTGGAAGGGAAAACAACAGCTTCAACTGTAATAAGAAAACAAACCAGTGTCTAATTATTTATGTCTAACATATAAAATGTTTTTTTGTTAAATGTAACTTTCCTGCAATATTATCTGTTTAACAGACAATCATCCTCTATTTCATGGGAGAAATAAAAAAGGATTCAACTATATATAATTTTTTGCAAAATATCTCATGGGTCTCATGGCTGGAAGGTGGAAGTACATCAGCTCTCTACACTCAACTGCTAAGGAATGTATGTTGTGTGTTTCTTCTACTTTAGCCCGACTAAAATAAATAAAAGAGTCTGTATTAAGAGTCTTATCAGTCTAACGGCTCCTAATTCTTACCCCAGAGACCTGTTGACATTCAGAAGCAGCTACTCTATTGGTGTGTGTTACCATGACTAACAGAAAAACTAAACTAAGAAAAATAGTTGCAATAAACATAAGAAATTTTCCTTTAAATGTATTTGAACCTGACTAATTTGTATCCAAATTACAGATCTGCAGTTCTTTTTTTTGTTTAATTTTTTTTTTTACCAGGGACAAGTGTTGTAAGAAAACAGTCTCAGTAGTGAGAATATAAGTAGTGTAATGAATCATTGCTGCCATTAATGACTCCACTTCTCCAAAGAGTGACAGGTAATGAGTAATTCATTACTTATTTACGCTCATCTGCATGCACAGATGAGTTTGTGAAGATTTCCCGAAGTAATGGACATTTCTTCTTGTAGATTTACTGTTTTACTTACTCACGCAGACAACGCACACATATGCAGATACACAGCATATTGGCCTGCAGGGATACAATCGAAACCACTAATGTCACATTCACTCTCTGCCTCTGTGCATTGTTCTCCAGCTTAACTATGGGAAAGTGTTATGCCGGCCCATTTGTGTCTCCAAATTGGCTCGTTTGCTGTGGCTGCTCTACTTTGTTTAGATGGACCGTGCACTTGTGTGAGGCAAGTGGAACAAAGTTTAGTGTGAATTAATGATAACTCTGAAATTTTTTGTGGAAGAGTGTTCTGTATCATGAGAGTAAGACTCATAACATTTTTCTAAATGTCCTCTAGCTAGTTTTCCCTTTTGAGTTTGGATGCACTTATTGTAAGCAAACTTCAAAGAAAAACAAATGGCAAATGAATGTAATTTAATGTTAAATATTTCAACAAACAAACAATTGACGAACTAATCATCCCATTGGGGGTGTGGGCTCCTGCTCTCTCATGCTCTGTGCATTTAAGTGAGAATGACAGAATTGCATTGAAAAAAAAAAAAAAACATATAGCAGTTGTGTAGAGGTAAAGCACTTACCATATAGAGCTTTGGTGTTAAGCAGCCAATTCAGGTTCGGAGTCTGTCTGTCCTTTGCTGCATGTTTCTCCCCTCCTCTCTTTATTCCATTTCTTCCTGTCTGAAAACTGTATAATAAAGGTGTCTATGTCACAGAAAATCTTGAATAAATAAGGTATGAAAGAGAATAATGAAAGAGAAAGAAATAAAACATGGCATAATCAGTTTTTGGCACTCTATATTACTCAAAAACAGAAAATGTTAATTAAAACAAATATATTCAGTTAGATTTTTTTCTTCAAAAGTGTCTGTCCATGTCTTTACATGTTTGCGTGAAAAAGCCAAAACACCTTACTGACAAAAGACAAAGTATTTTTTGGGGAGCCCAGTGAGTCTGTTGGTAATGATGTGAGCAGCAGGTGTGAGCATGTGTGTGTGTGTGTGTGTGTGTGTGTGTGTGTGTGTGCACAATTTCACTTTAACAACCACCATCTGCTGCAATCGGTGTTCATCTCTCTGCGTGTGTGTGTGTGTGTCAGCCCAGTGTAGCTAACAGCTAAACAGCTAGCAGACACTGACCTTTTGTTTTGTCCGGAGGCTCAAGCATACACACTCACACACACACACACACACACACAGATGAACACACACACACAAACACACAT
Organism: Eupleurogrammus muticus; assembly: GCA_036785175.1. Classification (NCBI taxonomy): domain Eukaryota; kingdom Metazoa; phylum Chordata; class Actinopteri; order Scombriformes; family Trichiuridae; genus Eupleurogrammus; species Eupleurogrammus muticus. Next base: position 7,699,526 of record JAYKQN010000014.1, read on the forward strand.
ACTCAGTCATCATGCAGTGTATGCGTCGACACACACAGAAATCCAAACACACAAAGTGCATTTGGTCTGTTGCTCTTCAGTGTTTGTGACAGCTGTCAGTCAGCCGTCATGCACACACAGAGTCGGGGGCAGTGTTGAGGTTTAGTGGTCCGTGTGATCGGATTGGTGGACGGACAACGTACGGCCCGTGTTAGGACAATACCAACCCTTCAGGACATGATCTCTGCACACCAGTTTGTGTGTGTTTGTTGTGCATGCACGTCTGCATGTGAGTGTGTGACCCTTCTGGCTCCATCGCTGTGAAAACCAGTGTGACAGCTGATTGACACATCTGAGTTTAAACAGGACAGGCTACACACACACACAGACACACACATACATATAGACACAAATATACACAAGTTGTCAAATAGTCAAATGTTAGCTTTCTGAAATCTTTTCATGCAGAGTTTCTGGCATGATCCAGCCGTCATGTCTGCTGTCATGTTAACATAAGTCAAATATCTGTTGTTATTGTACTTTCTAACAATAAAATTATCAAGGTGGTCAATTTAACTTATTTTGTAAATTAAATTATTATTTTGTTTTTTGGGGGTTTCGACATTGTTAAAACAATAGATGCATACTAACCTTTTTCTTTTGGTTGAGTGTCAGAACAAGCAGCTGGCATGTTGACACCCTAGGCAGGTTATGCCACACACACACACACACACACACACACACACACACACACACATACGCACACTTGCAGCCAGCTGTCCTCTAACACACACAATATATTTACACATGCAGCAGACATGTAGTAACATCAGCAGTTATAGTCAATAACGTTGTTGTTCTGCCTGGTGTTTCCTGCTGGACAGATAGGATACAGGTTTATCAGGGCCTTTTTTGTTTTTTTATTTCCTGTTGTTGCTGGAAATGAGGTTTATGAGAGCTGAATTTGTTGACAGGAAAATAAAGACAATGAGCTTAAAGTCACTGTGAAGCTGACAGGAACTGCAGAGTCTGGTAATAATTTTTTGCTTGTGCATCGAAAGGAGTGACGTCATTTCACACGATCCATTATTTATAATAAAGTATTCACTGGTGGAGCTTTAATAGAAGGAAAAGGGAATATTGACACCTATTGTTCACTAAAAACTGAAATCAGAACACAAACCACAAAACTCAATATTGTTGTAATCTCTGTTAAACACTTATATGACCCGATGAACCTGTCGCCTCACACTAAAAAGGTCACAGGATCAAGTCTGTGCTAGACCTTTCTGTGCAGTCCAAAAAATTGAACTGAAGAGTCTAAATTGACGTAGATATGAGTGTGTGAGTGAATGGTCTGTGTGCCCCACGGTAAGCTGGTGTCTACCGTGGGGCACAGGGTAAAAACCCCTGTCTGGGGTTCATTCCTGCCTCTCAGAAAGCTAAGACGAGGAAATATGATGAAGCGTATGTAGCACTTGGTTCACTGTGAAAGACCGGTGTGTTACTGTGTCTAAAATGTTGGCAACGGACAGCGTGAAGACAAAGAAATTAAAGACATTACACCCCAATCACGCTGATGAGACGATTTTATGTAGTTATATTTTTCAGTATCACATGGTTTGACATGGTCAGTCAAATTTTTATAGTTTAATCAAGGATTTCATTTTATTTTTGAAATTCAGATGCACTTTGCATCTTTTCTGTTACAGTTAATAAAGCTATTTTTGGTTGTAAGTTGGTCCATATTTCTTTCTTTTTTATTCTCTTATACGTTAATAAGGATACAGTGTTATGCAGAGGTGTACTTATAACAATTTTATAGACTAATTCTTCCATATAGGGGGCGCAACAAAAAATAATTGAGTAGCAGTGGTTTAAAGCATTTTAGTCCTTGGAACAATCTGCCAACATTATACATAGCGAACCACCACCATGCAATCATTAGAAAATGTGTTTCATATTGTGTATATGGATATGATTTTCCTGTTCTGGTGCCCATCATTTGGCTGTAAAAATATGACAAAAGGAAAACCTAGAGATACGTTTATATGTATTAAATTGCCACCTGCAGCTCACTTCTGTCTGATCCAAATCGCCATCGGTGAAATGGTCTGTGTGTCTGTCTGACCCTTTATAGTACAGTAAGGCGGGAGGAATAGATGCTGACAGAAATCAAACAAGACAAAGGAAGAGAACAAGGAGGTGAAAGAAAGACAGAGGTTGTCGTAAGAAACAAGGAACGAGGAAGAGAGAGAGAGAGAGAGAGAGTGATAGCGAGAGTAAGATAGTGGGACACACACACACACAGACACACACACACACACACATACACAAAGAGAGGTGCCTTTGGGCAGTACTTTCACCTCCACTGACATTTAACTAAAAACCAATCTCCATGTCTGCCATCTACAGCCCCTAACCTCAGGGCTACAGGGTGGATAGAGCGGTGTGTGTGTGTGTGTGTGTGTGTGTGTGTGTGTGTGTGTGTGTTTGTGTGTGTGTGTGTGTGTGTGTGTGTGTGTGTGTGTGTGTGTGTGTGAGCAATTTGCAAGCATGGATTTTGGGGGATGGAGTACGTATTTGTTGGCCGATTCATGTTGTGTGTATGTATCTATGTATCTGCCTGTCTGGGTGTGTGTATGTAGGGAAACAACATTGGGACATCCGTTGTCCCCTGGGTGAGGTCAAGGTCTCTGTCCCCACTCAACATCATCACCTTGTCTATCTACACACACTCACCTACACACACACACACACAGCACAAATAATCGAGGCATTGAATCAAATATATAATCAGGGAGGAAATGTCCCCTCGTCACCACCATGCCATAATCCGGCAGGAATTGGAATTGGAAAACTTATACAAGGGTTAGCTGGTACAGTTGGATGGTGCCCCAGGGCCTCGGCAGAGCACGAGGGAGGGGAGGAGAGGTACTGCGGATGGAGAGATGACACGAACGAGAGCGCGTGAGAGTTACATACATAAAGAGAGAGGGAGAGTATAGAAAAGTGGACGAAATGGAAATGGAGAAGTATACGACGTGAAAGGGACAATCACGAGCCGTTTACTTGCAGGATGAAAGGAAGAAGGATGTGAAAACACATGTCTGTCCTTGCTTGTGTTTGACGTACTTCTCGGGGTGGCTACCACCCCTCACTACCCCACCCGGGCTCTTCTTTTATGCCTCTGCAATCGGCAGCGTTTCATAGGAGGGGGTCTCAGCAGGTTAACTGCTAGCCCGAGGGTCTGCAGTAACACTCCCCCCCACCCCCAAGTACTACCAGCTTCCACTGACAAACAGCCCAGTCAATAGAACAGTAACATTAGTCAGATGATTATGGTGACATAAACACAAAAGTACAGCCAAATATATATATATATATATATATATATATATATATATTCTGGAAATGTTTGACGTATGGAACATGACCTTTGTCTCACAATATAGATTCAGTAACATCAGTCCATTAAGGGAGGGAGGGCCAAATTTCTTCTTTTAAATGGGTGAACATTTGGCAAGTTCACATTATGAAATATGCAAAACAAAACATCAAGAGTGCAGCATTAGTTCAGACATTCAGTGCACTTAAGTCACACTTGCATTGCATTTGCTGATGAGCATCAATTACTTTGTCCGAGCTTCACCGGGTGTTTGGCTGCCATCTGATTACAAACATCTAGTCATATCATGCAGATGCTGAGTGCATCACTTCGTTATACAACTGCCCTGTAGTGAACTCACATTTACCAAAAAGCTAACACTGAAATGCATCGGTAACCCCACTGGATTTTAGTTTTAGTCGGTGTTCAAACAGTTTTCAAACCAAGACAGATCCATCACTTTAATCTAAAGTAGAGAAGTTTTATTTGGTTGCCTGTAAATGCGTCCCCCCTCTCCACATAAGAGAAAGACTTTTTTAACATAAAATTAAAAAAAAAAAATGTTAATCACTGAGTGTTTGGCTTTTAGTAAAAGAAAAAAAATCCTGACCAAGGAAAACAGCAGATTCTGACTGCAGCACAATGAATAATTTTTTTAATTGAGAGCAAATTACATATATTGCACTAAATGGTTTACTAAACATACCGTTTCTAAAAAAAGACTGCCCTCACAAGAGAAAAATGACAGGACCGGCTGTCCATGACGATGCCACAAAGCAACAGAAACTCGTCCCAGAACAATTGACAAAAGCTGTCTGGCTGTAGTAATTATGAAGGCAGCAATTGAAGAACCAGACGGTGATATTATAGAGCGACAAAGACCAGAGACGGGAGGATGAGTCAACAAAACATTGGACTTTAACTCTTGAAATCAGTATTTGCTTATGGGTTCCTATTGACAATCATCCCTCAAGCAAAACTTAGGCATAACCATGTGGTCATTATTGTAACTATAGGCTCACAAGTCTGTCTCTAAACACTTTGCTCAGCTACAGACTGGAGACAATCTGCCATCTTTTGTTACAAAAACTGGGTGGAAAAAAATGAACCTAACTTAGCACGAGACTCCAAACCATAATGTACTCATTTCAACCCCTTTGTGTCTAAACCTAACCTCTTTGCAACCGTAAAATATATTCATTTTTCAGCAGAGATTTGTATCAGTTTTGGAAGGAAATCCTTTTGATGAATGCTGATAGGCATATGACGCTCTGTCAACATTATTGTCAATGACAAGGCGGTTCAAACTATTAGCCCAGGTCAAGGGCAAGTCATACACTGTAATATACCAATGATCTACTACAGTATCAGTCACCATAAGCATCCAACATCTCCATTCTCATCTTTTTTTCCCCCCGTTCCTTTTCACAGGTCACTGACATTATTTTCACCCCTTCTGCTTTTTTTTCTCATCCAGGCTCTATGTCTTTTTTTCATTTCTTTTCATCTATCTCTGTCATTACTTCAATTTGTTTCCTTCATCACCCCGGCGTTGTCTTTACCTCTCGCTCGTTCTCCTTCCCCATCTCTCCCTCCTTGGTTGTTGTCACAGGGAGGCCACCGCTGTTGGGGAAGTTTTCCCAACCTACTCATCCTCTCATTTTTCATCAGCACCTCTCTGCCAACCAAGCCCCCCCTCCACACACACACACACACACACACACACACACAGACACACCTGCGCACAAGCTCCCCATTCATCCCCTCCCTCGCCTCTCTCCCTGTCCGTCCGTGGCACAAATGCATTTGTTCAATACCTCCAGCAAACAGATTAGGGGGCTGTTATCAGCAACAGGGAGACGGTGATAATGGTTTTCACCACATCTTCCCTCTGCCACAGATTAAAATGGGCCAGGTCATCTGCCCTACACACACACACACACACACACACACACACACAAACATACATACAAACATACATACACATAACTACAAACTATCAACATTTTAAGACAATACACTAAAGTACACACACACACACACACACATAAAAAACATAACTAATATGCATATGTACAATTCCCCCACCTCCACAACAGCAATCTGTTTTTTTCTTCTGCTCCTGCACCCCCTCTCCCCGTGTCTCTCAGCTCGCCATTGGATTTCCTGTCCAATCTATTGTCACAAGCCGGGGCCAAAAGATACAAGGTGAAGTCAGTTTCAATCTGATGGGCCATTGTTTTGGCTTTGGCTTTCCACACACACACACACACACACACACACACACACACAAGCACACGCACACACACACACACATTTACACAAGCTGATTCCCTGCTAGGCCATCGATCGGGGCTTTGCCCCAGCTAGTTGTCACCTTGGTGTATGTGCAAAACTTGGGACCGCTTAAAGATGTGTTATACCCAAAACAGAACAGAATCCGAACCTGGACGAGTTCGGCTGACTTATTTGGAGGCGGGTCAGGTTAAGGTCAGGCTCATGTGGCACTACAGAGATAGTGAGATACAGAACGGTTCAGTATTGGGTTAAAAAACACAAGTCAGAATGCATCCTCTGCAAATTCGACAAGTTGAAACACAGAGAAGAACAATAATTAAACTTAATAAATCTTCCTCTACCCTGCTTCCTAGACTGTCTGATTCTCATTCATGGACTGCTTTTAATTAATCATCTGAGCTTTCTAAAAAAGAAAAAGAAGGGGTGTGAAAAATAGAGGAAGTATGGTATCCATCCCAATCAATAATTCTGTCTGGTTTTGTAAAGGAATGGTGGAATTTTGCATTGCACAATGTCTTGTAATGCTGTGTTTCCACATGCACATTTCACACCAGACGCACCTTTAACTTTGGAAATCTTCAACCTTGACTGTCACTGTATATCAAAATGTGTTCATTTTCTTCTCTGTGTTAGTTTTTTTTGTGATTTCTGATATTGGTGAAATGACTCCTTGACAACATCATAATCACATCCACTTCATGCAGTTACTGACCAGATGTGCAGAGGTGTGACAGTAACAAAGTTTGAGCTTCTCTCATTTCTTTCAGTGATCGTCCAAAAGTGTACATCATTTCATCATGACTGTGATTTATAATGTTGAGATAACAAAGATGCTCAAAAGATACAAGCATATGCTTTTTTTTAAAGCAAAGTGACACTTTACTCTTCAAAGCCTGCTCTCAATTCAGACTTCATGATATGCTAGATCACATTACAATAAATTTATAATCTCAGAGATATGTTATAAGTTTAAAAAGAAAATGTATTTGACAATATTTTAAGATTCCATATAACATTTTTATACCTCAGTTGAATTATTTCTTAATTATTAGAAATTCAACTAAAAAGGTGAGTTTTGATGTGTCCATCTTATAGGTTTCACAGCACAGGATGTGACACAGATACATTTGTTTTATACCTCCAGCAAACAGATTAGGCGGCTGTATTCAGTGATCTTTCCACTGATCATTTGAGCTTAAATGTTAAATGTTTTGTTCATGCACTTCACTTTCTCTAAGTACTGTCCAGTGTCCAGTGGTGATTAACTATGCTGGTGGTCAGTATAATGTTTTCTCCCCTTGTAAACCCTTCCAGTGATGACCCAGCCTGCTCAATAATTAACGCCAGGGATGCTCGGTGTTTTACAGGAGGCCACAGCCGGGTTTTATCACTGTAGCACATCATTCTCATTAGGCCAGATTCGATCAAGACTCACTGTACACAAAGACACAGAGAGACACACAGTGAGATAGATGGAAGATGGGCAAGAAAGAGAGTTGGGGGGGTAGAGAAAGGATGGAGACCTCCACACTCTGTCGCTTTCTCTATATTTTTCTTGTTACCTACCTTGTCTACGATTTTCTTTTTTTCAGTCCCTCTCTGCAACCCTGTCCCCATCACTTGCCAGTATTTACTGCATGCAAATAGGTTTCAATGTGTGTGTGCGGGCTGTGCCTGTGTGTGTGTGTGTGTGTGTGTGTGTGTGTGTGAGTGAGAGCGAGAGATAGCGAGAGAGAGAGGTAGTGAGAGGGGGGGGGGAGAGAGCATTTGTGAGATGGTTGTGTGATAAGATATACATATTTAATGAGATGGAATGAGATGTGGGTGAGGGCAAGGTCAGGGGTGAGACACACACACACACACACAAACACACACACATACACAGAACACCTCAAACATTCATGCGAAGCCACTCCAGCATGTTAACATCGAAGCACGCGCACACACACATGCTTAAGCCCTCGAAGGGGAATGTGTAAAGTATGGTCTCATTAGGCAGGCTGTATGGGATTAACAACAGCAGCCACATTTGGTGGCTTGTCAGTGACCAGTCTATAAAAACAGACAACAAAGAAAGCCATTTGTGTGTGTGTGTGTGTGTGTGTGTGTGTGTGTGTGTGTGCACATGTGTGCACATGTGTGTTTGAGATTGAATGTTTCTACTTTCCCAGTTTTCTCTCTCTCTCTTACTGTGTTGCTTTGCATGTGTGTGCATGTGTGACTTCAGTAAGTTTAGATGACACACACACACACACACACACACACACACACACACACACTTGTACTGTAACACCTGGCAACATGTTTGATAAGGGAACCTTATTATTTGTCCCCCGGGTATTTTAGCTGGTCTAGTTTTTTGCTGTAGTCAAAGTGATTATGTGATCCGACTTTTATTATGCTGCTTTGTCCTAATACAAAGCTCCCCCAAAGGATTCTGGGAAATTGTGTGTGTGTGTGTGTGTGTGTGTGTGGTGTGTGTGTGTGCCCGCATGCATGCCTACCATGCCTGTCACTGCCGTACTTTGTGTCTGTCATTCTTTTTTTTCTCTGGCAGTCCCTTTTTCCTGCTGCCTACCTACAGCCAACAAACCCTTCCAAGTGCACCTACACACTGTAACCACATATTCAAACACACACACACACACACACACACATCACACCAACCATCCACAATTTATTGTCCTGAACATGGTGGATAGCAGAGGAGGCTCAGCATATGGTGGCTGCCAAACAAGCCAATGAAGAGGAGATATTCTGGTTAACAAGCAGCAGAAATACACTTTTTACACAGTGTCTCAGTGTGTGTGTGATTCCACAAGCAAGAAAAGGAGAGAAAGAAGTCAAAATCAGAGGCAATGTTAATTGTGCAGGAAATTTCAAAGTTTTTAAATGGTGCGTAAAATGAAATATGTCACATGGCTAATAAAATCTGTGCAAATCTTATTAGTTCTTTCATATCAGTTAGTATTAAAATGCTGTTTTCTGTTTAGTCACAATTCTTGCTGTCACTTTTGAATGAGGAGATAGAAAAGTAAGTCCCACACTTCTGTTACAGTCTGATGACATTTATCCGTACAATCTTTTTAACGCTCTGAAACCACCTCATCGTGTATAACAACATTCTTCACAGTTCGTTTAACTTTAAATAACTTTTGATCAAAAAATCGTAGCTTTCATTGAAATTCTTTAAACTTAACTGATTTATCCGCTGGTTTAATGGACTAACTGTGAAGCAAAGAAACAGCCTGAACGAGTAGGTAAAAATCTGCTCCATGATTATCGGGAGTCCAGCTGAAGGATTTGGAGTCCCTCTGAAAAGAATGTGTGGTCCAGTAAGCCAGAGGAATAATGGATCAGAATGGCTACATTCTTTCTTCAGACATTCCTCTTATGCCCTCTAGGAGGTGCTATCTTGCACTACTTTTAATGATTGTATTTATGTAATTACTGTATTTATTTATTCATTGCATTTATTGTTATCTTTCTGACCTGTTAGCACTGACGATTGCGAATGTTGGGTATGATATGCACTGTTTTATGTCTCCTGATTTGTTTGATTGTTTTGTTTTATTAAGGCATCGAAGCTAATGGCCATATTTGTTTCCCATAATAATTTGAGCAGCGAAAGGCTTATCCTGCCAGAAATACCTCTTCTCTCCTTTTTTTAACCGACCCAACTCAGTAGATATTTTAGAGAGCACCCTTCAAGATCAGTGCGTGTTTCTGATAGAAAGGAGCATCAATCCGTCCATGGAAACAACCCCTGTGGTGACAGATGTTTGCATTTGAAAGTGGAGGGTTGGATAGTTTTGGGATAACTTTGATCCAAGAGATAAAAAATTTTTACAGTCACATCAGGTATTACACTGATAATTTTAACCTAAACCATTAATCTTTGCTTGCGCCCAATCCAGACTTTAACCACAGTAAGATAACCATATTCTATAATTCACTACTCCTTATTACTACAAAGTGAACACATGCTTAAACAATGACCCACAACCAGATGTAAATAATCTGCAGTGCATAGATAAATAGGCAGTTTGGGTAGTGGGCAAGCTGCCCGGGAATCAAGTCCCTGTGCAATTATCTAAAATTATTCATGTAAAACTGCAGTTTATTTGGAAAGCTTTATAAGATGTTGAACAGTACACATCCGCCACCAGTCTATATAGAGTTTGGGCAAACAGAAAACAGCCTGTGTCAACATTCTGACAGTGTCACACTTTTTTGAATAAACAGAGCCATCATCATTATGGCCAAAACATGTTTTTTTTTTCTTTTCCTTTCCTGCATCATGTCACCAGATATCCGTTGCACAATCTGCCACTTCTCAATACTGATACAAACTGCAACCAAGATTTTATTAGACCAGACTCTTACAGTGTGGATGTTAAGGCATGGACACACTGCATACAGGCCCTTCAGCTTTAAATCCTGTGTGTGTATCTGTGGATGCAAGGAAATATTAATGTAATAGTAGCCTGAAGATATCCATCCATCCATCCATCCATTGTCTATCCCGCTTATTCCCTTTCGGGGTCGCAGGGGTCTGCTGGAGCCTATCCCAGCGCGTTAAGGCGAGAGGCAGGGATACACCCCAGATGGTCGCCAGCCAATCGTGGGGCACACACACCATTCACACACCATTCACTCTCACACTCACACCTATGGGCAATTTAGAGTTTACCAATTAACCTGAGCATGTTTTTTGTATTGTGGGAGGAAACCGGAGTACCCGGTGAAAACCCACGCAGACACGGGGAGAACATGCAAACTCCACACAGAAAGGCCCCAGACCCAGGCCCAAGGCGGTCTTGAACCTGCGACCTTCTTGCTGTGAGGCAACAGTGCTACCCACCGCACCACCGTGTCGCCCTCTGAAGATATCCTTTATATCAAATGTTTCCTGTGATTTGTTGCTGTAGGCCTGTACATCTCATCACATAAGTATTACCTCCATAATCAGAAAAGAAAAAAAATACCTGTCAGCCAGGTAGCACTGCAGTGTAACAGTAGTTTGCAGTGCATTCATTATAGAGGTAATGCTAAAAAACAGAGTGGATAAAGAAAGAACAACGCAGATTTTGGCCCGATTGAGTTTCATTCCCTCTAGTTTTTCCTCCCTGTCGTCGCACTTTTTTCGCTCTCTCCTTCCATTTCCCCCTTTTCCCACCTACAATTTAATCATTTCTTCTCCTCTCCAGACCATTTCACACTATTTATTCCTTTTTCACCATGTCTCCCCATTTCTCCTCTCCTCTCCTCTCCCCACATCTCTCCCTCTGTCACAGCAGCGATGATTATGACTAGTGAGCATAATGCATAGCCATGAATAGGACTGTCCGGCTGATTGTGATGTATAGTTTTTCATTACCGCTCCCCAGCCCCCGTCATTAGGCACAGGGTGGATGGGTGGAGTTAGGCAGAGGGGAGGGGGGGGTGAATGGTTGGTGGTGGTGATGGGGTATCTATTTATCCACTAATTTGTAAGGAAAAAAACCTCCCTGTATGGTGGCAATCAGGGGACAAGGTAATCGTGTGCACGAGCAAGAGGCCCTGATGGCCATCACCTGATGAAGAGCTATGTGGTGTCAGGCTATTGTGTGTGAGAGAGAGGGACTGAAAAAGCAGTGAGAAAGAAGAGAGAGAAAGAGAGAGAGAGAGAGAGAAAGAGAGAAAGAGAGAGAGAGAAAGAGAGAGAGAGAGAGAGAGAAAGAGAGAATGAGCTACACACTTTAAAAATTTTATTTTACATAAATAAGTAAAAAAAAGCTTCCAAGGTTGAAAGGTACTCCACCCATTTCCAATGCAAATCCACTTCTTAAATATTTTTTTCCAAATCAAGAGACGTTTTAGGAGAAGTAGTGTACTTCATTCAACAGCTGTGACACTAGTTTAAAAGTGCAGAGGATACAAATTAAGAGCATTTCTTTGATATCACTTTACTTTAAACTATTCAACCCTTAAGCAAGCTCTCAGCATGCTGTTTGGCTTCTTCAGAAAAGTGGCTTAAGGAATAGTTATTAGAACGAGAATTGGTTAATATCAGCTGATCCGGATATGTAAACTGGAAAAAAAACTGTCTGTCTTGAATCAAAATCAAATCAAGCGAGACATATTTTACAATGTAGAGACCTGATTACTGCTCCCAGTCTTATCCCTGCTGGTAATTAACAACCATTTGGCGTAAATGGTAAATGGCAGGAGGACAGGGAAGAGAGCAGGAACTTGTGCTTGGCCTCTGATGGCTATCGGCTCACACACACTCACATACAATAAGTAGACATCGCTGGGTTGGAGACATGGACAGGCAAGGTGAGTAATGACTTAACAAGAATAGAGAAATTCAATTTCTCATTAGGTTGTAGACACTCATGCATTCTTACACACACACACACACACACACACACAAATTTACAAAATTATTTTATTTGATTTTACTTGATTGATGGAAGTCATGATACATAGTACTTGTTACAGTGATCCTGAAAGGCTTTTTTCAAAGATTTATACAACCAAACCTGCCATAAGTTTTTTCTTAACAATTAACCGTGACATTAAGATTTAGTCACAGCTTCAGCCAGTTAGGCAGTCCAGGGTTTCTTTCCCCGAATCAGCCGACATCATTGTTCTGTCTGAAGAGTATAGTCGTCATTCCTCCACACAGCTGTGTCCTGGTTTAGTCTGTGTCACTGATCATCACTAAAACAGGCGCGATTACGTTGTTTTGCATGTAACGGAAGTTTGATAGCGTGATACGCGGAGACACAGCCACAGCTGTGTGTGTGATCTGGACAAAAACACTCCAGGACAAAAGGAAGCACATGGTTCACATGCAAACACACACACACACACATACTCACAAAACAAGCAGGATGTCAACATGCTGTGATTAGCTGGCAACTGACCAGACAACATGCAAACAATATTAAACATACAGTGTTAGAAGGAAGTTCTTGCTTTTTATCAACTTAATGATGTGATGTTACACTCCTGATCCTAACCTCTAGCGGCGTTTCCATGACCACTTCTATTTTTAACACAGCTTCAGAAAGGCCTATGTAGACACTGAAGAGGTATATCTGTTTCCTATGCAGATGCAGGAAATGGCCCTGTCAATACAGCGAAAGTTTATTTTCGCCCTTTCATCTGATAAAGACTGGACAGGCAGACATGAGGACAGGATGTGTCAGATTGTGAAGTAAGCCATCTGAGGCACGAGGGATTACACAAGCAAACACTGCCAATATTATGCATATTATGCAGAATGACAGATTTGGTGTGGTGTTGTCTGTGTTTTTTCCTAGTGGTGAGCATAAAATGCTTCATAAATGTCACACAAACCCACTCCTAATGCTAAATGAGCGTGAATAAACAGCTCATTACCTTTTTGCATTTGATTGTAAGCGATGACCTATTATTAGGATACAATGTGTTATAAAACGATACGCTTTGCTCTGAAAATGGTGCCCCACACTGTTGGAATGGCCGGGACTGGTGCTCAGGAATCTATTAGCTTGTGTGTAAATGGCTTGTTGCTTTTACACACCCTGGCTCTGGAGCGTGGCCACGCTCTCTCCGTAATTAGTGCTGCGTTTCTGCCAAGGAACCGCTGGCTCACTCCGCACGTGCACTCCCTCACACAAACACGCACTGCCAACAATTAGTGTGTTTTACCTGATAATGAAATGATGTAAAATGGCGGAGGAGTCCTGGAGACGCTCGTTTATTCAATTCAAACAGGTTCAGGCCCCATTACCATATTTTGAAACATCTGACTTAATTAGGAGGACGAGGAGGGTCCAGGACCTGGGGAGAAGGATGAGAGAGACGAGAGAGACAAAGACTTTTAACGGCATCCATCCGCCTCATAAAGAGGTTATTAAGAGTCAGGACTGAAGATGGCCACTAATGATGTGTTGGGGAAATTAGGCCGATCAAACATTAAAAGCCGTGCCCCCCTCCTGTGAGCAGAGAAGCAGCCAAATGGGTCAATTAGAGAGGTATTATTTCTCTCTTTCGCTCTCTCCCTTTGCTCCTGCTCTCAAGAAAAAGGCAAAACAAGCGAAAGCTGATCTGCATAAAGGTTTTATCAAGACAGACACGTCCACTTAGGGCCGATCGGTCGAAATACCTCATCCAGCCAGATGCAAACGAGGGGGGAGGGGACGAAGTCGGGGGTACCTGCATCTCTTTGTGAGCGCGTGTTGTCTTAATTAACGGGCTGATCGCGTGTTTGAACGTGTTCTTTCATGCGTGTGTGTGGGTTTTTTTGGCCCTTTCATGCGTGTGTGTGGGTTTTTTTGGCCCTTTCTGTGGCGTTTGCATGCAGCAGGATTTGAAGGTAAGCACGGAGAAAATGAGAAGTGGGGGGGGCTATTAGTGGTCCTCAATCAAGAAGTAATTCAGTATCATCCGCATAATGTGCCGGTCATAAATTAGAATAACTGAATCAACGTGCAAAGCACTTGAAATTGCTTAAAATAAAAGTATAGGCATATATCACGGGTAGATGAGCAGAATAATGTTCCTGCGAGAGAATCTCACTATAAATAGTCATTTTATCCCCTTTTTCTACTCTGTTTTTACTTTGCCTCGGAGTGCACGTATTGTCAATTAATAGCTGTACCGTGAATGAGTTCAATTTTAACTTTAAGGAAGGCGTAAATCCTACAACCTGGTGCTTTGTTGTTGGTTAAATACACTTTGGCTTTACATCTAAGCTTCTCTCTAACTGTGTATTTGGACCACTGTTTTGGGCTTGAGGTTTGAGCTTCCAGCTTTTGAGGTGGAAAAAGTACTTTACTCATGTATCAATACCATCATGTAAAAATACATAACTACAAGTAAATGTGCATTTATAATCCTACTTAAGTGAACTTATAGAAACTAAATATACTTTAAAGTACTTGTTTTGTAGAATATTGGGTTGTGACAGATATAATAAATAGTGATGCACGATATATCGGCCAACCGATATATATCGGCCGATATGTCACGTTTTTTAACTTATCGGTATCGGTCCGATATCAACAAATTCTGGCCGATATGTCAACAATTGGCAGAGTTAAACCGCTACAGTTAGTTGGGTCACTGTCTGCGTGTCTCTCGGCGACGCGCTAAGCTAGCTGGTGCTAGCGGGCTCCTCCGTCACATCGCATCGCCCGAAAAGACAGCGGCCTCCTTCGCCTCCGCCGCGTCCGCCGACGAGAAGGCGGCTGGACGGCGTCCGACACCCCGGAGCAACGTTCCGCGCGTTTTTTTGTCTTTTCGGGCGATGCGATGTGACGGAGGAGCCCGCTAGCACCAGCTAGCTTAGCGCGTCGCCAAGAGACACGCAGACAGTGACCCAACTAACTGTAGCAGTTTCTCATAGCGGGCTCCTCCGTCACATCGCATCGCCCGAAAAGACAAAAAAACGCGCGGAACGTTGCTCCGGGGTGTCAGACGCCGTCCTGCCACCTTCGCGGAGCTCCATCGGGTCCGCTCCGCCGTACTTCCTCTAACCACATGACAGAGTTTTACAGTGAGCCTTCCTTTGAATAAACAGCACTGTTGTGCTTTTCAAATGTACAGTGTTTTTTCTGGTCTGTACTAAATTTGTGACACTACAGAAAACTTTTTCTCTACATATATCGATATCGGCAAATATCGGTATCGGCAGTGACTGCCGATATGTATATCGGATATCGATATCGGCCGAAATTTTCACATCGGTGCATCCCTAATAATAAATACAGTTCATATCAGCACATCACATCAGCAGTGCTTTGTAAGGGTCACAAGATACATTTGAGGGATTTTGAGATGATCAGTTGTGTAAAAGGGAGAAAAAATATAGCTTGAATACATACATTTTCGAATCATTTTTCAAAATGTGAAATATTGGGGCGTTTTATCTCTTCTGAACCTTGAGGTTATTTATTTGAAAACATGCAAGGCAATATATAGGGAAGAAATGTTTGATGCAAATGCTGTGTGTGTGACATCTGAAAAAATACTTTTGTAAGGGACTGCAAAACAAGAAGGTGGAAAACTCATCTTCAACACAGTGTTGTTCATCATTGTGTGTTATTGTTGAATTTTAAGATAAAAAGTAACTAAAGCAATAAAATAAAAAGTCGAATAAAAGTTACAATATTCTCCTAATGATATGTATTGTAGATCAAGTGCAAAGAGTATGTACTTAGTTACATTCCAGCTTTCTCCCCTGTGTTTGGACACAAGAGCAGAAAGCAAAGAGCGAACTAGAGAAAGAGAGAGAAAAAAGAAGCATCAAAGAAAGAAACTGTAATTCTTGTGCCAGGTTTGAAATAAATTAGCTCTTAGCCATTCGGGGTTAGGCTAACATATTAGAATTTTCCATCTGCTCGCTCTAAATCATCTGCAAGTCTCGCTCGGCGCAAAAGGGCAGGCTGCTCATCTCTCAACTCCTGCGACAGATTGCATTACTGAGCAATATACCTTTATTTCCCCCATTTAATCCTCAGAACGGGGCCGACCAGTGCTCAGCCGGAGCTAATAAGACAAGAGTCATGCGTGTCCACAATTAAATACGGGAGAGAAACACACACACACACACACACAAGCGTGTGATTATGATTTGCAGTAAACGGGACGATGAATGAAAAAAGCGAGCTGTACGTATGCAGGAAGTGTGGTGTCATATTTAATCAGCTGATAACGTCTTTATGTTTACCCAGTGCTTTGTGTTACAGAAAGAGGTGTCAAAACAGGGTCGACGCATCTCAAACACTTAGCAAAAACCACCCAGACACCACACACGCACACACACACACACACACGTGCGTCACTCCTTCTCCTCGAGTAGCCAGTATCTCGCCCGTCTCTCCCCGTGCATCAGTAATCAACCTTGATGCTCACTGCTGTTGTGGCCATTGATTTTTCTGTTCCACATG
This sequence comes from Eupleurogrammus muticus, assembly GCA_036785175.1. Taxonomy (NCBI): domain Eukaryota; kingdom Metazoa; phylum Chordata; class Actinopteri; order Scombriformes; family Trichiuridae; genus Eupleurogrammus; species Eupleurogrammus muticus. The sequence goes on from JAYKQN010000014.1 coordinate 7,716,116, forward strand.
TGGGTGAAAATTGCACTTTAAGTTACCCTGAGTGTTAAATTAATAATGAAACCGCAAGAGTGCCCTCTCCTGACTTTCAATTAACACCGTCAGGATTAGAGGGGGCGGATGGAGGGATGGCAGAGAAGAGGACAGAGAAGGACTATCCATGACACCCACTCTCAAGGTCTGGGTTTGGATCGTTTCGGTGTCCTCTCCTTAACATGGGAGGTTTATTTCTATTTTTTTAAATAGGTGCAGCTCCACAGAGTTCACGGGTCACATTCCTGTTTTTTTTTTCAGAAAAAATAATTTGTTTTTTTTGGAGTAAAAGAAAAATTGCCCAGTGGATTTTATACATTCATGCTTGAAAAATAGTGAGAGAGCTCAGGAGAAATGTGGAGCTTTCAGGCATGATTGTCTGAGTTCTGAGTTTTACCACATTCATCAGCTTTTAGACAAAGCCAACTTGCCTACAATTTTTTGGCTTCAAAGCGAGTAATTCCCCTGGTTTCGCTGGTCAAGGGCAGACACGCGTCCAAAGAAAGCTAAAGCCAGCTAACATGCAGATAAACAACAGGCCAAGTCAGAGGATACAGGTGTCTGCTGGCAGCTGGCCTGCCACTGGACACACACACACACATACACACACACACACACAAACACACACACACACACTGCTAGTTCATTCTGACTCTGCTTTTCCGTCTCCCCATTAAGGGAAACACCTGCCTGATCAGGCTCTATTTAAGGAAAGTGGGAACCTTCAGTAGCATATTGAGCCAATGTGCTCATGTTTTTGTATGTGTGTGTGTGTGTGTGTGTGTGTGTGTATTACAAAGTCTGTTTCTAATGTATTGATTAATTTCCGGTTGTTCTTCTTGTTAACTGATTATCTTTTGGTTATAGACTGTTGGTCTGGACAAAAAAAGCTGCATCTTCAGCTTTGAGGAAGAGTGATAGACATTTTACACATTTTATGAACCAAATAACTAATCGATTAATGTTTTCTTTCATTGATCCACTTTTGTTGGCAGGGCCTGCTAAGGGTAGCTGATAGGAAGAGTATAGGCTGAAAACTAAGGCTCAGCAAAACTTATTAAGTACACTGAGGTCACTTTAGGGCTCAGCTCCACCCTTAGTGGACTCACTACTTTATTTCTGTCGGTCTCAGAGCTTTGAGTCTGTTTAGGAATCAGCTCCCTCAAGATCATAAAATCCCCTCATGATGCGCTGATGAAGTTACATATAGGAATGAGGTCATTCAACAGGCTGTCAAAGACTCCCATGGTGGAAAAAGTGCACAATAGAGCCAAAATGATTATTCATGAATGGATTACCTGATGGAAAGGTATGCGTGTTAATGTTTGCCACTTCCTCAGTTTGCTGATTGTGTGTTTTTTTCCTGACTGAAAGAGTAATTATTAAAATTTTTTTTTATTTGAAATGTGTAACTTATATTTTACAAAAATGTTTTTTAGAAAGTATACTAGACTAGAATTAAGTATAGTAGTATAGTAGCAGTATAGTAGCATTTAATGGCTATTTTTTATGTATTAGGATATGAAAGTTCATAAATTAGAATATAAAAACTGACCTAACTTGAAATGTGCATTAGATTTCAACTACTCAAAATATCACCAAATGAGCATCTTACCTAACATCATCAAATAAGTTCTATACCATTAAACAAGTCCCCTTGTGTGGAGTCTAATGGAAGGTTCCCTCCAACAGCCATTCCCAATTACAGCATCTTTTCAAATTACACTATTATAATTTCCTGGCTTTATCATAGTGATACAAATCGAATCTGACCATGGCCTTGATCGTATTATTTCTCTAACTCTACACTAATAAAGTCAAGCCTTTCACAGAGTGTGATCATATGATTTGAAATCATTTGAAACTATTTCTACAATATGTAGGATGTTTAGTTTAATTGGAGATTCTAAGCTGTCCATAGGTGTGAGTGAATGGTGTGTGGTGACCTGTCTGGGATGTATCCTCTCGACTGTAATGTTCTGGGATTGACTCCAACTTCATTTTGACCTTGTAAGAGTTTATGGGTAGTCTACCAAAGAGATGTCAACACACCATTTATTCAGGTGCTTCCTTTACTTTTGAAGCTACCTGTGTGATGTAAGTGTTGTGATTCTTTGGTATCAGGACAGCAAAGTCTGGTTTCAGACCTCTGTATCTCTACTGTTTTCCCCTTCCTCTGTTTGTATACCCTCACCCCCCTGACATACACACACACACACACACACACACACACACACACAGTGCCAGGTGGTGTGTGTGGGTGTTAGTGTATGTCTGTTGTTGTTCTCTTAATGTACTCCACAGGCTAGTGTGTTCAGATCATCCTGGCTAATAATTTCCTGTTTCCTGTTTCTGAATCTGGTACTTCCTGCCGACCGAGCCATGTTGAATCTATACCCGAAGAAAACACAAGCGATATGTCACACACTTACAAATCAATGTGTGCAATTCCAACAAACTCACCTACGACCTTTCCCGCTCCTTGTCAGCAACGAACGCACATCCTTGTGTTGTTGTCACTGAATTACAGACAATGATCCTGAAGGTCCATTAAAGTAAGGATGTTACATGGCATGAATAATGGCCCCGACCTGTGTGCTTTTGTAGTTCGACAGTCTTACTGTACTTTATCCAATTGACAATGTATATTATAACAGAAACAAGGTCACTCTAGTAAATCTTAGCAGCTTTTTTTCAGGACTGTCAAAAATAAACCAATAGAGGTACATAAACATAATGCTTACTCACCCTAAGATCCACACGGTATCTGTGTAGAGGGCTTTGTGCCTTGATGTGGCTAGGTTAATGCCACAACAATGGAAAATATTGCCATTAAAATCATCTACCATGACATGGCACCTCAAACAAAGATCCACGCACTCCATTCAATACTGTAAATCACAATAGAAACATACATAAGCACAAATTAAACTGACCACAATCAAGCCCTTGCTGTCTATTCTCTCCTCTCCCAGATATCCAAAACATTTGTTTACCAGCATACAAAGACTTTTGTCTGTGTGGTCAGAGGGGACACTTGATGGGAGGTGGACACCTGGGCGTACAACAGAGGTTGAAAAAAAATAAAAAAAACTTCTGGGGTTAAAGTACTGAATAAAACAGAGGTATCTGCTGGGTGTCAATTGGCAAACACTCCGCAGGATCCGCCTTGGCTCCTAAATCATACTTATAATCAACCTCACAATCATAATGTGTGTTTCCGAAGGATTAGGCTTTAAAAAGAAGTGGGTAAGGATAAAGTCCATTGTTTTTTATTTAATACATCAAAAACACACACACACACTCAGTCTTTTTGTCAGACACCGCATCCCAGACAGTGAATCAACATTGTTCCGTTGTTGTTGCTCAGCCCATCGGATGCTTGATGCTGACAAGACAAATACAGAACTGTGCAGGATGTTTATGACACCTGTGTCCCCCTCCAGCCCGTTACCTCATCCACTCTCTCCTCTACACTCCCTACCGCCTCCTCTTCCTCCCCATCCCCTCCCCTTAGTTCTCTCGTCCTTTGACCGGTCTCTTCCTCAAATTCCTCTCTCTCTTCCCCCCCACACCCCCACCCCGTCAGCTCATTCGATCTCTACCCTTATTCAGCTTGTTAACAGCTCACAGCAGTGATAGGAAATAGCATGAGCTCATGTCAGCTTCCTGTTTGACTTATTCATACAGTGATTCGACACTGGTCAAGGTGAAGCCCGTCACGAGTAAACACGGCTAGACCGAGCAGGACGTTAACATCGGAGGTTAACAAGAGGTCGCGCTACAGTGTTATAAAGCACATTCCATGTGTTCATTCCAGACAATGACATGCGTTTGAAATTCAATTGACGACACCGATAATCGTCATTTCCTCCCCTTGTCAGTGCCTTTCCTGTGTTTCTCTGTGATATGTCTGCCAATGATGAAGAAAACGGATGAAATATGATACTGGAAGGTTTTACAGATGACAACAAGGACAGTGGGCAGGTGCTGTTAATACCGTCAGTAAAGGAGAGGATTCTTCTGTCAAGGCCCACTGACTGTGGCTTGTCCCCGGCTGGTCCCACACATCATTCACTAATGAGTGAGTGACATCTGCTGGGGGCCTGCGTGACAGAGAGCTGTCGCCCTGCCTGATGCTGGAAAAACATTTCTATTCATTTATCCATGCCTCCGTCCATCATCACACGTTTGTTATATGAAATGATGATATGATGACTCCGTGCATCAAAGGACTCAAAAGTAAGTTCAGCTTTAAAAACAAATATACATAAACATTAAAATAATTTATAATTTCGTTGGATGTTAGGAGCTGCACACATCTTGTTCTACATATTACTGGCACCTGTTTTGAGTCTTCCGAACCCGTCTCACTCATAAAGTCACATTGCTGCTGCTTGCATCAGCACTCAACCTCATAACAATTTGTGAGCAGTGGATTATGAGCTTCTCCTGCTCAGTAAGACTCCCACTGGTATCTTGACACCTGATATCTCCACTTTCACTCCTCCTTCCACACCAAGTGATGGGTGACATTGCCTCCCTTGTGCAGAAAAGTTTGATAACCTACTGCAAAATGATACAAAGTTTTACCAATTTGCTGCATGTTCTTTGGGAGATAAATGTCAGGGTGTCAACTATTCATCAATGAGAATCATTCTAAACCAGACTCTCTCCATTTTGTGCCTTGACTTGTGGGAATAGGGGATTCTTCGCGAGATATAGAGGAAGGTGTTAGTGCAAGAGCTCCTTGTAAAAATTTTAAAGTAAAATCTGAGACAACGGGTTTCACTAACATGGGACAAGGCCTATTTATCTGATTCTGCTCCTCTTATCCCATGCCTCTGATTTCACAGTACACTAAGCTCTATTAAACATCACTCTGTAAATGAAGGACCACACCGGTCATCTCACTGCCTTATAAAAATATGATGGAAAGCTGCTGATAGGGAGAATTAGAAGCGGAGGTGGTGGAAAGTGACAAGAGGGGTGGGGAGAGGAGGGACAGAGGTGGGGGAGAAGAGAGTTAATGGCACAAACAGTAAAGGGATGGGGGCAAGGACTCGCTGGAGGGTGGGAATTGGTAAAAGTAGGGGAAGAAGGGAAGGAAGGAAGGATCGAGTGAGAGAATAAGATATGGACCAACACTTCTAAAAGCCAAAGTGACATGCAAAGTATACAAATCTAGTTAAGAAAAATTCTATGTTTTTTTAAAGTTTAGGTGTGATTGAATCCATTGGGACTGTGTTTGCATTCTGGAATGTCATCCTACTGTATACCTAATTGATAAAAAGAAAATATAAGTCTGTAAAGATCTATGTTCACAAATTTCTCATACGCCATTTCACTCTGCTTTGGCTTTTATTCATATTGATCATCTTTCTTATGACATGATTTTTGTTCAGTGGTGAGGTACAAAGCAGCAGCAGGTTTGAAAACTACATTATAACAAACTATGGCAAGCTTTGAGGGATGATTTTCAATCGGATTCACAAGAACAAAACAGAAAGAATATTAACACATACAATGGAAGGTGAAAAGGTCAAACACATTGTATTATTCTCTAGATTATTCTGTCAAGCAGGCACTATAGAATAGGATGACACATACCATCACACAACTCTCTTTTGCATTGTGGTCAGTTCCTTATGCTACAGCTATTTATGCTTCAGTGCACAAGTGTTAGTTGTGCTCTACTCGGCCAAGTATCCAAACAGGAAGTGTGAGGCTCCAAAGGGCTTTTTGTAGTAGTGAGACCAAGACTGTACCAGGTAGGTTGAAGTACTCAACCTACCTGCTCAGGGGGATTATTCATTGTTTTCAGTATTAGTCTTTTAAAGTACCTCAAACAATTAGTTTGTCAATGTTTCCTATGTTAGGAAACATAAAAAGCAGGGGTTTTTTTCAGGTGACCCAAAACTTAGTTCAACAAATCATTTTTGTAAGTTTTTTTTTCTTTTACCACCTTACACCAACACTTTGCTTGAAATGCTTTTCTTTATCTGGTGTCTTCTAAAAATAAACATACACCGGATGAAGATTGCTCCTGCCTTACACGTATTTCCTTGACCTCTTGGCCAATCCTTACAGGAATATTTAGAATATTTTAAAATGTTATACTAAAATTCTTCCCCTCAGAAGACAATTTTAACTCTTAGATTTACGATCCTCCATGAATGCACCAACCAAGAGACTTTTTGAAACTGTTCCTCTGTGTCAGGGCTTAACTTCTGCCAGTGATGGGGATGGAGTTACTTATCAAGATTTTGTTCAAAACAGTTTCAGGTGGATCTTCATAGTAAAATCTATGTTAAAGGTGTCATTTTATACTGTTCAGCTAGATAAATTAACTCTGATAAAACATATCCATACGCTCTTCCGTTAGTACCATGTACTAAAATTGCTGCTTTGGGTTTCTACAGAATCAGATTGGAGGTTGTTGGAATACATACAGTCTGAAGAGGACAACTAAAGGTAAAAAATTGTTTGTCTGTATTTTTAATACCAGATAAAAGTCTACTAAAATATGGTACAATCAAGCATTAGTCACAGAGTTAGAGAACAAAACCAAGTGCTTTTTATCGTAAAAATGCAAATATGTTCCCATTAGCTTCAGTTTAGTATTACAAGCTATGTATGTATGTATTAAAGTGTGATGCAATTGCATCACAGCAAAATTATGAAGAACTTCAATCCTAAAATCTTCTTCTAAATTAGATTTTAAGTTAAATTTGTATCACTATGTCAAATAAATAGATAACAGCTGCCTGTAACTAACCTAATGTTATGATATCCCTCTGCATGAACTAAATGTCCACGTACATAGTAAGAGAAAACACCCATATTGCTGTGTATCAGGTCAAGTTAGTCCAAGCTGAATAAATTCCTAAAATGCGAAACAGGCAAGACACTGACGAAGAAAACGAGGCGGTTGGAGGAGAGGTGATTGGGGAGGGCCTGTTTTGTTTCCCTGGTCCTCCCTTCTGACATACACGCTGAACACAAATATCATTCATTAACAGTAATGTGCCATCTTAATACTGATGGATGGGGCACAGGCCCACAGCCGCACACTCGCGGAGCTATAAAACAGAGACAATTTAAAGGCGGACCTGCTGGGGAGCTGGGATGGCTGACTATCTGTCACACACACACACACACACACACACACACACACACATGCATATAGGCTACACACATGCAAGCAAGCTCAGGGAGCCTTACACACAGAAAGCCCGGAGCTCAGGTGTCAGGCTTACACACTGCAAATGAAGACATTTCCTACAGCTGGCAACCTTTGATGGCTCTATGATTCCTCTGCTGCTCACTAGCACTCCTTAGAGGTAGATGATAGAGAGGGATAGGGAAAGAGAGAGAGAGAAAGAGAGAGAGAGTCTTTTGCAGGCTATAGCCATTAGGTATGGAACATCTGAGGTGTCCCGTTGTTTAAAAAGCTGCTATGATGCATGGTTTTTATATCATTAAATCATTACAGCATTATTTTTAAGCCATTACACAAACCAGGCCATTGACGAGAAGGATCTTTTTTCACATTAAATATTTTTAACACAACCGAAGAAGATAATTAGACACCATGAAATAAAAATTAATTGAATGTGATGTTTCAAAATGTTCTAAAGCCTTCTCTTCTACCAGCTTCTGCATATATCACACATATTTCTTATCTATTTTCTTAAAAACAATTTATTAGAACACTTCTTACTAAGTTGCTAAGAACAGGTCAGTATAGAACAAAGTACCCAAACACTCCTTGACCAACTTGGAGTATGTGTGCCTTAAACATTTAGGTGGCGTGTATCTGATAACATATATTACTATCTGTAGAGCCTATAAACATAATCCAATGTCAAAGTACATATCAGAGCTAAGTACTAATTAAAAAGTACAACTAATAACAACAAAGCACACATGAACCAACAATATTGGTATCAGACACCAAAATTAATTAATTTAGCTTCCAATTAGTCAGAATTTTATACCTCTGACATGACTAAACACAGGGTTTACCTAGTACTCCGTAGATAAGAATACAATGCTGGCTGAACATTTACCACACATTACAGATGGGTGCTGAGACATTGCTAAAAATGTTGTTTAAATAAAGAAGTTCAACTTCTTAACCTAACCGACTAAATTAACTATCTCAGATTTTTTTTCTTATTACTAAATTGTTTAATTAGTTCTTATCCGACAGGGCCCTAGGAAATTAATTAGTCAGTTACCTTACAATTTTATTTCCTATTATAAAAGGTCAAAAAATTGTTTCATAGCCCTCTCCTCACTGCCAAGAATACCTACTAGGTGGAGAAATGCCAGATCCCTTATTTATCCATTTTGTTGAGTCTAAAAATGCTGTAATCAGCATAAAAAAATATCCACCATGTGCAGTTTTTATAACTCAAGAATAAGACCTTCCCTTAAATTCCCAGAAAATATACTGATCCTCCTATACTGATTTCCTCAGTGATAACGGCCCTGGTGGGCATGCACTGATGTGCTTTCATTATCAAGGGAGCAAAAATTGAAAGTGGAACAGCAGCTAACCTGGATGTGTGAAGTCACTATACAGTAATAGCAGTTTAAATTAATATAATATTAAATAATGTTTACTTACTAACTAAACTAGAAATTACATCCATTAAACTCAGATTTGAATAATCATGTAAGAGTACAGATATTATATATTTTTCTTTTTTGTTTTGCTTTATTATATATAGCTTAATAAAACAGAACTGCTGGAAATTTCAATATGCATACTCAGGAATCTTTCACATTTCTATCTAAATTGATGCAATGACTAACTGCTTATTTATGGGTAATGTGTTTTTTTTTATTTTGAGAAACATGAGGAATACTAAAAAGCTACTACCCATCTAAACTACAGGCTACTAAAAGTCTGGTGTCTATTGTTTTTATCTTAATTAGTAATTAGCATTCTGACATTGATATATAGCGACACACATACCTTTTAAAATGTCACTGCTATATTGTCTGTGCATTTAAATGTTAGGTCTGTCTTATCAATCTTATGTAACTGCAAACTAACTAAAATAATGAATAAATAAATTACTATTTGCCTGCCTTTGCTGGGGATATGCTAATAAGGTTACCGGTCAGTTATTCCACTTTTCCTAATACATTTTCTCAATTTGATCCCTGGTCCAACATCCCATCACCTGCTGGCTATTCAGATGATAATATTAAGAGATGAGAGGGAGGGAGGGATAGAGGGAGAGATTCAAATGATGATATTACGGGAGAGGGATGGTTAGAGAGATGGCTGCTGTCACCGTTATGCGTCTATGACACCTCAATGTGCAATAGTCATTTGTGCGTGTGTGTGTGCGTGTGTGTGTGTGTATGTGTGTGTGGTAATATGAGAATTGATGCAGAGGGCTGACCTCCACTGCCCCCTCATTTCCATTCAGCCATTTTAGTTCTTTTCAGAGTCGGCGAAGCCATTGTGGCTCGACCGGGGAGCAGTTTGTCCTCATTAGAACTGTTTTGAATGAAACTGAAGAACAAAGCATGGTGGGTATAAATTTTGATATAACAGCTGAGGAGAGGAGCGGAGAGGAGGGAATGTCATTTGTCATTGCTTAGTTAATTAGTGTTTACGTTTTTAATACGCATGCCATATGCACAAATTAAAATTTAACAAGGTTATGATTTATGATGAGAAGAAGAGGATGCCAATAAAGAAATCATTTGACTTATTTCCATGTGTTTCTTACTTTCTAAAGTATTACAAACATGACACAAGCATCTGCTTTTATGTTTGTATATATGTGTGTGTGTGGGTGATATATGTGGGTGATATATATATATATATATATATATATATATATATATATATATACATAGCAGCAGTACATCTGCTGATATGTGAGCTACAATGAGCATTATCATACAGAGCAAATGAGCATTATCATACGGACCAAGTGTCTTGATATATAAGTCCATGCTGCCAGGCCGGTGTTATGGTTATGGATTAGACGCCTTTCATAAATGCAGGATTGTGCTGTGAGCGAGGCAGAGATGTATCGGCCATATAAAAACTGCGTCTGTGTGGTTAATCATTTATTCAGCTAGCTTCTTCATTCCTTCCACACCTAGCACCTACCTCCCATATGCAGGAGCAGTGAACCATATTTTACCTGGTGAAATAATTCCTTTCTGAATCTCACTTTTCTCATTTTTGGAGATTGTCTTTCCCTGACTGTGAGTTTTTTTGTCATTTCATTTGATTAAACTCCATTTTGTTTCTCTTTTCTTCACCACAGAGTTTTTTCCCTCTTCACTTTGCCATTGCACTTGTTTCTCGCTCCGTCTCTTCCAGGCTACTTGACAAGACAGGTAACAACAAGGCTTTTTACAGGAAGCAGTCGTGTAGAATGGGGGGGGGGGGGGGGGGGGGGGGGGGGGGGGGCAATCCTCAATACACCTGTCAGAGGTTATTTTACGACATCTGGGACAAAAACACACCAATACATGCTCGTACAGTAGACCAGAGAGTGGTCAGTGACAAATGGTGACGGACTGATCCAGCGAGAGTCCAGTCGGTGTCACGTGAAACCGTGTGTGAAGTGGATTCACTATATGCCTGCGCACACGGGTGCACGTGTGCCACTTGAAGAGCTTGTTGTTTCTTTTATTGTTTCTTTGATATGCACCAGATGAAAGCAAAAGGATCCACAAACATAAAAGGATCATGTCACATAGAAAAATAAAAAATAATACTTGAGCCGATATTATTGCCTTTGAGATACAGTGTACAGTACAGCATGTAAAGAAAGTATTTGTGCCGTATAATATATAGCTGTTCAATATCAATATTAAACTATTTTATTCATTGCCAGAAGAACAAAATATTCGTCTGGCAATTTTTTACCTAATTCAGTTATCAGGTCTTCCCACATCGCTGCTACTTTATTCCCCCAATAACACCAACTAATGTGGGTGTAGCAATTTAAAAGAATTTGGTGAATGTTGTTTTTTTAAAGCCACAAATGTATGTATAGATTTGTATGGAACAGGCTGTTACTTCAAACTGAAGGGAATGGTAGCTTACTGGGAACACTTAATTGTGCTAACAGGAGAGGTATCATTATTATATAACAATAACTCATCAGCAGGTGGACCAACTGTCAATCACTGCTGTCAACCAACATCTACAATTCTTATTAATGGGGAATCATTGCCAAAATGATCACAAACACCCCTATTAAAAGGGTCTGAATTTAGCAATTGACACCCTAACGACTTGTTGAAAAGAAGAAATTGACTGGACAACAGCTTTCTAGAGAGAAGTTCACTTTTCGAGTACTCACCTGGGGCCATGCATCTTTTGGCTCCAGAATCTCACAGCGGTCAGTGGCGTTGGGACTTAAATCGAATTGTTCATCAGCTTCAGCCTCAAGCTACGGTAGTTGAAGCTTGGCGGGACAACATCATTTATCTATGCCTTCTAAAATCATTACAAATATGTTAAAATAACCTAATAAAGATGTTTAATGATGTGACAATGCTATTGTTAAGGTCTGGTTAGGTTTAGGCAAACAAATGGTTAGGAAAGGCGATCTCTGGGGTCAAAGTTCAAGGTTTTGTTGACCCATCCATCCTGACCTCCTCCTTACACAGACTCTGTTGCTGCATTATGACGTCACCTGATCTCCTGCTTTGCTCCTGTACTAGAAAGCCTCTGTCACTTTAACACAAACATTTGTGACTCTTGTTAATAATCCTGATCCTGTCAATTTCTGCTGTTTAAACAGTGAATTCTTGCTTAAATACAATTTTTTTTAATCACAGGGGTTAAAAGTTCACAACTTATTATTCCTGTTCTGACATAATATGATATATTTTATATTCATGTCACTATACGATTGCTAATCCAGAGCTGGTCGTGAGGTAGGCCTGAAGGAGCTCTCTTTTTAAATCAAAAACCATGACTTCAGACATTGCAAACCTAAACTTGTCATTGTTTCCTAACCCAGGGTGTGTTTTCATCAAATAGTTTACATGTGAATGCCATCTCCCTGACCTTGCCCTGTTTTTAGTTAGTTTAGTTTTAGTGTTTTAGTTTATTATGTGTAATACCTACTGTTGCTTAAGAACTCAATGTAGCTTATGTACTGCTTGTTTCTTGTTATTAAATAGGCCTACATCTGAAAATAATTCTTGACTGAAGTTTTCATTCTTGCATTAGAGTTATAACAGTTATTGGATTAATGGTATGATATAAGATTCTTTGATGCTTGTAAATGTTGTTGTGCACTGAAACTTGATTTGTAGAAAATAGAAAATAAAAATTGAAATCACTATATCTGCCAGAAACACCACAATTAAAATCGTTCACCTCTACTGTGAGGTGTTAATCGCTCCTTGTAATAATGTTCACATGTATGTGATAAATATATGTATAATATGTGATGCACTTTGGAGCAAAAACTCAATCATCAAAATAGTCACATGAGGGAAAAATCTTGTCAAAATGGGCCAAAAAATGCTGAGTATATACCCAGGGAATGCAAAGAGGGGAATTGCCATGTGCTAACTGAAGTTTGGTAAAATACACTGCTGAAGCCTCATGGTGAGTCCATCTTTAATAGGCTCAAATTGTCACTCTTCTATTCCACTGTACCTCTACCCATCACTCAGGAAATGGGAGGGATAAGGGGTCAGCAGTAGCCCAACGGCTCAAAACCCACTCGCAGGTTAATCCAGCAACACTACTACTCAGCAGCTGTCAGCGATGTCCACAAATGACAGATTTCAGCTTGTCACTGGCATATCTTTATATCTTTGAGTAATTACCTCATTTGACCTTTTTTTCCACATACTAATGCTACAAAATGTTCAAAAGGTGAAACTGCATTAATAACAAGGGAAAAGGTATGCTGGGGGTTGCCATGTCCGCCTGTTCACCACAATATGGTCCTCCTGCTTTGTCCTGGTTTCACCTCGCTCCAGGCTAAACACTCACACACTCTCATCCCTGCATTAAAATTTATGAAAATCATCTCTGTAATATTCAGCCAGTGCCTGCCTGCCTGCTATATATATTTATATATAACAACCTTATTAAATCAGTTCAAAGTAGGACGATCTCATGATTACATTGAAGTGGGGAGAAGAGGAGGGGGAAGAGAAAAGGACACGAAAGGGAGAGGGGGGAAGAAAAATCAATGCTACTCGGTAATTGCATATTACAGCGTTATTTTGTGCATTGATATTGATATTACGTATGTTTACATTTGCCGTGATTAAAATCAATGCTGTAAAGTGAGTTATGACAGCGTGGCCTGATGGGACGGCTTTATGGCTGAGAGGGACTAATGAGGTGGTTGATGGGAAGGAAGGATTGCCTCCATCCATCTCTCCACTGAATACTTCCTGCGAGGGACTGAGAGGCCGACGCTGTCGTCTGCAACACTATAACGGTACTCGTTTTTAATCTTAACATTTTTCTCAAAACCCACCTGTTCTAGACTTAGAGCTACAAAGAAAACTCAAAGCATGATTAAATGACATGTCAAAGGAACAATTCACCACAAAAAAACTCCAAAATCAATATCTCTATGCTTTTACACGGAACAAGACCAGGAATCTCTACAGAAAAGTTGAAACAGGAGGCAAAAATGACCAAAAAACAGCTATAGAGCAGACCAGTGGCTCAAGGGAAATGTCAACCGGTTGACCACTTTAGTCCAGATTAAAATATCTCATCTATTGGATGGATTTCCATAAAATTAGCTACAGACATTCACATTCCCTCAGGACGAATATTAATAACTAGCTGTCTTTCTCATTGCACTCATAACTAGTCGCAACTTGAAAATTTGCACCTTGAATCTTTCGAGTCACTGTCTTCTAAAGCTTGACTTGTTTTAATTTTTATTTTCTGTCTGCCTTGCATTCTAAAAGGCTGGACTACAATGGTGATTATGTATCAGGAGGATACATGTTGTGCTCCACTTGTGGTTGTTAATTTTGTTTTGTTCACAAAAATGTTACCAAAAAGTAAAAACAAATGTCTCTTACACTTTGTTCCTACCAAAAGATTATTAAATACTTTAAGAATGGGGTGGATTATGTTTTCCCAGGTCATTGTTAATCATATTGCTTAAGCATCAAAAACTCTCTAAGTCACATTTGGGGTGTAAATATGTTTAAAAAATTGAACCAATTCTTTGATTTCCCAGCTAAAATTTCCCCTCTCCACCATCTCACCCTCTAACAAGCTAATGTCATTATACAAGTGTAGCGGTTGAGTATACATCGCCTTTGTCGACACTGTTGTGGCTTTTCAGATTATATAACTTACTTTGGCCGCTAATGTTGGTTTAGTGTTTTTGGTATCAGGTACCTCCATTAAAGGTTTGCCTCTCTATTGAGTAAATGTGTTAGAGTACGTTTTTGAAACCGGACCCACTACAGGGAGGCACAGGAGGCTCTAAACATGCTCACAAATGTATGTATCGCATGCCCACACAAATAGACACGAAGGCACGCTGTGTATCGTGACCACAACTTGTTTGGAAACCACAGAGAGCCATCTGTGATGATAGAGAATCCTGTAAGTGCAGATTTACACACAGTAAACACATCTATGGCATGGCCTGGCAGAGCTTTCACCGGCCATTTTAATAAAGATATATATAATCACATACATGTAAATATTATTTTTTTCTCCTTTCTGCATTTTTGTGTAGAGAAATGAAGAGACTGGCTCACAGGAAGCCACTCATCCATCCACTCAACACCCCTCCCCACAGTTGTCCAGGTTTCATGCCCCTCGTGGTTAAGGCTCTAACTTTAATTAAAAGTTTGTGCAGGAGAAGTGACCCGTCCGTGTCAAGGTGAGGCGAAGGCAGAGTGGAAAGATGGAGTGATTAGATAAAGGGGGAAGAGGGAGAAGGCAAAAATGTCATCTTGCTCTTTATGTGTGTATGAGAATATTTGTGCTGATCCGGCTGCTTTTTGTGGGGTCATACAATCCCAAATAGGCCTGTATTTAGTTAAAATTGAGAAGAAAAACTGAGCTTTAACTAGAGACATGTTTCACCTGCATCACATTAGTAAAAAGCTCCCTGTTTGGTGATCAGCTCTCATTTTCTCTGTTAATTTCTTGTGATCACTGTTCCTCCATCTGTTTTACATTAATAGCCTTCCATGTGCTCAGAGGCCTTAATCCCCTCACCTCCCTGTAGCGCTTTTACTGTAAAACATCTGTAAGAAGTGTTTATTTACAGAATTAAGAGACATGTGTTAAGATGACTCTGCTTTGAAAAATAATTTGCCAATGTGTTTTTTCTAATTTTGTCATTTATATTTGATTTTGTCCTTTTCTTCCTTCTAACTATAAAATAAAAAAAATCGTTAAAACCTTCTCACAAATGACGTATAGAGACACACATAAAACTCAAACTCATTAGTAAAACACTGATTCTCCTAAATATATCAGTAAATATACTATTAAGTATATTCTATCATACTTTAACAAGATATATTTCTTGCTACCTGAGCTGTTTTAATTTGCTGGTAATTCAGACTCATCACCTCCTCCATTCAGCATAATGTATTTTTCCACAGCACTAATTCCATCTAAATCCATTCTATTTTGTTTTGTTCAGTGTTAATCTACAGTTAGTGAAACACAACAAATGCACAATGTTTCAGTGCCTTTTCATCCCCCTCCTGGCAGGCTTTTAATTTGAAATATCTCTAAGAATTGTTCAGTTTCACTGACACAAGCTGACACTGACTAAAGAAACAGAAAAGTAGAATCTATTTGAATTGATTAGTGAGTGATTATTTATGCTGTGGAAGTGTATATTATGCAGAATTTACAGCCTCTCAATGTTGTTTATGAGGCCTTTATTTATTCATTCCGGGGGAACATATTTGTCATCGGAGAAACATTTCAGGATTTCTGCTGTTTGATTCTACTAAAGCCACCTTGCATTTTTCATACTTTGTGTGCTATCAAATATTTCAGTAACACTCTTTTTTCTTCTGGCTTCGTATCTGTGTTTGTACGCCTGAACTGAACATGTGTATATGTCTTTTTTTTCCATCTCCCCAATGTTTTCAGTGTGTCTGTGTGTGTGTGTGTGTGTGTGGCTCTGCAGCAGGCCAGCAGATCGTTGCGGTGTGCAGGCCACGGGGACAGTGAAATATAGCCACAATTAGCCCTGGACACAGTTCAATGATGATAGAGAGGCTCGGCACCCCTTAGACCATGATTAAAAGGCCTGCCCAGCCCACCGCTGATAGAGACAACTGATCTCACATTATTAGTAGCACGACCGTCACCAACCAGAAGCAGCAGCTTCATTCTAATGTGATCTGTGGTGGCTTTTGTTCATTTGTCACCCACTACTCCAAATATTTGGTTCTTAATTGGCATATTTGCTGTGTCGCTCTTTCGCTTTTGCCCGCTTTGCGTGTTCGTCTTCAATTCAACCATATGTGTTGTGTTGTAAGATAAGATCAGATAAAATGTATTGATCCCCCTCTCAGGAGATTTATTTGTTACAGCAGCATAGGAAATAAAAATCTGAATATATATATATATATATATATATATATATATATATATATATATATATATATATATATATATATATATATATATAGAGAGAGAGAGAGAGAGAGAGAAAGAGAGAGAGAGAGAGAGAGAGAGAGAGAGAGATGTTATATGTATGCTGTATGTCCTTTAAATAAGATATAAGAATGTGGTAGATTTTTGATCTCCAACATATTCATTTAGCAATTTATTGTATTACAAATATTGCTTCACAACAGACTACAGTATACAAGTGTATTATAACATCTATTATATATAGAAACCAGGAAAAGAATCTTTGAAACAACTAATCTTTGTAGGTTTTGATACGTTCATTTTCTTTATTTCCTCTGTGTGTTTCTAATTTTATGTGTTTTTTTGTATGTGTAAACACCAGTTTTGTCCCAGATTTCTTACAAATGTAAATTTAGAAATTTTGATCAGCTTTTTTTGGACTAAAGCCCGTTTTACTGAAGATATTTCAGCTGGATCTGTAGCTCTTTAACCAACCCGCCTCCCATTCAATGGGACACTCTCTAGTCCTATTTCCCATTTCTTCTCTCCTTCCGTTTTCCTCACTCTTCTTCACAGTTGCCGTCACGCTCGTAAATCAACGCTGAGACCTTCTTTATCTTTTACACATCAGTAGTGCAACACAGTTCAGCCCACCGCCCTATTTATTCTCCTCACTTTTTTTTCCTCCTTACATCTGCACCTCTGATAATGCTGCCGCTCCGTCTCTATTCACTGTTCAAATCAGGTCTGCACAGGACAGGGCTGCTCGTCTGAATTACACCAGAGCAGCGAGCAGTACGCAGTGGGGGTCAAAGAAGGTCACACGCACAAATATGAGCGTTCAAGCAGATATATGTATGTGTGTCAATTTATATTTTGTTTCTGGCCAGTAAGGAGGGTTATGTCAACAAAGTACAGCAGAACCTTGGTTTTCGAACTTCCCAGACCTCGAACAAATTTTTTTTGCTACCGATGTCGAACAAAAGTGAATGCCGTCTGACTCCATTTCAGCAACTCAACAGCTGTACACAGACGTGTTCGCTGTTCTTAACGCGTAACTGACTGTATTTTCATTATGTTGATGATTGTAATAACCCCTATTTTGGAAAAAGAAAATGCCATGAAGGACCTACATCACATAAATGAAGGATACATTTACTCTTTTGCTTTGTGGTAATGCTAGCGGTGATTTCAAAATAAAGCCGCTTCTTGTGCTCCATTCTGAGAATCCTCAAGCATTATTTATTTATATTATTTATTTATACATTACATACTCACTTATATATGCAGTTTATGGTGTAAACGAATTAAAAAAATTTTCAGTTATTTGTAATGGGAAAAATAGATTCAGAATTCGAACAAATCACTTCTCGAACCGCCTTCTGGAAGGGATTGTGGCCCAGAACCGAAAGCGGGCTGTACTAGCTTAATACCTTCAAAAAGTTGCTGTGGCCAACATGTCAGCAAAAAGTTGCCCCATTGGTGTCTTGTTTCTGACCAACCATGAATAAAAGTCCACTATTCGCTCTCCTTTGCTCTCCAACAACTCCTTGGATAAATATCTGGGTCTTAAGCAGCCAAAAGCTCATCTTTGTTTAGCAGATAGTCACTATCTTCTGCTAACACGCACACAGCCATGTCAAGTCTGCAGGTTCACACACACACACAAACACATTTGTATTAGTGACCATGGGGCAGATATACACCCGCAATCACTGTGGCCCCACACAAAACTGTGTGCAGGGAAAGTCACTCCTTAAAAAGAAAGGTTGATAGATGGAGGGGTGGTAATGAAATGGAGACATCAAGGAGCATGAAGAGGAGAGGAGGGAGGAGGGATCGAGCGTGGAAACAACCCGAAAGAGAGGGAGAAAGCGAAGGAGCGAGAGTAAAAGGGAGAGAAAGAGAGAAAGAGAGAGAGAGAGAGAGAGAAAGAGAGAGAGAGAGAGAGAGAGGGGAATAAGAAGAATAGCCTTTCGCCTGTGTTCCATCAAGGGAGAAATTACACATTTACTAAGGTTTTTTCTTAAGACGACGGCCCTCATAGATCAAACCGCTTGGATGTACCGGCCAATTTTCAACATGAAATATAGACACCAGAAATCTATTACACCTGTGTTCTCTCCCCCTTCTCCCATCCGCAGCTCTCTGTCGCTCCTTTTCGCAAAAAAAAGCTGATGCATCTACATCACTGTCTCCTCTCCCCCCCCGTGCGTCTCTCTGCATCCCTGCCTCCGAAGCCATGGATCTCCCACTGTCTCTCCCTGACACGTACATTATGTTATCCGCCAGTACATCTGCTTGACAAATGGGGAAGTCGATCATATTCAATAATTATCTGACCTTTTGCCTTTTGTTGTATCTCTGTTGCTTCTTTTTCACGTGGCGACGTTAAGAAGGCTTAAAGGTTGATTTTTATATGCGCATAAAACATTAGCTGCTTTAAAGCGTCTGTTCGTGAGAATGATTCACTTTAAAACAACTTTTTCTCACTTTCAAACAAAGGCATTTTTGACTTTCTGCAAAAACTGCAGGCTTTCAATATGGTGATCTACTACAATAAAGGCATGCAGAGTCTGGGGAATTTTCAATGTATTGCAAAATAGAAAATACAAATAAAAGCTGTGTCAATTTTGGTGCTCAAATTTTAATTTAACATATTGCACGGTAAAAAAAATATATTTATCTTCTTCATTCTGTAGAAACACAGCTTCAAAGCTGTTGCTTTGAAATATGGATAAAGTAAACCCAGTAAATTGTATATTTCAAATATTTGTTTTTACGTGAAACAAAGTTCAATACCACCACATAAAAACATGCTGAGTGACATTATTAAATAATATATTTCCAGTATTGAAACACAGGCAGATACAAGAGCACAATATTCACCTGGTCTTCACATCATGTTTTTGTCCAGTATTAAAAATAAAAATGATTTTTAGCCAGTTATAAATACAGTAAACCTAACTACAACAAAACCTAAAAAGAGAATAAACTAATATAGGTGTTAATAAAACGACAGATGGGTGTCACTCAAACACAGTAAATATACAGTAAAAATTACACGTACTAATAAACCTAAAACGTACAAATAAAAAGTCTTACCTTTTGTGAATCATGGCAAAATTAGCTGCTGCCAACGAGCTTCTTCGTTGTCCTTAATTACTTTTTCTGGAACATTCTGGAAATTTCAGGTGCTGCTACTAGTGTAACGGTTAGCATTAGCGTTAGCATTAGCATTAGCAGCGCTGCTACACGAGGGTAGCCTCGTTAGTCGTTTTTCAAAAAAAATGGAAATGTGAGGGACATTTTAGTAAAATCCCTAGCAGCCTATTCTCATCGCTTTTCTTTCGTTTAGCTTTTCCACTTAGCTCCTTGACTATTTAATTTGAAGTTTGCTCAGAAGTTTTTTTTCCTTCTTCTGCAGTGTGTTTCCTATCTGACCTGTGACCTATGACCCCGAGACGACACGTTTCGCGCCATTTGTGGACATCAGATTCAGTATTATTATTGGGGTTTTCCTACCTAAAACATTAAATAATACCGGTAATTAATAATGGTTTGTATCTGGAAATGTTAACTTAATATCCATGTGTAAATAAAATAAATAACGTTCTTTTAAAGGTTTTATTTATCTCCTCTTTGTGCTGTTGGCATGCCTACATTCTGGTGTAAAATACATGACAATTATAAAAAAAAAAAGAATATTTTCAAATTTTCCAAAATCCTGTAAAGCATAAATAAAACCCATTTAGAACCTGTTTTTTATAACAGACGTCATATCCTATTGATAAGATGCAAGTTGGTCATGGTTTTGTGGCCCTGCTGAGACAGGGGCTCTGGCTTCAGAATTGACCCATAGGGGTCAGTAGGGAATATATGCCTGATCTGCGATCAATTTGTGCAGAGATTTGAAACAATTAACAGAAAATGCAACCAACATTTGCACTGTTGGCTGCAAAGTTGTTAGGATTCATTGTCACAATGGCCACATCTATAAGAAAAAGGTTAAGATAATCTGGAATTAACCTCTAAAACCATCACTGATAGTATAGACATGTCGGCATACGGAAAGAACATCTTACATTCACTGCAGACTGACATCCAACAATCACCCAAACTGAACAGCAGAGCTGCAGAGGATGTGCCGGACTATTTTTAATCCGCCCGGGCCCTTTGAATGCCACACCTGACAAAATAAGGAAATCAGAGACGTTAAAGTATAAAAAGGTGCTGATATCACACATCCATTGTTCGGTATGTCGTAGTGTCAGAGAGGTGTTGTTGCAGTCTGACCTGTTAATGGACGATCACTGTCAGTGCGGCACGAACAAATATGAGTCAAACAGCTGTCACCTGGACAGCAGGATGTGTTTAGTCACTGCATGTCCTGACACACACACATGCAAGCACCCGTACACACACACACTCACATTTACAAGGAGGAACAAAGGAAGAGACACAGTTCATAGTGTGATTATTGTGTCCAAATCGTATCTCACAATATAACATGATAAATCCAAATGTACACAGAATATATATATATATATATATATATATATATATATATATATATATATATATATATATATATATATATGGGCGACACGGTGGAGCAGTGGGTAGCACTGTTGCCTCACAGCAAGAAGGTCGCAGGTTCAAGACCGCCTTGGGGCCTGGGTCTGGGACCTTTCTGTGTGGAGTTTGCATGTTCTCCCCGTGTCTGCGTGGGTTTTCACCGGGTACTCCGGCTTCCTCCCACAATACAAAACATGCTCAGGTTAATTGGCAAATCTAAATTGCCCGTAGGTGTGAGTGTGTGAGTGAATGGTGTGTGAATGGTGTGTGTGCCCCACGATTGGCTGGCGACCATCTGGGGTGTATCCCCCTGCCTCTCGCCATAAATGCGCTGGGATAGGCTCCAGCAGACCCCTGCGACCCCGAAAGGGAATAAGCGGGATAGAAAATGGATGGATGGATATATATATATATATATTGTAAGTAACCAAAAGCAGACCCTGCTAAAATAACTTATCGATCTCTTTCACACTGATGACAGAAACATGTTAAATTTCTGAAGTGGTGCCGCTAGCAAATTTTGGCATGGTTTTTCAATGCAGCTGCAGCCATAAACAAAATGTCAGATTTCTTGTTGGGTAATGTATGTCACGATGAGAGATAAAACATTCAGACCATCAAAAAATGCAGTTTTTCATAGTGATTCAGGAGTTTATGACAACGATCCCTGGGTGCTGTTTTGTCATCACGGAAACCGACTTTAGATCAATGTCAGACTTATATATATATATATATATCAAGACATTTGCTGCATATGTTGATGCTCATTGTAGCTCACACACACACACACACACACACACACACACACACACACACACACACACACACACACACACATATATATATATATATATATAAACATATTTATGAAAAAAAAAATTCTTTATATTACACGGCACTAATATAATATAGCCGTGTCACCAGCTGCCCCCCAAGTGTTTTTAGAAAAAAAAGCAGTTAATTGAAAAAAAAAAATGTTTTTTATGGTTTAGGTTTCATGTAAGCCTGATACCTCTACTGAATAAAGAACATTCGTTGCACTTTTCTTTTATACACCAGAGGCTCTGCAAACATGTCACTGCGGGTTCTCCTCTACACCACAGGTTTCGCACACTCACACACCCACACACACACACGCACATACAGTTCACGCTCCCACCCCCCTCTCAGTGCACAACTCCGTGAACTGATAGATGCTGTGATACTGGAGAAAGGAGGGTAAGTAGAGGGTGGATCTTCATGTAAAATTCACTTAGCTGCCATATTTTTTTCCTCCAGGACAAGATTAATTGCGTTATAACTTGTTTCAGGTTGGGGTGTAGGGTGCGCGGAGAAAAATAGCAGCGCCCGTCGGTC
Organism: Eupleurogrammus muticus; assembly: GCA_036785175.1. Classification (NCBI taxonomy): domain Eukaryota; kingdom Metazoa; phylum Chordata; class Actinopteri; order Scombriformes; family Trichiuridae; genus Eupleurogrammus; species Eupleurogrammus muticus. The sequence goes on from JAYKQN010000014.1 coordinate 7,738,677, forward strand.
CCGGCTCCCTCTTCCTCTCCCCTCCTCTCCGTGGCAACCGTCCTCTTAATACATCCTGAGAAATTGAGGTTAAGAGGGGATATCCAGGGGGTTATCTAGCGTCGCGGTGCTCGGCGTGGGGAGATTGATGGTCTTAAGAGGCCGGGGTGCCGTGGTCAAATTCATATGGTAATTCCTCCCTATTGTCCCTGCGGAAACCGAGGCTTTCTTTAATCTGAGAGGGAGGCCTCCTCTCACTCTCTCTGTTGAAACGAAGCCCAGCATCACTTTATCATCTCTACAGATGCTCACGATGATGACGGGGGGGTGATGTCTGGATGGATGTATCATGTTTTGTGTGTGTAAATTAAAAAGGAGAAGAGGTGGGAGCATTGTTGATAAGGTAATGTTTTGGGGAGGGCTGGCTGAATATAATGATAACTCTATACTGTATGTTATTTTAATCCCTATCCCAAGGAAAAATATTTGCGACTAAGAATGTTCAGCACCGACAATTTCAACGGTTGAGTGGAAAAAAACTAAATCTAATTCAGAGATAACAATCCTAGGTGATAAAGGTATTTTAGTTTTACACTTGTAAATCCCTCTATTCAAACATCTAGGATTGTATGAATGCATTATGCCTTTTTTTATTTTGTTATCTCTTTTTGTGCATGGCTTCTACGTTTCAACGTGGTATATTTGTTGAAAGTGAGAAAACAGATTTTCTGGAGGAGAAAATAAATCTCTATCACAGAATGAAACATCTTTTAAACCCCCCCCTGTAAAACTGGACTCTAAAAGCTTTAATCCACAACTTTATTTTTTGGCAGCTCCAATAGATATATTAATAATAAGATGCCCTGAAGTAATTCCCAGCTTTCGGTTTATTGTCCAACACCTGATAGCAAAATGTGTAAATTGTTCTACGTTTCTCTGGAGGCCTACTGCAGCAGTTCAGTAGAGATGCAGATAATGTGCAGTAAAGCTGTCTGTGGTCTATCTATCCACTCACATGGTGAATCTATACATGTGGACGGCGATCTCCCATAATAAATGTCTTATCTATATACTTGGTGGATCTATATATCCAGTACATGGCTGATCGATAGTAATGAATCTGAGCTCGGTAGATAGACAACAAGATGTCTCCTCTGAGAGTCAGCTATACAGAGCCAGAGCACCCCACACACACACACACACACACACACACACACACACACACACACACACACACACAAATAGAGAGATTATGTCCTTACAGGCTTTTAAATGTTTTGGATTACTTCGTATGCTCAATTTTTGACATTATTGTACATAATGAAAATGTGTTTTTCCATCCTTCTATATTATTATCAGATAACCAGAGACTGAAACACCCACTGCACTGCATTTCTGTAAAGACGTTTGTTTAGTTTTAAAAGCGATATGTAACAGGAGATGACCGCCTCTGAAAACATGATTTCTGACCAAATTAACATTCCTAGCTGACATGTTGAACTCAGCTACCGATACTCTAGCTCACTATCAGGAAATAACAGAAATAGCACAATACTAAATTGCACATGCTATAAGATTTTCTGCTGCTTTAATTTGTTCATAGCTATTGGCCAAAATGGAACCTGGATCCCCTTTTCTGCAGATGACACATTGGTATTGTGTTGAAACCCTTTGTAAAGTTTACATCATTGTGCTCAGCAATTTCAACCAATAATATTACATCCACCTGTCATTCAAGGCAAGTGGTCCTTCACATAATTGTAAGCTAAAAGTAGCCTTGTCGGTACCTGATTCGTTTTACACATGATAGGATACATCCACTTCATTGGTCCAACGGAATTCCTCACAGCATGTGTTCTTTCTGTATATGCTATTTATAGAAGATAGTTGAAATGCAGTTGTAGGTGGTTAACCATAAGTACATAAGATTACACACATGCATGCCCATACACATACATTAGACACACTGTACATACAGAAAAGCAAATGTAATCAAATCAAGGCTTTTTATGTAAAGTTCAAATAGAACAGTGGTGTATCCTAAAAGGCCCATGCCACAGCAAACAACAGGCATGGATATCTTACGTTAAAAGTGTTATCTAGCATGTATAGTTTGTATTCTATACAAAACCAGAGGAATGAAAGAAGAGAGTGAGAGCAACAGCGACAGCGGTCTATGCCAGGACACAAACCACAGCTCTGATTAAGTTGGCCTGCAGTGATTTTCTGGCCACCACCACTCACGTCTCTTCACTGACCAACCATTGACTTCCTGTAACCCACTGCTGGTTGGTGTACTTTTCCACATGTCATCCCTATCAACATGCACACACCCTACCACCTCCTTTTTCGTGATCAATACCCATATTAATCATCCAAAATATCTGTGTGACAAACCAATTATTAATCTGCACTGTCAAGTCCAATACAGTGATAATGAATTTAGTGGGAATGCAGTAGACTCTCCGTTCATTAACTGCTGATGGCTGCTGTAATGACTGCTCAATGTCACCAGGATATTCTACCGGTATTGATGAAGCGTAGATGGTGGGTGTGCGCACACACACACACACACACACACAGATAGATACATAAACGGACAAATACTGTAGACATACAGACAGACAGAATGACAGACTTGCAGCATCCCCCCCCCGCATTTCATATTGATGTCTCAGCTCCTCGGTCCAATAAGCGTCTAATCAACAGCAGAGGAGATCAGATCACAGCAGGATGATGGATCTGGGAATCATTTACTGGGACTGGCCCACTCTGCTAAACCACAGGTACGTGTCTGCATGATGATAGCTTGATGAAATGATGAGCTTTCCGTTCCACACTGAGAGACCGCATCTTACACTGAATAAGTGCCAGAACTTAAAGGATGGGAATTTAACTTGTCTTTTGGGGATTCAGTGATAACTGATAGCTCTGTTAGTCGGGAATCAAACAGTTGAGGAAGTGATGCCGTCATGACATAATTAAATATAGGATCAGTACTGAGAACTGAGAAAGTGAAGCCACTGTAGATTCTGCTCTATTTTTGTTAGTGAACAACTTAACAACAGTTTTCGCTCCCCTCACCTTGCCTTAATGATGTGGGCATGTACTCCAGTACCGCTGTTGGGTGTGGTAACAGGTGCAATAGTGCACACTTCAGAGTACATAAGTGATGCATAAAACCAAATTTAATTTAACCTTATTCAGGACTAATATGTGTTCCAAATTACTTTGCGGTAGGGGATGTAACTGCTGCCAGGTTTTGAAGCGAGAATTTTGGACCATGTCATAGAGGGTCAGAGGGTCAAGTGGGTTTACAAGGTGCCTGATCTTAAATGTAGTTGACAAAACACAATTTACGATTCATTTACTGTGACTACTGCTGGTGGCTTCGCTCTCCTGGAGAAACACTGTGGACGTTGGGACAGCGCTACTTCTCTGGAGGACTTACCTAGAGGAATAGTTCCTGGGAAAAAGGAGATACTGAGCAGGAGTTGGCTCACTAGATATGGACTGGCTCAGCGCTTTCACAGCTGGTTCTTCCGACCAGACCAGGCTCCCCGTGCACAATGCAATGGCTGCGACTAGGCAAGAACACAGCAGTGACCATAGTGGAGATGGTGGTGGTGGATCGCTACCTGAGGGCCCTGCCATGTGACGCAAAGTGGAGCATCAGCCAACAAGCCCCTATGACAGTGGACCTCACTGTAGAGGCAGTGGAGAAGTATTAGGCTACGACTGAGATGCTCCACGCTTACGGGATGGAGCCCAGAAGCGCAGCCCCACCACCATTGGAGGGAGGCCCTCCAAAATGTCTCTAACTTGGTCACTAACTTGGATTTCCAGCTATGGTCTAGGGGGACCTATGGGGACAAACCAGCGGGCACAAGGAAGTGAAACCCAGCAATGTTTTCGATGTGGGGAGATGGGGTACTCCTGGCAGTTCAGGAAGCCATCAGATGGAGCCATACCTGGGAATGTAGCACCCCTCCAGGACACAGCCTCATGATATTACAAGTGTCAACAATTCACGTCTGTAGTAGGCACTGCACTAGTTTATATATAAAAGTTACACACTACAGCTATACAAACATTCCCTCATTATGTTAAACAAAAAAAAGAAAAGAATTTCTTGGAAGCAGGGTTGTTAGTTCATCTCTTTCGGGTTGATGCCCAATGAACTTTGAAGGCACAAAGAACCAATAACTGTGAGCACAAGTTTACAAGGAGATGGTTCTTGACCTTCAAAAGCCACCAGTTACTCATGCTTGGAAGACACCGTCACAAACAATGCCAGTGTGTTATATGTTGATTTGCATACTCCGAATAATGATGAATCATGTCATGTGGGCTGTGATGCCGAGTGCGGGTCACTGTTAGAGTGAGTATTTCTGCCCTCCATGTTGTTTCATGCCAGCTCACCTCTCCTCTCACAGCAGCCTCCAAATTTGCATACAAATGAACATCTAAACTGGCTCAATGACATAATTGACTCGCAATTAGAAATTTTCTTGAGCTGGTCACTTTGCACTGGACGGACCAAGTGCGCAGAATGAGGGGCAACACACACACACTCACACACTCACAAAGAAGGGGAGAAAAATGGCTGCTATTTTGCATATTAATGAGAGTCATTAGCTGTCGCTTGGCAATGGCTGACAAGGGGACTTATTTATGTCCTGGCCCTCGATGCCTGACTGGGGTAAAGTGTCCACTTCAGCGACCAGCACTAATTGTTTCTGAGCATGTTGTCCAGCCGATCATCATCATCATCATGGGAAATTAGGCCCGCTTCAAAAAGACGACTTGGCTGACGTTGAGCGTGGCCTATTATGATGACTCTGTGTAAGCTTTTAACTTCTGGTGCTCTACATGAGCCAAGCTTTTAACTTGGGCCCATTAAGGGCCTTGTATCTCATCGTTTCAGTCCAAGTAACAACTATTGAATTCCAAAAAGCTGAAGTATGAGCCAGAATAGCAAGTGAGTCGAGGTGCCGTCTATTATGCTAATATTTTGATAAATGGAAGTGGAGGAGATGTATAAGCAATAGATTTTCATGAGAAAGCGCCACTTTCTGTATTGGAAACAGCCTAAATGCAAACAAATATGTCCTAGGACTCTGTTTCAAATAAAATCAATTATTTAATCTAGTGTCACTTTACAAGATGCTGAATCAAACTAAAACAAAGAAATCTCTGTGCTGCATTTTTTAAACTATTGTCTATCAATAGCTAATGATAGATGTAACTATCAAACAAGGAGTATGGTGTATACAGTACACTGTATGTCAACTACGATTTATTGTCAATAATTTAAATGCTTTTAAAATTGCCATGAGAAGTCCTTCACTATTGGTTAAAACATTTTCCAATGTGCCAAAACTATTAATTAATTAATCTGGTGAGGGAATATCAACAAATGTTATGCTGTGTTTTGTTCAGGAGATAGAGGCTGACAAGCTCGAACATGGATATTTGAGTTTAACAATATTACAGTACATAGTAGGAGATCTATCATTTAAAGAAACTCTCAGCGTCATGTTTGTGAATATTTGCATCTTTTCGCCACTTTATCAAGTCAGAAACTGAAACAGGTTTGCAATAAACATTTTTAATATTGGTTTATCCATCCATCCATCCATCCATTTTCTATACCTGCTTATTCCTCATTAGGGTCGCAGGGGTCTGCTGGAGCCTATCCCAGCGCGTTACGGCGAGAGGCAGGGATACACCCCAGATGGTCGCCAGCCAATCGTGGGGCACACACACCATTCACTCACACACTCACACCTACGGGCAATTTAGAGTTGCCAATTAACCTGAGCATGTTTTTGGACTGTGGGAGGAAGCCGGAGTACCCGGTGAAAACCCACGCAGACACGGGGAGAACATGCAAACTCCACACAGAAAGGTCCCAGACCCAGGCCCAAGGAGGTCTTGAACCTGCGACCTTCTTGCTGTGAGGCAACAGCACTACCCACTGCTCCACCGTGCCGCCCATTATTGGTTTATTATTCTACAAAATTTTTCTTTGAATGTATTTTCCAGTCTTCAAATGTCTTGTTTTGTCCAACTAATAGTCCAAAACCCAAAGATATTGACTTTCAGAATCAATCAGAAACCCTCACATTGGGTAATCGACTCCTTCCTAAAAAAGTCGCTCAATCGATATTTAAAACAGTTGTAGAAAAGTTTTCACTAAATAATAAATTAGGGCGGAACCTTTCTGTGTGGATTTTGTTCTCCCTCTGTCTCTGTGGGTTCTCTCCAGGTTCTCCAGCTTCCTCGTACAGTCCAAAAACATGCTCAGGTTGATTGGAGATTCTAAATGGCCTGATTGTAGATATGAATGTGTGAGTGAATGGTGACCTGTCTGGGGTGTAGCCCTGCCCCTCACCTGTAATGTGCTGAGATTGGCTCCAGCAGACCCACATAACCCTAGTGATGAATACATGGGTATAAAAATGTAAACTGACTAAATGATCAATTCATTTAAACTAGTAAGAAAGTAGCAGAAGATGAAATGATGATGAAAATAATTGGTTGTGTTTCTGTAGGTGTGGGGTGTGTGGATTCTCAGGGATGCAGACAACACAGAAATATTGTCAGTTCTAATTATTGTTGCCCCTGTACATGTGTTTGCCTGTGTCTGTACCTCTAACAGAGGCCAGGTCTCGCTCGCTCACACACACACACACACATACACATACACACACAGTCCGCTGGAGTGCCAGGCAAGCCGCTCTACAGCGATCCAGAGATGAGGAGTGTGACAACAAAGAGTCGGAGGATAACGCTGTACTAGCGCACACACACACACACACACACACATACACACACACACACACACACACACAGCAGTGTGTGGTAGTTATGCTCTCGACAGCTTTAGTACCCCCATATTGTAAACAGGGGGGTGGTGACCGCCTCCCTGTGCTTGTTAACATCATCTCCGTCATTCAGCAGACGCGGCACTGTCAGCACCTCGCTGTGCCCCGACACAATCAACATTAACCATGACACACACACACACACACACACACACACACTTTTGCAGACCCACCGTACGACTACACACATTCATTGAAAACTTTACAGCACAGAATATTTGTCCACCTATCCGGTGATAAATTTGCAAGCAAATATGCACACACACACACTTAGATTTATATAGAGATGCACATAGATACTGTAAGTAGGCACACATATTCAATGTCTGGCCTTGCATGCACGCATGCAAACACACACACAAACACACACACACATACTTGGGCATATTTGGCATCGCCCCTTGCAATCAGCATTATCCATGTGAGCTCCTTAATGGGCACCTCGTAAAGCAGACGACAGCTCTGCTACCGAGACCATCCACAGGAGACAAAGTACCTGAGATGACACTTACACTCACACACACACACTGGAGATACACAGGTGTTACACAGTGCTTGTACACAAACAGGTACGATATTGATCTGGTTTACTTCAGTACTTTCCTGCATGAGGTAAAATTATATATATATATATTAGTAATGGTCTTGTAGTTTTGTAGTTTTGGACAGCATTCCTATTTAATAGCGAGAAAGGAGACAGGGAATTGACAATTTTAGAAACTTTGGAGCTAAATTACCTTCCATCAAGCTCCCTGTTAGACAGCAGAAAGGCCAAAAACAAAGAGGATATTTCATTTCAAATTCTATTGAAATTTAATCCTTACATTACTGGAAAATATAATCACATTTCTGGTAATAGTAAAATTGTACAAATTCTGTGTAATTACTGAGACAACTCATCCGACTTTATTGAGGTGATGTCATTCCAGATCCAGATCTCATCAAGTGAGATCAGTGTGCATATATGCTATAAAGGAATAGATTTTTTTTTTTAAAGAGAAATAACATTTTAAAGAGCATCTAGCGTCCCAATCGTGACATCTTACAGTATCTGAATAGTATACAGCTTCGATAAAATGGTTAGGATTTGATTGGTTGAGTGGTCCAGATTACATACCAACACAGCTAATATTAGCTCACATTCTAATTGATTGACAGGTGCATGTAATGACACTATTGTTTGAAATTGCTCTAGGCAAGATGGGTAGGAATGATAATTTTAACCGGAAGAATTTTGATATAAAAATACAAAGAAAGCATTTTTTTAATATAAACTCCTTAAATGTGTTTTTAGTGGACAAAAAAAATCCAGATCACCATACAAAACTTGACAAATAGAGTCACAATCAGCTAAGACAGCATCTTAACAATGTGCTGTGACATTTACATCACCCACCATCCAACGAGAAGCAAGAAGGGAGAACAAAAAGGCCTGAAAAGAAGCACACACACACACACACGCACACACACACACACACTGAAACAGTTAAAGATCCTATCAGATAAAGCTGGTGCCATGCCACCGAGGTGTGTGTGTCCCGGGGACATAAAAACAGAGCATGTCGTCCATGTCAGATATGCTGCCCTTTCTGCTAACGGCTCCAGAGGCCACGGAGGCTAACTGCCGCCGCTGCCCCCACCTCTGCACCACCCACCCACACACACACACACACACAAACGCTCTTCTTTCGCCACATGCGCACGCTCACACACTCAGGCATGCACGGGGTCGCGGTCCACGCCGCCGTGGCCATTCTGTACATCTCCAGCCAGCTAGTGGCGTCGTTCCCGCCACAACTGCCAGTGCGTTTGACCTTTCCCGTCCAGGCATAATCGGATTGTGTCCCTCTTTATGAAATCAGACGCTAAAGGTCAGCAGGCTGTTTAACATGGGGTGGAGGCCCAGAGCTATGGAATTTGCCTTGGCAGTAAATTACCTTTATTATGTTTGGCCCTATGGTTGGTGTGATTCTATACCCTCCCGAAGGCCGCAGGCTCTGGACATGGTGATACATGGAGATGGGCTCTGAGGCGGCGTTTCTCCTCAGAAGCACAAAGAAGAAGCAATTGATGAATTGGATTCGGAGTGTTGCATGATGTTACACAAATACTCGCAACCTTTCCTTCACCTCTTGCCTTGTGTTGCGTGTCCTCTCATTCCCTCACAGGCTTCTGTGTAGAATATGACAGATCAATCATGCTGTCTCTTTTTTTTCTTTTTTAAAAAGGGAAAAAAAAATCTAGATTTGATTCAAGAAAAGCCACACAGGGCACTGAGACATTTATCTACATGAGATGATGAAGAAAGTCATTGTTACTTTGTACTGCAGTGGGGAAAAATCATTACCTGCCCATTCCAACAAGGTTAAATTAGATTAAAAGTTTATTTAGTAAAATTTGGATGGGTAAGAGATAAGTTTGCATAAAATATGATGCATGTAAGTCAAAAACATAAAAAATACAAGATGAGATGTTATTTTGGCTGTAAAAAATCTAAGTAATTTGACTAAGTGTAAATTGTGTGATAAACCCTGTTTTTTGACTTGCTTATGTTATAACACTCTGCATTAAAGAGAGATGTGAATGAAGGAACTTATTTCTTGTTTATGCATCATCACTGATATAAATAATTTTTTTAAAACTTGAATAAAGCTTTTAAGACATCTATTATGGTTTAAAGGTTTACAAGCACATGGTAGCATCATACTAGATTTTATTCGGCAGGTATTCTGTCCCAAAAACCAAGTACACATGACCTGTAGTTTATTTAATTCAGATGAAGCTCAGCACAGGTCACAATTTCTGACCCCATTATGTGCTCTTTCAACGTTCCAATAGATTGTCATACCTTGTTCTGCAAGCGCCCATAGACCTAAATATATTCAATTTTTGCATTCACTCAAGGCACAAAACAAACTAACAACATCTTTATCCAGGGGTTCCTATCATATTCGCAAATCCAGTCCCTGTATATGATAATCCTGTGCACTTGAATTGTGCATGCAATAAGTTACTTTTAACTTTCAGCCATTGACACATATTCTTTGTGACTTCACAGCAAACTGCATGTGAGCAACACGGACAAACCCCGGAAGGCATGAAGACAAAGACACACAGATGTCTACAGACAGACTCAGGATGTCCTAAGATGAAGAAAACACATCATGGTGGATAGTGGACGCTGTCTCTTGTGGGGGCACATCGCTTTTGCTCTCACACACAGGCATCAGCTTTGATACGCCACGCTGTCCATTCGAAGACCTCGCCTGGTTGTCATGTAACTGTTTGATCCATCACATAAGCCAGTTCCTGACCCCTCACCCCTTCATACCTACCGACTACCACTCACATGACACGCCGCTCACATCATGCCGTGGTAGTTGAGTGCTTGTTCGGTCACTAACAGACAGAGAAGCTGCAGGATCCACGGTGACACCCATCGCGCTCCTGGCTACTAACTGAATGATGATCGGGATGAAACTGATACGTGCAGACAACAAAGACAAATCCTCTCCGAGGCCTTTCACGCCCTGTGAGCAGCATCAAGGATGGCAGACGGCGATGACCGTTACCGAACACGACAGCTGTTATCAGAAAAATCTTTAACATCATGTTCAATCACTCACTTAATTGTGGCTGTAAAAAAAATAATTATTTGAACTGCATTTGTGCACTATGTCAATACTTACTTTTAAAAAAAAAAAATCTTTATATACAAGTTGCACATAAGCAAACATATTCCCTTTCAATTCTAGCATAGATAGAAAAGAAAGGCCTCTGTAGAAAGAAAGAAGAAAAGAAAGAAAGAAAAGAGGAGTCTAATAGAATCTTAACTCATCTCTTACTAAAAGCCTCCTCCAGAAACAATTACATATAAAAAATGAACATTGCCTGTTTCAAACTGAACATGCACACATTCATAACCCCTTAAACCAATTGTAAAAATGGCCCCTTCTCTGGATGAGCCGCAAATGTTTTCAGACTAATATCATTTCCCTCATCAATCGGCTGCTAATGACTGCGAGGTCTCAGAGTTGATGTGAGGGAAGGGTCGGCGGCACATAGCGTAGTCGGGAGAGGACTGTCTGCAAACGCCGGCGAGCGATGCTTTGCAGGAAAAGCAAAACCCACAGAGCGCACGTACGTATGTGATTCCCATGATCCACGACACCTGAATCAATATCAATTAACATTCCAACGAAGCCCTGAGAACAGAAGGCCAAGATTTGTAATTTTCGATGTTAATCGAAGACAGCACTTTGTCAGAGGGAAATGGTAAATATATATTATAGTAAATTGCAGTGAACTTTTAGGGCGCCTTTGCAACTTATATGAGAAAAAGGAGGAAAAGCAGAACAAGTAGAGTAGCTGATTGATGTCTATATTCAACAGCAGGCCAAGTCAGTCCAAATAAGTGTCCCCCTCATATAGCATGTAACTTCATATGAGATTTTTAACACTGTATATCTATTCTAACAACATCATTTAGTTGATTCAATTAAAAAAAAATACTTGGACAGGGTTGCCATAAAGGTTTGCATGCTTGGAGGGTGGTGGATTTGTCAGTGGAAACAGGTTTTGCGAATAAATCATGACTGATCTGCATGTGATATCATGAGAACAAGAAGATGGTCTCTCAACAAGTTACAGAAGCAAATGTGTCACCTGAGTGTCGACTGTTGTCATGGATACATTTGCGCTCTCCTATGACTTAATCTCCCTGTCAATCTCCTGCTGCATCCTTCCCTCACTTGTAAAAAAAAACAAACCCAAAACACTTGAACTCCTCCACCTGAGGCAGGATCTCACTGCTGTGCCTGTTCCACTCCACCCTCTTCCAGCAGAGAACCATGGCCTCAGATTTCAGAGGTGCTGATTTTAAACCCAGTCGCTTTACAACAGGACAGGACCAACAGGATTAAAAAGCAGTGACCCAATCCTGAACATAAGATCATTAGACTGTGGTCAAGGGCTTCCTGATGCCAAGTGCACATGCCTGGACATTGCGTTCATTATGGACACACCACTCCGGGTCAGATCATCACAGCGTTGAAGTCCCCCGGGAGAATGCGCCGAAGGTGAAGAGAGGCTACCCTCCCGTCCACCAGGGTGAACCCAAATGTGCAGGCATACTGTTAAAATATGTGTTAATAATAACAGTTTATTATTAAAACCTTATGGATGATTGCCAGTTAGTTTACATAAATGTGATTTTCACTATCAGGGTCAGGTTTAACTTGATGTGAAGACATTTTTGGAGGTGTAACTGTAGATTGTCTACTGATATGTTCACAGCATTAACGTAACATTAAAATAATTTACAGTTACAAAACAACTAAAAAGAAATGGCTGAAGCAGTAATGGCGGCTGGTAGAGCTGAAGAAGTTTGCAGAGGAAAAAACAAAACGCTCATTAGAGTATTCCACTCATAAAGCCATAATACTCAAAGTTGCATTAAAAAAAAAAAAAAACTCATTTACACATTAAACACTCTACACTTGTTAAGCTCAGACTCTGTTATCATTACAAAGTCCACCACTTAAGCCTACAACATAAATACACGGCTGCGGCGGCTTGTACAGTAAAAACACATGCGCGTGCATATGCCTTCCATCAAAAATTAACTTGAGCAGCTTTGATAATTATACGGCGGCGTAAAATATTTAAGAGCGGGAGGAGAGAGAGCTGTTTAGGGCCGCTCAAATCAACACATCAACTTCATCTAGAACAATAACAATTACAAACCGCTGACTGCTCCCTCAGCCTCTGTATATTTCATTGTGTCTCACTTATTCTGCTTTACGCGGTTCCCTTTCCACACGTCTCTTTCTGCACCTTTCTATTTGCATCTCTCTCGCTCTCTCTCGCTCTCTGTGCGGTGAAGGGAGGGAGGGGAAGGAGATGATTTAAGGTAATGAGAGGAGTAAAACATCATTAGTGCAAATTAACTTTTGTCAGCTGAGGTGATCTTGGTGGGGGCGCTTCTGCCACCGGCGGCAGCTCGGATAATGGCAATTTATGCATTAACGTGTGTTACAGTGTGTGTGTGTGTGTGTGTGTGTGTGTGTGGGTAAGTGCCTGGTGATGGCCACCAAGGACGCTTTCAGTCTTAAAGGGCAAGTCCAATCTTTTCAGAGGCCTTTCTACTACTATAGATAGAGCCGTTGTGAATACAACGGTAAGATGACAAGACAGAGAGTGGCCTACAGTTGCTCAGCCAAAGGCCTCAACAGAGGTCCCATTTATGTCTTATTTGACATTATATTGATTCCTTTCCTTAAACTCAAAATCCCTCCATGAAGAAACTTCCTTCTGAGTTTCTTACCTGAAACTGACAAAATGGAAGGAGGCCGTGGCTGCATAGATCCAGTTACTATCAGCTTCCACTCCGGTTGTGACATCACAACAGGAGAAATTTCTGAATGACTTTTGTTCAGCCAGCAACACTACAACCACCCACTCACAGCAGAATGAGTGGGTGGTCCTATTTCACAGGTTGCATGTTAACAGGAACACCAAAACTACTGAAAAAGTTTATTTTTTTTTTGTCTTGCTATTTGTTTCAATTACACATACAGTGCATCATCTATGGGTTGAGCATGTGCAACAGAAACTAATATTGACTGGCTATGTAGATAAAATAATTGATTGTTTTAGAGTTTCCAAGTGTTGTCAGACAGAATGGACCAAATCCCGATTATACTGGGATTGTGTGGCACTACAAACTATTTATCCACTACTAGTATTGGCAGCAGCCTGTATGTGTGGACAGTGTTTGTGGAATCATTTTCTCACCACCAATATTGGAAATAAAAGTTGTGCACTGCAACTTTAAGCTCAATGATCAGATGATTTTTTTTCTCGTTTTCTTTTGTTCCTTGGGTTCATAATGGATTTCTCTACTATTGCATATATACCCCTTTGAAATTGTTGAGTTTTTATCAAATAACCAGAT
>JAYKQN010000014.1:7757500-7817500 GCA_036785175.1 Eupleurogrammus muticus
TGTTCGCTCGCGTATGGTTTTTTCTCTGTGGCACAAATAAATAAACCAAAAATGTTACACTTCTGCCAAATACAAAGCTGTGGCAAACATGCGCAGAAAAAGCTGCTGCAGGTAGAGTTGCACATTCTTTTATCCCTTGAGGTATTCTGAATAAAACATCTGCCGTCTGACTGAAGAGTCCATTCTTGCTCGAGGCCTCGGTGAGATGTTGCATGATGGGAACTGTGAGTCAATGCTGCCCTCTTCAGGAATAGAAGTGGAACTGTAAATATGTGTAAATACATGTGTATTTACCCCATGGATGATGTGTGCTTTAGTTAGATAACACTTACGCAGCAGCTGGGACAGTGAGAAAGTCATGTTTGACAAGATAAAAAAGTCAAAAACCACATGACATTTTTTTCACTGTCCTACCTAATTTAACTTTATTTATTCAGTTGTTTTAACTTGTACTTAGTAAACATTATTGAAATGTTTGTTCAAAATCCAATACCAAAATTACATTATTACACTACTGAAAATTCATAAATGTATTATTTTGTGCATCATCCCTGAAATTTTAAACAGATATTAATACATAAAGTTTGGCTATCTCATGTAAGACCAGTGATGGAAAGTTGTAGTAGTAAAGTACATTTACTACTGTACTGTCCATGAGTTGAAGTTTCGAGGTACATGTTCTTTAGAAGGACTATTGTACTGTTGTCTTGTTTTTAAAATTTTAAGATTTAATAGAAAATGAATTTACTTTAATATTCCATTTGTGTAGGCAGTTAAAAGTTGCTTCTTTTATTTATTTTTCTTATTTCTTATGCACTTTTTGTGTAAAAGGTGCCAAATATAAAAAAAAGAAGGAGGAAAGAAGTTCCAGAATCTTCAGTCCATTAAACATGGATCATCACTTCATTGAAAATTTGTCACATCTGAGGTTTCAATAAGTTGTCAAAATTGTGATGAAAAAACTAACTCCAGTTATTGTAAGTTTTGAGTTTGAACTAAGGAAGAAAAGGACAGTTTAAACCAGATTTAAAGTTGCCTAAAGTCACACTTTATTCTTTGATGTTACATAAGTGACACAGAACATTCAATGTAAGTCCACAGTCATCCACTGTCAAGGCCTTTTTAATTGAAACGATTAATAAATATAGTATTCTCTGCATTCGATAAAGTTAAAGATAAAATAACACAACAACTACAAACTTGGCTAGCATCAAAGTGAATTTACATCTCGTACTTACCAGATATGTGTTGTAATATGACCACAGGTAAAATGACTTATCCTTAGTCCACCCATCTGATAAACAATGTGGACTACGAGGGATCAACCCTAATCAATACACACATGAGCATTTTGCTATTGCTCTTTCTTTCACCTTAGTAGCATGCTTGTTTTTAACTTTAATTTTAAATCAAGTTATTATTTTAACTTAAATGATGGATCTAAGAAAAAGTCCTGTAACTCAAATGTAGGTAATTTCTAATCTCAAAAGGTGTTTTCTTGATATAAATAAATTAGGTTTAAAAAATAACACAGTGTAACATGTATTGAGACTTATTCGCACCACCAGTGAAAAGCTCCTCCAGTTATCGAAGCAGCGAAGGAGGCCAGCGGCGAGATCAGAGCGGCCCGTCTCATGTGCACTCCAGTAAGCGATGTTCATCTGTCTGTGCCGATATGTAAACTTTCCTCTTTCTCCCTTTCCGCCGTGCAGCTCCGCATGATACATGAAGTGCCAGCGCCGGGCCTGGTGCGGGGAGACAAATGCCAACCACTCGTTCTTTCCAAATGTCACATCTGACATGTAGTAGACATTCAACAAGCGTCCCTGCCGGACCCACTCAGAGCCGCGCTCTTCAAACAGCCCCTGACGGCCGAGGACCAGAGCGGAGGGGGGAAAATGTCTGGATCCCTGTTCGGCCTCCGGGTATGAGATCAAAGACACACCTTTTTCTTCCTTGATGTATTCCCTTTAGCGAGACCTCTGCGTATGGCGTTTATTGCTTACATGAAGCGGGGGGCCCCTCTGGTCCTCGGCGAAGAAACGAGGTCAAGGGATCAACTGTGGGGTGAGGTGAAATTGACCCTTGTGACCAATAAAAAGGAGCAGTTGCCATAAACTTACTCAGAATTAAAAACAATAAAAACGCTTTAGGCCTTTGTTTTCGCTGAAACCAGCAGAACTGCAGGCAGGAAATTCCCAACCCTCTGCATTTTAATATTAAACATGAAGCACGCTTCAGACGGGGCAACACGGTGGAGCAGTGGGTAGTTGTTGAAAGAAAGACAGTCGTAGCTTAGGTTAAGTGATGGTGACCCCTGTGACCTGTGTGAGGAATAAAAAAGTGACTTTTTTATTAATTATTCTAACTGTGAGGAACAATATCTCATTCTGCCATATTTGCCATTCTTATTCATTTAAATTAAACTAAACATAAACTCAATATAAGCCATTTTTATATAAAAGTAGTGGTTCAGACCAGTGGTTCTCAGCTTTTTTTCATGTCAAGGACACTTAAACTCATTAAAAGAAGACAACAGACCACAACTCATTTACTTTTAGATGTTTTATAACAGAAAGTATAGCAAATATGAGGCAAAAATTATAGGACTGAAACTGCCAAGATAAAAAATAAATGACTCCATACATTACGGAATAATGCCCATAGTTATTCAATTGTATTTTTAATTATTCATAAAATGAATTTATTTTTCACATTATTTGGCCATTGTTTCAATTCATTTATGGTTTAAATGTATTTATGTATTGATGCCACTTACTCATTTTTACCTATATAAAATGAGAGATTTGAAATCAAATACATTATTGTGCTTATAGAAAATACACAAATATTAATATTTTCAATAAATAGAGCAACATGTTTTTGAGTATGGCAGTCCTCCATACAATCCACCTATATTCTGTCATTGTGACACTTATGGGTGGAAATTGATTTGATTTTTTTTTTGTCCCAGACAAGCACGAGAATAAAACAGGCAGTATATGTAATAGAAAATGAATAACTAAACATGTTACAGCCCTTCCTTTAGGTAAAATTAGCATTTAATTTCACTTTGTCGAGAAGATATTTTATTAAAAGACTTTGAGAAATTGTGTAATGTAGACGCTCTGAATCATCAATCTGTCACCTACTACTCAAACTGATTGAAACAGCTGCATCCCACTGATTCACATCTGTCCATCAAGCTACACTGACTTCCATGAATGTCCAGTTTGACAGGAAATAGTCTGCAAACCAAGGAAGAATATTAATGCAACAGAATCAATCCACCAGACAAGCACAACATTTCTGAACATTATATAAACGCCAATGTCTTTATGGATGTTTGAACACTTTCCAGCATCCCGATGAGGTTTTTAATAACTTGTTGAAAAAAATTAGGCTGACGTGTTCTATGAGCATTCAGATTTATTGAAGGCACATCAGTTAAGAGAGAACACTATAGTTTTGCTGGACACATACATTCATTGTCAATCACCTTTTTTCCTTTGACTAAATCAATCTTGTTATATCTCACATATTAGTGCTGGAGCTTTTATCATTTATCGACCAAAAAAAAAAAAAAAAAATTAATTAAAAAAAATAAATAAAAAGGCATTTCCTGTTTAAGGCAACAATCATTTAACACTTAAAGAAAGTATTTGTTTTATTTTTTAAACATTGTACGATCTTAATGTTTGGACATTTGCCTTTATAAGCACCCATGTGGTCATATTTCAAGATAACTTGTGAGATTAAAACTATAAATACATTTGAAATTTCATAAATATTAGATACCAGTTAAATGTTTTTTCATATCTAGTATAGCTGCAAAGTTTGATTAACTCATCAGTTGTCAATGATTAAACACCAATTTTATTTTAACAATCAGAAAATTGTTTTAGGTTATTTTTATAGAATTCTGTGATTCCCGCTTCTATAAATCTGAATATCATCTGGCATTCACTTTAGTCCTCTATGCCAATAAATTAAATATCTTTGGGTTCTTGACTGTTGGATTGGAACAAACAGGACTTCATCTTGAATATTGGGAAACAATAATCAACATTTTCTTACATTTTTTTAAACCAAGACAAAAAAAAAAAAATCACTCAACTGATAATACAAAATTGTTGGTTGCAGCCCTAATATCCAGCCTCATCAGTTTCAGTATCACTACTACTAATCTACAATGCATCACATTTAACAGCAACATTAAATATTTATATTATCCTAAAAGATTTAATTCCAAATGTTCCAGTGTATAGCAACTGTTTGTATTATTATTATTATTTTTTTTACAGGTGGTACATGACTGTCACAGAAAAAGAAAAAAGTAGGCAGGGTTAGACTTTTAACCATCACACTTCAGAAGTATTCAGTGTTACATATGGATTGGTTTCCCGATGTGGTGCACAGACCTCATCTGTGGAACCAACCCATCACCACCAAGATCTTGGTCTCAGAAGATCTTTCACTCCTGCCAAAACTTCCGGCCTCAACGAGCAGACCGAGGGAAAAATAACACTACAAAGGTCTCATTGATTTTGCAGCCGGTGTCTCTTCTTTATCTCCGTTGCGTCCAAGTCCTTCATGCAAGCGCTCAGGAAATCGCGGCACTTCCGAGTGTACTGCTCAGGGAATTCCCTGAAATGGCTGACGTGGGCAGTGGAGGTGAAATCGTAACGGTCCACGGGGACGCCCTTCAGCTTCAGGGTGTCCGCGAAGAGCTCGATGTCCCGGTGCCGTATCACCTGGTCGGCTCTGGAGTACAGGCAGAAGTGAGGCCAGGCGGGCGGCCGCTCCTGCACCGCGTCGTAGTGGTTCTTGTGGATGTACTTGGTCAACGGGTAGAGGACGATCCGCAACAGGAAAACAGTCACTGCGAAAAGGGCTAGGAGGACATACCTTAAAACCGGACTGATTTTGGGACCCAGGGTGGCGGTCAGTGCGCGCAAGGCCCCACGGACGTTCCCGCTACCGGGGGCGCTGTCCACCAGAGCCCCGATCACACACAGGGAACTGAACTCTTTGTCGGTGTGCAAGAGCTCGACAATGTACCGGTACAACATGAAGCCGCCGTTACTGAATATGTGGAAGAAAATAGGACTGTTCTCCACCTCATAGTCGTAGAGGATCTCCAGCAACTTGAGGGCAGTGCTGCTCAGCTCTTTGTAGCCAAAAGACTCGGAGATGAAGACCGTCTTCAAAGGAGCGGTGTAGCGTATGGTGACGCATCCCTGCAAGTGACGAAAACAGAAAGCAAGCATGAAAGATTTGGATATACATGTAGCTTCTATAGTGCATAGTCAATGGTAAAAATAAAAAAGGAACCAAGTATAATCACTCAAGTTTTGAGGTACTTGATTTAATATATATTTCCACTTCACTTCACTTCAGATTTCAAATATAGTGCTTTCTACTCCATTACATGTATGTGAGACCTAAAGTTACTTTTCAGATTGCCTACTTGAGAAAATAGATCTTAATATTCTTACTAAAGAAATTGCTCTTCTATTTTTTTTTTTAGAATGTATTATGCACTTTGAGTAAAGTGTGTTAAACAAACATGTAATACACTTATATAGAATATAATGAGGCAATGGTTTCACTCCAAATATACCCAAGAAGTATCTCGACAGTGATTAACACTAGAAAGCTCAGATTTATAATTATAATAATATAAGAAAGTCTGTATATTGACTACTTCTGCTTTTGTTACTTTAAGTACATGTTGCTGATAACACCTCTGCATGTTTACTTAAGTGACTCAATGAATTCAGGACTTTTACTTGTAATTGGGTATTTTTAGACACTTTGACCCTGGTAAAGGATCAGAGTACATCCATCACCACTGACACTGTTGAGATCGTGTCATTCACCCCTGACCTGTTCATTGTAGATGGAGCTGTACTTGGAGAGGTGCTTGTCCTTGCACCCTGCCCAGCCCAGCAGGATCACAACTGGCTCCTTTGTCCCCTGCCAGTGTCTCTCTGAAAACAACACACGCGATGATGAAACAAACAAACACAAGCGAACAGCTGTTTCCCGGAGCCGCCGCAGTGAAACCAGACTGAGCGGGCTTCAGCGCACGCGGCTAGCAGGGCGCAAAGTGCATGCTAACGTTACAGGATGACGTCAGGGCGTCACGTTACGCTAAGCTTCGCTGCACAGTACAATGAAGAGATGCTCACCCGACGTCCCCGCGTCTGGAAACACGATGTTGTAGTCTATTTCATCGTCCGCCATGTCTGCAAGGAGGGTATCAGGTGTTCTCTAGCGGGTAATGCTAACGTCTGGCTCATTTGTGTTGGAAGATGGATGAAAAGCAAGCCAGAGAGCCAGCTTGTTACACACAGGGAGCAGGTCCGTCTGTCCTACCGGAGCTTCTTCCTCCTCCTCCGCTTCTTCTTCTGCTGCTGAGCCTTTGTCTTCTTCTTTATTGTTAAACGGCGGGAAGCATCCGGCTCATGGCGCATTACCGCCCCCCTCTGTGTAATAGATGCCCCTTCTTCTATTTCTTCTCGCCTCTGAAGGTCTTTACAATACATTATGTGGTGGGGGGGAAAATTCAATTAAAAAAAAAGTTCAATGAAATCAAATTAATGGCGCATTTGGGTAGAGTGTCCGCCCCAAAGATGGAAGAGGACTACAGTCCTCACCGCAGACGGCCACGGTTCGAATCCCGCCTCGGGCAGCCCTTTCCATCTAATTTGCCTCCCCCTTTCCTGTCGTCTATACTAAATATAGCCAAAAGCCCTAAAAATACATATATAATAAAAAATAAAATTAGTGTCAATGTTCAACAAAATAAAGGCATTAAAATATCTACACATTACAACCAATCAATACAATTACAATAATTGATATCCCTCCATGTTGACTGTTCTGTTCTCCACTCTAAGCTGATTATAAAGCACTTTTCTAATTAAATTAATTGAAAATTGTAGTTATTTATTTGTTCTATATTTATTTATTAATGAGACTATTGTGGATACAATAATTCCAGTACACTCAATAGTCATTCTTAAAAACATGGTAATTACAACTGAAAAATATAATAGAAACATCCAAGACAACATTAGAACAAGAGAAATGTCATTTAAATAACGTGTTATGGCAACAACGGTGACGTCAGTGATCCGAGGTTATTTTTTGAATTTCCCCCTTTTGCATTTTGGGAATTGACGAAAGTTGACCTGATTGCAAAAACTCTCTGCTGGAAACTATCTTGAAAAGCGATTAGCACTCACCTGGATTAAGACCTGTTACTCATCACCCGTATTAGCTACTTATCACCTGTATTAGCTGTTTAAAACCTGTATTAGCTATTTACCACCTGTATTAGCTACTCATCATCTGGATTAGCTAACTCATCATCTGGATTAGCTAACTCATCACGAGCTGCTGGACACCTGCACAGGAACCAACCAAGAAGAAACTTGTAAGTTACTTGCCAAAGTAAGTTACTTGCTGCTGTTTTAAATCCAGAATGAAGAGTTTTCTTCCTTTTTTAGAACCCAACAGGTGTGCTACATCGTTCTAAATGATGGTGTGTTTCAGGGCACCTCAGAGATGGCTCGCCGTGGACTTCCGATGGAGGTGATCTACCTGGACTCGTCCTCGGAGTCAGGTCAGAAACTTTTTATTTAGCAAACCAGTTAAATAGTCAGCAACTCACACGACGTTTTCTCGTGTTAAATTAATATTTTATTCAATCATGCTCATAAGAGCTATTGTTACTAATTACATTTGTTTGGGCTGTTTTCTACACAAATTGAAGGATTTCACTATGTTCACACTGTGGTCACATGATAAACAGACTAATTATTGATCGTTAGATTGATTGGCAGATTAATTATGTTAACTTAGGTTTATTTAGGTTTAGTAACATGTGATTTGAAAACAGTATTTTCAGGAAAATATTACAAGAAAGACAAATGTACCTCCTGCGCTGTTTTTGAATAATGACAAAAATTAAAATGAAATAATAGTTCCGGGCGACACGGTGGAGCAGTGGGTAGCACTGTTGCCTCACAGCAAGAAGGTCGCAGGTTCAAGACCGCCTTGGGCCTGGGTCTGGGGCCTTTCTGTGTGGAGTTTGCATGTTCTCCCCGTGTCTGCGTGGGTTTTCACCGGGTACTCCGGCTTCCTCCCACAATACAAAACATGCTCAGGTTAATTGGCAACTCTAAATTGCCCATAGGTGTGAGTGTGTGAGTAAATGGTGTGTATCCCTGCCTCTCGCCATAAATGCGCTGGGATAGGCTCCAGCAGACCCCTGCGACCCTGAAAAGGAATAAGCGGGATAGAAAATGGATGGATAATAGTTCCGTCGCCATGGAGACGATGAACGTAAATCAGCCACGGTGACGCGCTGTTGTTACACGTATACAGTCTTGATGTTCTTTAAATATACGACAGAAACAGCTGATACTCACTGTCCTGTATTAGGCTGTAATGTTTTATCCAGTAAATGACACATCAGAGTCCTGCACACGTTTGATAGATTGTCCTGATGCACTTTCAGTGGACATTGTCTTTTATTACCTGATATCATTGTTTCTGTGTTTTATGAACTGATGTGCAAACAGTGTTTAGTAAAACATTTCCTGCATTTAATGTGACATTATTTTTATGTTTAAATTCATTTAAGTTAATCAAAATGAAATATTCCAATTAAAAATAATTGAGCAGCTCATTAAATTGTGTCTTTGTTGTGACATATATGTCACTTTATATATTCAGAGACTATTTTAAAGGCCTGGTGTGGCACATGTCACTATGTTATGCTTCTCACTTGTTTTCTATACATTTAGCAAATGTTGTCAGAGCCGGTTAAAAGTTTTACAAAGTGTCAGTAATTTATCATGTATATATAATGTTTGTGTACATTATGTTTCCCTCCACAGACTCTGATTCGGATTATGAGATCATCATTCGCCCCTTGGCTCCTGGAAGAAACGATTTGCCTCTCCCTCCTCCTCCTCCTCTTCCTCCTCCTCCTCCTCCTCCTCCTCCTCCTCACCCTTTTCCTATGCCTCTTCACCTTGTTCTTGCTCGTTTTCCTGACTTTGTTCCTCCTCCTGCTCCTGCTCATCCTCCTGAACTTCAGGCTTTTCTGGATCTTGTCCAGCCACGTCTTTTCCGCGCTCCTCCTTTTCCTCCTCGTGCTCCTCCTTTTCCTCCTCCTGCTCTGCCTTCCCCTGCTCTTGCTCCTCCGGCTCCTCCTTCTCCTCCTGCTCCTGCTTCTCCTCCTCCTGCTCCTTCTCCTCCTTCTGCTCCTCCTTCTCCTCCTTCTGCTCCTCCTACTCCTCCTCCTGCTCCTCCTTTTCCTCCTCCTTCTCCTCCTCCTGCTCTGCCTTCCCCTGCTCTTGCTCCTCCGGCTCCTCCTTCTCCTCCTGCTCCTGCTTCTCCTCCTCCTGCTTCTCCTTCTCCTCCTCCTGCTGATTTTCTGGCTTTACAGACTCTTGCCAATGTGGCATGTATTCTGGCTGCTACTCCAGGTGCTGCTCCTCTTTCTCCTTCTTCCAGGCCCTCCAGAAAGAGGGCCAGGGAGGAGGACAACGATGAGGCTGCTCCTTCTACTTCTCACTCTGCTCCTCCTCCTCCTTCTGCTCCTCCTCCTCCTTCTGCTCCTCCTTCTCCTCCTCCTGCTTCTCCTTCTCCTCCTCCTGCTCCTCCTGCTGATTTTCTGGGTTGACAGACTGGCTAAGGCCTCTGAGTCTGTCAGGTCGGGTGAAGAGGAAGGTGAAGTCAACATCCTGTATCGCGTCTCGCACCAGGAATTGTACTTTCTTTCCATTTTTGCATGGCGGCTGGATTGACCCTGCTTGAGCCTTTGTGTCTGTCAAGGCTGATGAAGAGAAATGAAGCCTTAGCCTCTCAGGTGTTAGAATCCTTTCGCTTGTCGATCCTTAGCTGACTCCTCCTAGAGGAGCAGTTTGGAGCTTACTCCCATTTTTAAGCAGCAGAAAGCCTCAGTTAAATACATTACATAAATACAGATATAATAACATATAGCCATTATTTAATACAGTAGGTCAGGTAAGTATCTTGTTAACCAGTATTTAATGATTTGGATTTTTATATGAGTTGACCACCAGATGCTGCCGTTCACTGTGGATATAAGGGTTAGGCTGACTTTCAGTTTTGTATATTGACTTTAATGTTAATTTACGTTTTCAGTTTACTTACCGATGAAAGATGTATTACATTGTGCTGTATATATTGTATATAGCCACTGAAAGTCCTTGCATGTTTCTTGTTCTAGTTTTTTATAAAAAAAAAAACATTAAAACACCTCGAAAAATACCTTTTTATAATATATGCTGTTCTTGTGTTTTTTATATCTTAAAAAAAATCGTGAAAAAAAACAACTTCAATGATTTTGACTTTTGATTTGTATATGAGTTGACCACCAGATGCTGCCGTTCATTGGATAAAAAGGTTAGTCTAAGTTTCAGTTTTGTATATTGACTCTAAAGTAAAAAGATATATGTTTTTTTTTAATTTTTACATTTCTGTTTACTTATTAATGAAACATGTATTACATTGTGTTGTATATATTGTATTCAGCCACTGAAAATTCCTTGCAAGTTTCTTGTTCTTGTTTTTATAGAAAAAAAAAAAACTTCTCATGAAAAAAAAACAAACAATGATTTTGATTTTTGATTTGTATATGAGTTGACGACCAGATGCTGCCTTTCACTGTAGATAAGAAGGTTATGGTTGAGTTTCACTTTTGTATATTGACTTTAATAAAAAAAGTAAAGTTTTCTGAAAGTCCTTGCATGTTTCTTGTTCTTGTTTTTTTATAAAAAAAAAAATCTCCTAAAATACCAGTTTTGTATATTAACTTTGATGTAAAAATATGTTTTTTGTTTACTTATTTGATATATACTTTTTTTATAATATAATATAAAAATGTAACTTAACAATAATGTAAATTGTGTGGAGTGTGTGTGATTTGATTGCTTCACATTAATATTAATTGGCTAAAACATGAATGAATGTGAATCTATAGCCAACTGAACACCTTCAGCAGTATGTTTTCTCAACTTAATTCAATGAAATAAATGTTTACTTCATCTATGTGAGCATTAAGATGCATTGCACCAGATTAAAGCAGCTTGCTCAAATCAGTCTGCCATTCCCAGCAGGAAAACACAGAATACATTACATACAGAATAAAATACAAAAACATGTTCATGACAATAAAACAGTTACAAAAAAGTGCAAATAAAGACTTCATGTTTGTGCGGTTTTACACATTTTTTCACAGCATGGATGCATGCATTCAGGCTGTTCATAACAAGTGGCTATCAGACACATTTACAGTTTTTTTTTAACATTGTGTTTACTCTGAGTCAAAGTATAATAATTTATTTATTTTCTTAACTAGTATTATATATATATAAATATATTGCACCTTAAGTATGCATTGGCTATGTATGTGTACATGTGTGTATGCACGTGGATATGTATGTCCATATATATATATGCAAATATGTGTGTATGCAGGTATGTACGGGCAAGTATGTATGTATTTATGCTTTGCTTATGCATACTTTTTTTTTTTTTTTCTTGCTATTTATTAGTATTTTTCTCCATTCTATGTCCATAATGCATACTGTGTATGTGGATCAACAAATTCTATGAATTTGTACATGTTTGAATTTGTACGTGTTGTGGATTTTTTTTATTTTTTTTTTTTGTTTTTATCTTTTTTAGGTTTTATTTTCTTTTCATCACTCTGTACACTGCAGTAACAGAAAAATGTCCCCGTTGTGGGATCAATAAAGTCTTATCTTATCTTATATATATATATATATATAGTATATATATATATATAGTATAGTAGTATAGTAATTGTGCACACAGTATCAATATGGATACAAATAATTCTATCTATCTAATAATCTATCTAATAATCTATCTATCTATCTATCTATCTATCTATCTATCTATCTATCTATATATCTATCTATCTATCTATCTATCTATCTATCTATCTATCTATCTATCTATCTATCTATCTATCTATCTATCTATCTATCTATCTATCTATCTATCTATCTATCTTTTCTGGCGGGAACAGGTTTTCTCAATAGGGAGGGGCTAAAAATAGGGAAGGAACGTTTTTTCCCAAAGAGCGGCGGAATGTTTTAGCAGACGGACAACGGACAACTAGCTAGTTAGCGGGGCCGCTGGAAACAAAACCGGGCTCCACTAAAAAGCATTTGTCACATCAGCCGGTCAAAGTTACCCCCCACACACTGTGTGAGAAGAAGCCGCGGCAGAGGCTGAGCGTTCTGCGGTGAAGATGGGAGTGCCGAAGTTCTACCGCTGGATCTCGGAGCGCTATCCGTGTCTGAGTGAAGTAGTGAAGGAACACCAGGTAGGAAACAAACAGCGCTCGGCTAGCAGCTGCTAGCAGCGGAGCTAACGTAGCGGGCCGTGAAGTTGTATCGAGCTAACCGGACACAAGCACTCCGTTACCGTTAGTGCCACAAACACCTACGGGACGGAATGCCAACACTTAACGAGCTTGATGCTTATTTCTTCTTAATGTGATGTTACCCATTATAAGTGGTTGTAACTTATGTGTGTGTTTACCGGTCAATATTTAGATGTTTGTTGAGCAGGACAATTTTAAACAACAATAAATCACTCAGCTGCTTAACAGCCGCAGCACGGAGAGTTATTGCTGTCTTTGGTTGCTTTAAATGTAATAAATATGTGCCCAGCCTGTAGTTTTCACGAACAGGAAATACATATGTCAACTTCGTACAGATATTTAGGAACTGAAGCGACCCTGGAAATTGACATTTAGTGACCTAGTTTAGTGTAGAGAACACAGACTGAGGTCAGATTCTATTTCACTGTTTCAGCAGCAGTTTCATCAGCTGGACGTTGTTCAGTGTCACTCCTGTTGCGTAAGACACTTTATGTGTGTGTGAAGCCAACAATGACTTGTTTTTCCTTTCATCAGTGTAGTCCTGGATATGAACAAAACAATCAGTTGTGTTAGCTTCCCTCTGATGTTAGGGTCACTCCAAAGGAACAGAAATAAGACAACAGAATGTAATGGCACTGATGATTAGTCAATTTACCAGTTGTAAGGTTTTAAATTGATCACTAACCATTATGATGCTGGGTTAATCATTTTGAGCAATTTTTTAAGAAGGAAATTGGAAATGTTCTGTTTCCAGCTTCTCATGTGACTTGTTTTCTTGTTCCTATACTCTCTATGATTGTAATATTGATCGGGACAAAACATTTGAGACTGGCACTTTGTTCTTTTGGGAACCCACTGGAACGTGTTTGTTGATTAACAAAGACCAGCAAAAAACTCCTCATCCCAAAATTTGCTATACTAAGGTTGCCCCACTCACCGTCACACACTTATTTTGTGTATGGCATGATTTACTACACAAAGTCATATTGTTTGATTGTTTTTTTTTCCCCCTTCATTTGTTCGCCTCAGATTCCAGAATTTGACAATCTCTATCTGGACATGAATGGGATCATTCACCAGTGTTCCCACCCAAATGACGAGGATGTTCACTTTCGCATCTCCGAAGAAAAGATTTTTGCTGACATCTTCCACTATCTGGAGGTGCTCTTCAGGATCATCAAGCCACGCAAGGTCTTCTTCATGGCTGTGGATGGCGTGGCGCCGAGGGCAAAGATGAACCAGCAGAGAGGACGAAGATTCAGGTAGAGGGAGGGATGCAGAAAGGTGTACAGGTTCTCGGTGAACCAGACTATAGTCTTAATTGTTCATTTTTTCTATGAGCAAATTCTGGCTACTAATGAATCACAGTAATTAATATGCATTTTTTTAGCTTGCAATATAAAAGACACAAGTGTTTTAAACTTGGACCTATAAATTTCCCCTCTGAGGGGTCATTAAAATTGTTCTAACCTTAAGATGCTCATAAATTAATATTAACAACAACCAATAGTGCTTCTCCCATTTTATTTACAAGGAAATGGTAGCCTTCTCAGTGACATTCAGTTTTTAGATTGCTATTATTTAGTTTACCTGGGCTTTCATATGTCATAAAGCATTTAACTCAAGCTGTCTTTGTGAAGGCATCCAAATTCTGATGCAAATAATCGCACACATCCGTCATCGCAACATATTTGTGTGCAGTTTGCCACTAGGATAATATTGGAACATTTCAGGACCTGTGTTAAGAATCCAGAAAACTTGCTCCATTTTAGTTGGTGCTTGGCTCAGTTTGTCATTTGCTAAGTGATGAGTTTAAATAAGAAGGAATATATGAAATCTTTTTCATCCCAGAGGTGTCCTGGGAAGATCCCTGTTCATTCCAACAGGGTTGTCTATCATCCAGAATGACAGGATGTTAGTTTTGAACTTTGTGTGAACTTCTTCTTCCTCTTCTTCTTTATCCTCAACATCTACTGTGGTAAAGACTGAAAACAGTTTGCAGCGTAACAGTTTACAGAGACTGACCTGCTTCCTTTTATGTCTGTGTGTGCGCGCGTCTAGGTCCGCCAAAGAAGCAGAGGATAAGATAAAAAAAGCTTTGGATAAAGGAGAGGTGCTTCCCACAGAGGCTCGCTTCGACTCCAACTGTATCACTCCAGGTAGGGATGCTCTAAGCTTTACACAAAACAAACATTGCCTATATACAGCAGTTATATACAATATGCTCTGCATATTGTATATAACTGCTGAAAGGAACTATAGTGGCATGGGTACAGTGGAAACTTGTTCATTCCAAGGAAGGAAAATGGGAAAATTCACTAACATTTTCTTTTACATCTTATGTCAAGAATAAATCTGATTAAGTCTCCATTATATATTTTAAATAAATTCAATAATGTGTGTTTATGGACTCCTGGGCCATTCACTCCTACTACAGACAGAAATCTAAATAGGTCAATAACTATTGAGACAGTGCATTCGTCATCCTTCTTATCTTTTTATGAATCATGTGATGCGATGGCAGCAAACACTTTTAATGTTATTCTTTTTTTTCTCCCAGGCACTGACTTCATGGTGAGACTTCAGGAGCAGCTCAAGTACTTTGTCCACAACAAGCTCTCCACTGACAGGCTGTGGCAGGACGTCAAAGTCTACCTGTCTGGTCATGAGGTGTGTGTTTGACTTTTTGTGCTTGGCTGGTTATTAGGGTAATAACACCTGAAGTCAGTACTCATCATGCCGAGTGTGTGTCTGTGTTCTTTTCAGACGCCAGGCGAGGGCGAACATAAGATCATGGAGTTTATTCGCTCAGAGAACGCTAAGCCCGGTCACAACTCTAATACCAGACACTGCCTTTATGGCCTGGATGCTGACCTGGTAGGGTTTGTGCATAGCGTGGTTTAGATTTCAGGTTTACGTTACTGCTGAAACCCTTTTTTTGATTCTCATACCGTCTCTCCCTCTGTCTCGTAGATCATGTTGGGTTTAACCAGCCACGAGCCAAATTTCTCACTGCTCAGAGAGGAGGTTCGCTTTGGGGGAAAAAAATCCCAGAAAAGGTTTTGATATGCACTCCTCTCCCCCTTCATTTTTTCTGTTTTTGCCTATGACATTTACTCGACATGCCAATTCAGTGTCACTCTATTCTAAAATATCCCATTTTCTTTTCTGAAGTTATTTTCTTTTTGTTTTAGGATAACCGCTCCAGAGGAGACAACGTTCCACTTGCTTCACTTGTCGCTGATGCGGGAGTACATTGACTATGAATTCTCTGAGATCAGGGTGAGACACACAGACAGACACACACACACACACACACAGGGGAAAAGAATAAGAATACATATTTAATCAAATTTCAGTATACTATTAGTATTTTCCATACCATGGAAAATGTTGGTGTTTTGTTGTGTTTTTAAATACAACTTTACTGATTAGAGTTGCGAATTTTAACTGAGAAGTTAGACTATGGAATTTGGAAATATCCTATTCAACAGGCTCTGCTCCGTTGGTCTAGAAACAGCTCTTGCCATTTCAGTGGGAATTATGTCGATGGGTGAATTTTCAAAAATGTAGATCTGTCCATTTAAATCTGGGTGTTTTAGCCAAGTTTATGCTGCAATATCCTTTAGGGCCACCTTCAGTTTTGTACATTTTGGATTTATTCCCATTTATTCCTATATATTCCTGTTAATACCCACAGAAAGATTCCAATGTTGAAATTTAACAGAATTTGCAACCCTAATTAAGATTATTGTTTATGGGTGTTTTTCAGAATCACATTGGTTCTGATTATGACTTGGAGCGAATAATAGACGACTGGATTCTGATGGGCTTCCTTGTTGGAAATGATTTCATCCCTCACCTTCCTCATCTTCACATCAACCACGATGCTCTACCGTTGCTGTATAAGACCTACATCAGTGTACTGCCCAGCCTGGGAGGTGAGAGACACAATTACATCAAACAGTATGCGGTATGATGTGATGCTGATGTTAGAACAGCTTTACTCCTACAGCAAAACCTCCTTCATTTGGAGTGAAGCATGTAGGAGTAATCATTACATTTATTATATAAACCAACAAAGGTCAGAGGAAAAAAAACTCAAGTGAGCCAATTTAGGTGTAGAGATTGGTAATATGACTTTATATGCTGATGATATGGTGTTTGCAGAGATAGAAATCAATTAATAAAAAACAATTCTGAACATTAATAGACCAAGTGCATACAGTATTTACATTATGAATTTATTTCTTACACTGCTGTCTTTCAAATACATCTGATATAAGACTGTATCTTGCTCTTTTTTTAACCTAGGTTACCTGAATGAGAACGGCCATCTTAACCTCAGAAACTTTGAGAAGTACCTGGAGAAACTCGCTGAGGTGAGACAGCGCTCTAAATCAGGGTTTCCCAAACTTTTCAGCCCAAAGTGGCACAAACCCCCAACGTAAATGACCTGCTACCGATGCTGTCGCTATGTGGTCATAATCACTTTGGGGGGGGGAACAAAGAAAATCAGGCTCTTATGTTTTTCATCTTTTATAATAATTATTGTATATATTTTTATTTTTCAGTTGTTATTTAATCAAGTCTACAACACGTCCAAAAAACATCAGTGCTGAAATTGAGTTGAATTATGCCATCGTTAGTATTTCCTATTAATATTCATAACTCTTTCTTTTCAGTTTGACAGGGAACATTTTAGTGAAGTGTTTGTGGACTTGAAGTGGTTTGAGAGTAAAGTCGGTAACAAGTATCTGAATGAGGCAGCAGGACTGGCAGCAGAGAAGGAAGCCGCCAGCAAAGAGTCCAAGAACGAGGTACGACTCCAGTAAAACAACCCAACACCCGCACCTTGACTTCATGTATAGGTTTCATTCCTGTATAGATGAATCCCAACGGTCTGTCTTGTCTGTAGGATTCTGCTCTCTGTCTGGCTCTGAGCTCATCAGACAGAGTAATAGGCGGAAAAGAAGATGAGGAAGAAGAGGACGATCTATTTGAAACAGAGTTTAGACAGTACAAGCGCACATATTATATGACAAAGATGGGCGTGGACGTGGTGTCTGAGTGAGTGTTCCCACAAACGCAATAATCAAATCTACATGTTGTATGGACAAATATAACCATATTGCTGAAGTCATTTTTTGAATATATTTGCATTACTTAACGCTCTTACCACCATCACTGCTGCATCATTCTGTCTTTTCTGTCTGTCACTGGCCAATCACAAAACATACACATACATACACACGTGTACATCAACATTTGTTACTTTGCAAGTGGCCCTAAAATGTTTTCTCATGTTTGCAGTGAGTTTCTCGCCCAGCAGGCCAAATGTTATGTGGAAGGCATCCAATGGATTCTGCACTATTATTACCACGGCGTTCAGTCCTGGAGCTGGTGAGAATTCTTAACCCACTCGTTCACTGGTCCTTGTTTGATTTCTATTCCAGCAGCGTGAGGAAGTGAGATAATTTATCACTTGCATCTGCACATGAAAGCGGATTTCTATACAGCAAGGCCAGAAAATGAATCAATAAAGACCCCCACTCTTCTCCTTTCCTTTATGATGCTCTTAAATCAGTCTTTAAATTAGGTGTATGTGTCTCTTCAGGTACTACCCCTACCACTATGCCCCCTTCCTGTCTGACATCAGGAATATATCTGGGTTGAAGTTGACCTTTGACCTAGGTACACCCTTCATGCCCTTCCAGCAGCTGTTGGCTGTCCTACCTGCTGCCAGCATGGCGCTCCTGCCTGAGTCTTATAGGGTAACACACACACAGATAACATGCATAAATGCATGCAAAACATGTGAAATATTTTTTAAAATGATAATTTCTTTTTTTGGATGTTTCAGAACCTGATGACTAGTGAAAATTCGCCCATTATTGAGTACTACCCTCTTGACTTTAAAACGGACCTCAATGGCAAGCAGCAGGAGTGGGAAGCTGTGGTGCTCATTCCCTTCATAGATGAGGTATACACACATGCATGCATTGGAAAAAATATGCCACAGTTAAAAAGGCATACTCATTAGGATGATGATTGTGCAAGTGCTTGTGTTCTATTAACAGAGATGCTTGCTAGCAGCCATGGAGACCTGCAATCATAAACTGACGAAAGAAGAGAAGTCCAGAAATCGTCACACAGAGTGTGCTGTCTACACATACGATCATGAAGTAGACTTACCGTACACCTCCAACCTGCCTCACCTGTTCCCTGACATCGTCCACTGCCATGTCAGGTACACACACACACACACACACACACACACACACAGGCCAACCTGATACTGCTTTGCTTCAACATTAAACTGACTCTTCTTCTGCTCGTCATGGCTGGATCCAGAAAATACCTCTTCTAACCGATTCCACATTTTCATTCAAGACAGGCAAAGAAATCCAATTCAGTCACTGTGGGTATTTCTCTGCAGGCTAATGGGATTGCGTTTGCTTGTTACAGGAAAGCAAATATTCCCATGGATGCCTGGCATGTAACGTTGGATCACGTCAGCAGGCGTGCGGATCGCTCGGCTCTGTACTTTTGCGGCTTCCCCACCCTGCAACACATCAGACACAAGGTAAGGCTCACAGTTCCTGTTCTGGGGGACTTGAAGTTCTGTAGTCATGGAGGGATTTTTCTCTATTTGAAGCAGTGGTTTAACTGTATAATATATGTAATACATTTAAAAAGGGTCCCCTTTCACTTTTAATCCCCCGTTTCTCATTCAATTGTCTTACTCATTCTTAGTCTTATAAGAAGAAGAGTGGTGTCGTCGTGTTCCAGCAGAGCAGCAGAGGAGAGAACATGATACTGGAAATCCTCACCAGCCAAGAAGGAGAGGCGGTGAGCGTTTGTTTCTTTTAACAGATTTCACCCTAAAATATGTATTGTTTTAGTGAATAATTATTTGTTTTGACTGTTGTTTTATATTTACTTATATCTATAAAGAAAGAAGCTTTTGTGTGTCTGTGGCTCGCAAAACTAATTTCTATGTGTTTGTTAGATCAACCTCAATTTTTGGATGTAGCTTGTGCATGGCACAATGGTGTATATCCATTTTTGTGGATTTTTTTTGGATAGATATTCAAACATCAAATAATATCATTAAAGGTAAAGTCCCGACTCCTCTTTACATTGCGCCAAAGTTCCGTTGTCCTCTTTCTTCCTGCACCAGTTTGCAGAAGTTTAGCCATCTCATTCCAAGACATGCTCACAGACTCTCAGGAAATACCAACACTATCGCATAACGGAGCAGAATCTGGGCCTAAATTCTTTTGTTTAGAAACACATATTAACTGTAACATAACCAGGTTTATAACCAATGCAGGAAAAAATATAAAGAAAGAGACTTATCATAAATCTGGTTTTACTTGATCTATCAACGTAATTTCAAAATCACCAAAATGTAAATTGACATCTGAAATTTCAACATAATTTTTTTTTTTTTAACAATACCTGTATTTGCGTTTTTCTTTATCTTAATGTATGTCCATATCTTATTGTCTGATTTGTCTGTTATATAACAGTCCACAGGCTCATTTCGATTAAAAATCGACTTGAGCTTCCAGTTTTCCATAGAAATACATACTACCTATGGGCACTGCACTAGTGCTGACTAATAAAAGATAGATGCATAATGAAAATTATTAGAAATCATAATGAGTTACTAAATTATTAGTTATTGTGAGTTTAACAGAATTAGTCATTTTTTGGAGGGCAGGCCTGTGCGTGTCTTACTGTGTATTTGTCTGTTATGAACTCTCTTGCCATATTTTCCTACCTTTTCACATTTACGGTCCTCCTTTTTTTCCTGTCTATCTTTTGTCCCTCTACCTCTGCATTTCCAGGTTTGTGAAGATGTTGCCGCACAATTACTGGGGAAGTGTGTGTTCGTCAATTGGCCACATCTAGAGGAAGCTCGCGTCGTTGCAGTGTCGGACGGAGACACAAAGTGAGAATTAGTAGTGGATAGTTACTTACTAAATGCTAAGCCAGGCTATTAACTTTTGCCTGAATGCTCACGGAATCAATTTGTGGTTCTGTTTTCATTCTGCGGCGCTGCGCCACTGCACCTAATAGAAAGTCATCAAGACGTCACCTTGTTTGCACTGAACATATCTGCAAATACACGTGTTAGAGCTGCTTTGCTTGTCTGAAAGTGTCTGCGAGCCTTAATCAGTCAAATCTTTATCTGTTGTTTGCAGGTTTTCTCTAGAGGAACCGCCTGGTGTCCAAAGAATCTATGACAGGCCCTCCACGCCTCCTCCCACCAAAGTCACCCACTTGTCAGACAAGGAGCAGAAGGACTGGGTGAAGGACGTCCAGGGAATCACTGAATTGTATGCCACACATTAAATGAATACTGAAGTACAGCTGATTTCAGGAATCGTTAAAGAAAGGATATTCTAACATTGCACTCTGGGAGGTTTTCCTTTATGTATACATCATGGTTCAAGTTGTTTTTCCACTTTCCCAGTTTCATGAAGAGGAAAGGCATCACAGTGAATGAGACAGAGGTGGTTTTGTATGGACAGACGCTGATGGGAAGGAAATATGTCCCTAAAGCCAACGGGGTGGTGGAGCTGGAGAAACAGTGGGCCAAGCAAGTCCTTCCTTTCGCCTACCAGACTGTGGTTAAGGTACATGCAATATTAACCCTCATTCTGGTGTTGTGACACCATGGGTACAGACCCTGAGCCATTTGAGTTGATTTTGTTGATTAAGTCTAATAATCCACTCTTATATCACCATTCTTGCCAACACACTGTTAAATGTGGCTTCACAGGACATTAAGGCGTTTTATTCATACTCGAACTGCTTCAAGAGCTTAGACGATCTCTTTCCTCCAACAACCACTGTCTTCATGGTGGGGAACCCGTACTACGGTGCCATGGGAGAGGTACGTAACCCGTTCTCTGCTTGTCCGTTTCTAAGGAGAGCAAAGTGTCTCCTACTAAATTCTGACCCCTTTTTCAAATGTTCAAACAGGTGCAAGATTCCAGCGATGTCATTAAAGACGGGCGGATACGTGTTGTTTTCAACGTGCCACACGAGCCACAGCTGGAGCCATTAATCCAGAACCAGCATGTAAGACACACACACACACACACACACACACACTCACTATTGGTGACGTTAAATTGAGAAGTCATGTATTTTTCTATCCTCACTCAGCCTGAAAGATATTTTTTTATGATCAAAAACAAGTTTCAGGCTACACAATCTTCAGAACGTCAAGGCTGTGATCTTTTTTTTTTTTTTGCTGTTAACCCAGGTTTTGTTTTCATTAACTTTTTAACAAGTGTACCGCCTTCTTGACCTTACAGTACCTTAAGTTAAACAACTTTTTTTGCTCTACTTTAAATTAAGATGGAGTTGGAGTCTTTTAGTTTTTTTTTTTTTCAGATGTAATAACTGCCATTGCTTAAGGCACTTGCTTTATATTGCATATTTTATTTTATTTTATTTTACTTATTAATTAATAGGACTAATTTAAAATCCATCACTTTAGTATTCATGCTCACATTAGTTATGGCATTTATTGTTTAATGGTATGATGCAAGTTTGTGTGATCCTTGTCATTTTTTTGTTATATCATTCAGCCCTAATCCTCACCCATTTATATTCCATGCACATATGTCTGTGTCTATCTAGAAATACTGTGTGAAGTACAGTCCAGGATACATTCTGGCATCTCGCCTCGGCATCAGTGGCTACCTCGTCTCCCGCTTCTCAGGAAGCATCTTCATTGGCAGAGGATCTAAGAGGAAGTGAGTGTTTAGTCACCTTCCTAAATCTGGTGTATCACAGAAACAATGAGTGCCCTGTTAAATAACGTGGTAAAATCCCCATTTGTGGTTTATTTGGCAGTGTACTTTAAGGCTTGTTTTGTCCGTGCTTCCTTCTCTCTGCATCAATGTTTCCTGCTTCTCTGCTTCCAGCCCCTGTGGTGAGCAAAGAGCTAACGTTGGCCTGAATCTGAAGTTCAACAAGAAAAATGAAGAGGTTCCTGGATACACCAAGAGAACTGAAAAGGAATGGCTCTACTCTGCTGCTGTGGAGGAACTGCTAGCTGAATATCTCGAGAGGTAAAAAAAAAAAAAAACAGTATTTGGAACAACTTGTGCTGGGATGTCTTTAAGCCATTCATCTTCCTTCCTTTATGAGTCACTAGGGACCTGAAAGTGCATTTTAGGGTTTTATTATTTTGATTATTTTGCTGGGATAATGGTACACCCATGAGATTTGGCAATGTCCGTCCACAGCTCTTATTTTAAGTCTATAATAAACAGTGTAGAAACAATATTAACATGTCCCATTGAAAGGAAAATAAAATCATATTCTTTGGTCACACAGATACTAATATATTGCATGAAATCATGCATTATATTTTATATGCTTTCAGATCCCTGGCTACAAGTTTGTACATTTGAGGGTTTGAATATTTTCCATCTGTTAGGGCCATTTTCTCCTTTTGAGCCCTTTTTTGAAAAAAATGGTGTTTTCCTGATTTTTGCTATTATCAATAGTGCAGCCAAGTGTATAAAAAGTTCAATGGGACATATGTGCAGGTATTGATCTCTAAATGTGGAGTAATGTGTGTATACATCATGTATGGAGAAATTTGTGTTTGTGTCTTTGCATTGCTGAAACATACTCTCATACACAAAGCATATTTAATGGAATTTTTTTTAATGCTTTCATAGATTTTCTGAGGTCTTTACCACCGTGTCCAGAAACAGTCACGATGATGTTTTCTATGAAGATGACATCTGGCCAGGAGAGGATCAGAATGGGTAAAACACATACATACATACATACATACATACAGATCAACGTATACTTTGTATGGGAGATAATGAAGGTATACCAAATAAAGAATACAAATTTATTCTGTCACTTGATCTGTGTCCTGCAGGGCAGAGAAGGTGTCAGAAATCACCTCCTGGTTAAAAAGCCATCCAGTCAGCTCCATCAGCAGGTCGTCCTGTGACCTTCAGGTGTTGGATTCCGCCATCGTGGAGAGAATTGAGGAGGCAGTGGAAAAGTCCAAGGTGACTAAACCCATGCCTGCTTCTTTTGCGTTGTGCATAAAAGTGTCCACCTTACCAATATACACACACTTCTGTTCTCACAATGTGTCCCCCCGCACCCTTGTTATCCTTTTCTCAGGTGAAGAAGAGCACCAAGAAGGTCCGTGTGACGGTCAAGCCTCACCTCCTCTTCAGGGTAAGTACATTTCAACAGCACACCGGTGTGTGTTTTAATATTTTATACAAAGTGAGACACACGGTACAACTAAGTATCTTCTGCTCTCTTGTGATTTATAAACACCCAGGTTATTGTTCAGGTTTGAAATATGTCTCTTTGATTTCAGTGTCTTATTCTGAATGATGGTTATGCTCTAAAGCATTCTTTTTGTCTGGTAAACTTACAGTATATGATTAAGGTGTTCACAGAGGTTACCTATTTAAATCCTGCAAAGATCCTATGAAATTAAAGTAAATGAATAAGAAGTTAATCACAAAAAAGTAAAGAAAAATGATTGCAAAGCCAGGTAGCGACTGATATTGCGTCCTGAAAAGGGTTCCAGTTGTAACAATTCCTTTTTTTAACCCTGATGTCACTTCTTAAAAATGCTAATACATTTAATTAAATGTGTGTTTGTGTAGCCCTTGGAGCAGCAGCAGGGTGTCGTCCCAGACCCTGATGCAGAGTTTCGCTTGTTTGACAGAGTCATCAACGTCAGGGAGAGCTTCACCGTCCCACTGGGACTCAGGGGAACTATAATCGGTATCAAAGGAGGTGAGGGCACCTTTTTTTCTTTTCTTCATGTTTTTATACAAATTCTACCACAGCTTTAACAGTTTAATATTGGGGTAAATTGCAGGTGAGTGAAATGAAGGGAAAAAATATATAATTCAGTTTATATTGTCTTTGTCTTTGCCTGTAGCTGACCGTGAGGCAGAGGTTCTCTATGAAGTGCTTTTTGATGAGGAATTTGCTGGAGGTCTCAACATCAGGTAATTAAAGCTGCAACACAACAATCTGCTGTTTCAGTAATTCTGCTGTCCAACCTTGTTTTGAAAAGGTAACAGCTATGCCACTGTTAATAATGAAAATTTGACGTGACTGTCGGTCTCCGTCCACAGGTGTGCGTCCCTTCGTGGTTACCGCCTCCCTCCCTGTGCTCTCATTAACCTCTCCCACGGCGCCCGAGTGGATCACACCTCCCACAAACTCACCGCCATCGTCAAACCTCAGCCCACCGCGGCGGGCAACTTCAACTCGCAGCGCCAGCTGGCTGGCATCAACCATTCTCCACGCTCGCCGTTCATACCCACACAGGTGACGCAAAAACGGCGGTTCAGTTTTTTTTTTTTTGAGTCATTTTAAATTAACTTGTATGATAAACCTGTCCTTTTTTCCCTCTCTACCACCTCCTCGCCACGTACCTGCAGCATAACAACAAACACAATGCAGTGAAAGCAGCACCCCAAGGCAACAGGAGCTCTCCCTCTAAAGGTCCCATCCAGAAACAACAGGCCAAGGTAAAGCAGGCTCATTTATCATAAGCCTCTCTCACTAGAAATGAGAGCTGGGGTGAAACAACACTGCGTTCTAATCATCAAATGCACTTTATATTCTCTTTCCAGAGTAAAGATGAGTACAGTAATGTGTGGCAGTCTCTGCAGAACTCGGGCCCTCCTCACAAACCTCCTGCTCACTGGCAAAATAATGTAAGCGTGGTGTGTGTTTAATGACCCAGAAAAGGGCATAATATGGTTCTGTACATGCTTTCTAATTTGTATGTTGTATATTGCAGACCCCAGCTGGCGGTATCAGAGTGTTGAAGAAAAATGAAGACGCCAACTCCTTGTTTGCCACACAAAATACAGCCAATAAGGTGCACAAACTTCTTTTTTTTAACTCATGTGTGAATATTGGCACTATAGAGGGAGATACTTTCAATGTTGACAGGTTTAAAAAAATTATTGTACCCGCAGGTACAATAATTTTTTGAGATTACATGTTTTAACTACTACAAAATTCACATTTCAAATTGATGTCTCTTATAGTGCAGTATGTAAAATATTTACCATCAGCTTGAATTCAACATCAGCTATAATTCCGCTTTATATGAAACGGTCCAGACGGTCAGAATCACATTAAAAGAACATGACTTCTCACATCCACTCTGCTGTCTCCTCTCATATTTCTTTCACTTAGGCCAACACTGAGTTTGAGGACCTCATAGCGAGTCTCAAGATCTCCCAGGGAAATCAACAGACCCCACCCCCCGCTGCCCCCACACAAACACCAGCCAGCCAATCAGACGGGCCGTTGTCCCCACAATCCTTTGCCATGGTGCGTACAAATGATTGAAAATCATCCCCCTATCTATACTTCTTTTATTTTTGTCAAGACGTAATTAAATGGAGGTTATGTGTGTTGTTAGAAGGGAACTATGATGCTAAAAGAGATGCTGAAGATTGACAGCGCTGCAGCAGGAAGTCCCTCCTCCCCGGAGGCCGCCAACTTCGGCTCCTCTGGAGGCCCCCAGCAGAACAGGAGACGATCATCTAAAAAACTAGGTAACTAACAGTGGATTACTGCAACACTTGGAAATTCACAGACCCCTGCAACCAGATTAAGTATGTTAATTTTAACAAGAGTTGCTAGCATGAAGGAAGCAGTTGAGAAACTCTAGCTTTGACTGAAAATTCTGAATCCTCTCTTATAGTTTAAACCACCTTTCCATTTCCTCTTTTTTCCCCCCCAGCGGCAAACATGAACACCCCCCATATAGAAACAGCTACTCTGGTTTCTCCTGCGTCTGCCAACCACCCCAACACCATGCTGGCCAGTAAAGTGTCGGAGCTGGCCTGTGTGTGTGTAGGGTTGGGCATGGCACCGCCAGAGTTCAGCTACATAGGCAACAGACAGGTAACCCTTCCTTCTAACATGTTTTTTTTTGACTACACTACATTTACTTTCTTAAATGCAGCAAATATTAAAATATTCTCTTTCCTCACATTGTCCCCTGCAGGGTCTGGTGGTGTGTCAGGTGAAGCTGTCCAATGGGTTGATGGTTCATGGCCCACAGTGTCAGTCAGAAAGTGATGCCAAGGAGAAAGCTGCCTTCTTTGCCTTACAAAGGCTGGTATGTCTTGAAGCGTAAATATGTGCATGAGTGTATTTGTTCTTAGCCGTGATGGGAATAACATTGTTTTCTATGGTGAGGTTGTTACAAACGCAGCATCACGCACCTGGCCACAGGTCGGAGTCAGAGGAGTGTAAAGAGGTAGTGTTAAGTTATGATTTTGCTGGTTTAACTGCTACTTTATTACTCCTGTTAACACAGGCTACTGTGTACTGTCAATACCAAAACCTTCATGAGAAAAGTTCACAATTGCTGCATTTTTTCCACTTACTGCAGCGTCTTACCCCAGGATGCACGTGCAGATGCTCAAGAAATCCCAGTACGGTTTTAAACCTATGAAAATAACGACTGGTACTTTTCTAGTGGATTAAATCAGCTACAAACTCAGTTACTTTTTGGGAGAAGTAACTAGTACCTATAACTACTTTTTCAAAGTACTGCGTCCAAAACTAGTGTTTATGGGTGTGAATGGTTGATCGGGTCTAAATGAGTTCTAAAACTTTGTCATTGGACAAGGCTATTTGTTCTTTAAAAGCATGCTTTTATTTCAGACTGATAAATCAGGAATTTTAATTATGTCTTTTAATTTTAACTGTTGTAAAGCCATGATAGAAATGAAGTTACAGACTGGGTCTACCATATACCTATAATATCTGGCAAACAGAATACTTGCCTAAATAGTGCAATATTTTAAAAATGAATACAAATATAGAAGTATTGTTAAGTTCACCAGTTAACCTTTTCATTGTCTGTGTCCGCTTGTTTATCTGCAGAACTCAGTGGGCTCCGGCTTCCCGCTCCCACCTCCTCTATACCCCACGATGGGCCAGATACGACCTCCATCCGTGGGAGGTATGAACCCTGTCTTCAACCAATCAGGTCACTCCCTCTGACTTGCAGGTCATGCTTGATGCATGTGTTGCTGGAGGAGATAAATGGCTGTGAAAGCTTTAAAAAAAAGCTTGTAATCAGAGACTATAAAGCTGTTTGTTGCTCTCATAAAGATGAGATTTGCATGTTAGTGCACATACATAAATGAACTGTAGCTTTTCAGTAAGCAGTTTTCTCATCAGTTGTGTGTGTTCTGCAGGCGGTTTGCTGCTGCCCCCCCAGGGTTACCCTGCTCCTCTCTGGGGAATGGCTCTGCCCCCCCACCACCACCAGAGCCAACCGTTCTATGGAGCTACTGGAACCTTCCCTGGCGCCGCTCGCTCACAACCTGCAACGTCGCTGCCCATCGGCTCACACAACCAGTTCATCCCGTTACAGGTCCACACACGCATGCCACTGAATGAATAAATTGTCGCTTCTTTGCTGGTGTTTTTTCTTCCTTTTGTGTGTTTTTTTTTTTTTATTCAAAATCACGCTACAGTTACAGTAACCAGGCTTTTCTTTATCCTTGGACGTCGACAGGTGACAAAGAAGCGAGCCTCAGCCAACAAGAAGAACCAAGAAACTCGAGAGTTCTACAGCGCCGCCCACACCGTCTCCAGGAACCAATTACAGAAGGCCCAAAACCAGTCCTCTGGCCAATCAGAGCAACCGTACCAACGCACCGCGACACACAGCAAGCCGTCTTCATCCAGTCCCAGTCCGGCGGACGCCGTGCCCATGACCCCGCCCCGGCAAAACCCCCCATCCACGGGCCACACCCCTGGGTCCGCCTCCAAGAGGAAGCACAGGAAGCTGGCTGTCAACTTCGAGGCGGCCAAAGTGTCTGAGTGATGAGATGCTGTGTGTGAGTGGGTGAGAGACAGAGAGAAGCTGCTGTATTAAGGCCTGACTCAGCATCTCTGCTCAAAACCTCATCAGTGTGATGCCATTTCACACATTTCAGTGTAGGAAGCAGCTTCAGGACACAGAGCGACATTGGATTTTTCTTTTTTCTTTCTTTTCTTTTTCTTCTACTGATAGTAAAGATTTTTTCCGCTTTTATTTTGTCATCTGCCTCAAATCACAGCTCTAAAATAGCATCCCGTCACCTCTTCACTGCAGGTCAGCGGGATTCCAGTGGATCTACCTTACACTGGCTGTCGTTATTTTAAGGTGCACTTGTTCATGGAACTCATGCTGCTAAGTTTGCGCCATACTGGTGAAGTAAAACACTGCCTTAACAGTGCAACATTTTTATTAAGAAGTTAAAAAAAAAATGTAATTTTTTATTACAACATGGGTTTTATTTTGGTAGCTCTGGCTATTAGTTCTAACAGTTATGTAACAAGTAAATGAGATGGTTGAGGGGAGAAATA
Source organism: Eupleurogrammus muticus (assembly GCA_036785175.1). Lineage (NCBI taxonomy): Eukaryota > Metazoa > Chordata > Actinopteri > Scombriformes > Trichiuridae > Eupleurogrammus > Eupleurogrammus muticus. The sequence goes on from JAYKQN010000014.1 coordinate 7,786,383, forward strand.
GTGGCAGCTGAATAGACAGGTGAACTAACCTCAAAGTCAGCCGGATGGATTCATACTTTTTGCTGCATTTTGTCAATTTGACACAGTTGCTTTTTTTTCTGTTGTTGTTTAGGCCAACTGATGTGGAGCTCAGCAGCGAAAATTAAAGATCTGACAGTGTCAGAAATGTAGGAACTTCTGTCCATTCCCATGTCTACGAACTAAGCGATCAGAATACGCCATGTAACGACCAGCGAAACCTTTCAAAAATATTCGAGTGAGGAAAAACTGTTATCCACAACACATTAATCACACACAGCCTCAAATTAGGATCAAAAATCTGCCACTGATTTTAGCGTCGGTGCGACGTGAGATAAACTTCCCTGATAGTTGTGTCGCAGCGCGAAGGCGTTTTGACGTGTGCTGCGTACTGAACATCTCGTGAAGCAAAACACTGCCGTGAAAGTGCGTCGTCTCAATGAAATATGCATTTTAGTTAAAAAGTCTATTGAGAAACATTAACTGCTTACCAGCATGTTGAAAACATATGGGTTACCTTTTAGAAAAGCAACCCGACCTCAGTACAAATGTATTGTCTGAGTCGCATATATAGATATATAGTGTTTAACATTAGGCTGTCTCTGTGTTAATTCGGGCCATGCAACTGGCAATGAATGTGCTCAGTGTTATAGTTTTATTTTTATTTTTTTTAAGTCTTATTTGTCAATCCTATGTCTTGGCTCTGCCTCGAACGCCACTTTCAGATGTTGATCTTCTGAATCTAAGGCAGATCTGTCATGCCGACCGTCGGTGCTTGCATCATGGCGATAATTGGTTTTGCTCCTGGTCATGGTACAGATGGTTGCTGACGTCCGGGTTGAAGCTCCGATTTGAATTCCGTGCTTTGGTCTCAGGAACGTGTAGCCACGAGAGAAGATCCTGCTCATACATTTGTCTCATGTTTGCTCCACAGAGGCGCCTTCATGCTGCTTTTTCTCTGATTGCTCACAGACGCACGTCTTTATTAACATGCATGTATTTTAAAATGCATGGACACATTTTTTTTTCTTCTTTTTTTAATGAAGGAGAGGGGGTGCTGTTTTAATGCTTAGAACCGGCCTTCTCTCATTGCTACAGTGATCGGATCGCAGCTGTTCAAATCAACACGCAGTGTTTATTCGGCCAATGTTGATTAATTTGTCGTAATGTTTCGTTGTTTTAAAAAAAATCAAGTGGAAATCCCAAATCCAGATGCTTTTATTTCCTTCAGTCACTTGACGCTGCATTTTTAGAATATTTGTTTGGTTAGCGGCACCCTCAAAGTAAAAGGTTTTCGGGGACACGTCACTATTCCCACTGCAGAGCTGCTTTACACCTGCAGTAACGAGCGTTTAATCAGTTGCAGTCAGTCACAAGGTGGTGTATTGTCCCATAAAAGTGTCATTTCTGTATCTGTGTGAATGCAGCCAGTGTCAACATGGTGATGAAGGTGATTAACTTAAGGGTACAAATGCATTAAAAACAATATTTTGTTTATGTGCCCACAAAATTAAACCTATTAAATCTCTGAGATTCTTTTGGGAGGTTTCCAGCAGTTTTGGGTGGTGGTTCTCTAAAGCTGTGTGACCATTTTAAATCCTGGCCTGTATTCTTATTATCATACACATTTATACACCTGGACTTATTTACCACACATGCTCACAAAATCTGTCCATTTTTAAAGATTTAGTTTTCCTTTAGGAGCTATGGATTTTATCAATACTCTTTTAATCGATGTTCCTGAGGTCTTTTCCTAGCAAGTGAAATAATAATAATTGTTTCAATAATGTTTGTGGTGAAGCTACAGTGGTGGAAGCAGCTGTAGCGACGAGTAAAATATATTTTCCTTGTCCTTGTTTTGAGGGACACCGGCCTACAATATGTTTTCAATGTTTTTAGTCTCTTTTTTTTTAAGGATGATATTCTTATGCCAAACCCTGGGACTCAAGTCTATAAGACTCAGGTGCAATAAGGGGAGGTTTAAAAAATAATACAAAAAAAAAGTGGAAATTGAAGCACACCTGTTGTATCTTTTTTTTTTTTTTTTTGCATATTAAAAGAAGTAGAGAATTCTCGCTATGAGATCAGGACTTGCTGTTTTGATTCAGGAATGTGCTGTACATACCCGTTGATTAAAGTGACTTTTTTTTGTTACAGAATGCCTGCTTTTGTTTTTTGATTTTTTGATAAGATGCTGCAACGCGTCTTTTGGACAAACAGCATGACTTCATCAGATGCATCTGTCGGCTACATCCTGTCTGTGTGTCAGTTGATCAGATTTCCTTTTACAAAAGTATCTAAATTTAGTTAAATGGGCTTTTTGGTGCCAGAAATCAGCAGGATCTGTTAGACAGAGAAAACCATAATAGCTGTTGATTTCAATCTGTAATTCACAAAGAAATACACACTCACATATGCAATGAAACTAATGGAGGCGTCACTTTACAAAAACAAAATAAGACATTTATTCAGTGAGCACCAGTCAGCACGAATGTTTCCTCAGAAGCTCAAGTTTGAACAGAAACATCATAATCGGCAAAAGGAAAAACTAACACTTCCAACATGTCTTTTGCAGGCGCAACACTGCAAACTACGTCTCAATCAATACTTGGTGGGAGAAATTCTTCATTTAGTGCGCATCATACAAGCTACGTCTACAGAGTAAAAAACAAGACAAAAAAAACATTTGGACAATAATAACACACATATATGTACACATGTTCCAACTTCACCAAAATCTGAAAGTGAACTTGCTAGATTTTCCAACTACGTCCTGCTACAGTATAAATTAATGCAAAATCACACATTGATTTCAACTAATACTAATGCTAAAGCACAGATTTTAATGTGCAGATCACTTTATTGCAAGCGGTGGGGCTTCAGTTGGCATTTTTTTTCGCTTTAATATCCTGACATAAGAGTCAAGTTTAAAAGGACAATTGTGAGTCTGCAGCTTTCCAGCAGGGGGCGTCATTCTCCAATTAAAAACGGACACTTCAATTTTATCCAAGTACTCTGCCCTGTATTTTTTTATGCTGGAACAACCAAACTTTTGAAGTAATCCACACATCTTGTTGCCATCTCTAACATGTTTCTGTGAAGATGGAGATGTCACGCATGTGCCTCCTTATGTGTGTATACAGTAAACGGTTCACATTGTGCTATAAAGATGAGTCTGGTGATATTCTGTGTTTCTTTTTTTTTTTTAATTGTTAATGAATCCCATAAAAAGGCCAAAACCAACAATGCACAGATCCTATTAACATGTAATGTCTCAGTGTGATTGCCTTCAAACCATCACCATGAATATACACGTTGTACTTTATTTACCGTCCTGCTGCTGGGAAAAAGGCCCCAGAGCAGCAAACCAAATCCACTGCTAGAAATAACAAATGCAATGTTTCCTCTGGTTGGAGTAACCTTTGCTAAAAACTACAATGCCCACCTGTTTTACTGAATAACTGAGCCTTTAGAAAGTGACATATAATGTAAGGAGTGGGACAGTTGGTTTTAGTCTTCTCATTTGCTGACTTAAAAAAAAAATCATCATCCTATAAGACACATGATTACTTTATTTCTCAGATGAAAACTGAGTCAACTTCTGCAGTGTGAATCTTTAACTACAACACTGTCGTGGCATGTTCAGATTTTAAACGGAGCACCTTTAATCATAATTCTTTAAAAAAAAAAAAAAATCAAATCAATCAGTTCGAGCCACGCGATCCATTGAGTCTCCTTCATTTCTGTACAGCATGAAACTGCAAAATACTGTGTGTTTTGCATACTGTAGAGAGATGGATGGAAACCAATGGCTGCAGGGAACTGTCGACAAAACACACCCAAACATATAAAACTATGACGTGCATTTGTACAGGAATACAAAAAGTGTAACCTGCCCTGCGCGGTGACAGGCTGTAAACTATAAGACGCACGTGTGCCCAATATAAATAACTGGAATCTAGAGGTGGACGGATCCGTTATGGGGTTCAGGTGTGAATAAAACTGAAAGTGAACAAGTGAAAGAATTCTGTGTGTGTGTGTGTGTGTGTGTGTGTTTTGCATGTGTGTTATGTCGTACTAGGCGCCTGCTTCTGCATGTTAACGTGTTAGTTCATCTGCAGGTTTTGCACGCATAACAAAAGTGCCCTTTGTCTGTGTAACTTCTACGAACACGGTGATGATGATGATCGTAACGTGTGTATGTGCCTGCGTGTTTTCCATTCATGTGCGCCCGCGTGTGTGTGTTCATGTGTGTTTCAAGAGTGTATGTCTGTGTGTGTGTGTGTGTGCGTGCGTGTCGTTTCCTCTGCCTCCTCAGGGCCTCCGTTGATGTGCGTTCCCCACGTACGTGTTCTCTATACACAGCACGATGTAGTGGTTGGAGCAGGAGCGCGTGTGCTGGCCCAGCAGGCGTCCCGTCTGCAGCAGCGCCGCCTGGCCCGTCACCGCCATGTCGCCCGTCCGCCACGCCTCGCAGTAGTTGCTGGTCAGACGGATTCCCACGGTGTTGGAGCCGTGCCAGACCATCTTCTCTGGCCTGGGGAAGGAAGGAAGGAGGGGACACACACACACACACGCACAAGCAGGGGTCAATGAGGTCAAACCGAAAAGTGAGTGGCTCCTACAGTACATAGCTTGTCCAGGGAAGGTTTTTTTGTGTCACAAATTAGGCATAAAAGTAGCTCAGTGATTACAGCACATGCAGAAATTTTTTTCTTCCCGTGGGTGCAGGGAAGGCTGTTATCTGCCAGCTGAAGTAGTAGTTGCCCACAACTTGTTTGTTGCAACACTTGAATTAGATAAATGGTTCTTCTCTAGTAAAACATGCTGCTATTTCTTTAGCAGTATCCTAGTTTGTCAATATATAAGACTAAGACTAACAAAACATAAACTCACTTTACTCTACACACACACCCTGCACCTTAAGTGTACATTAGCTATGTATGTGTAGATGTGTGTATATATGTGGATATGTATGTGTATATATATGCAAATATGTAAATATGTGTGTATGTGTATGTATGTAGGTATGTACATGCATGTATGTATGTATATGTGCTTTGCCTATGCATATCTTTTTCTAGCTATTTATCTGATCAACAATTTCTACAAATTTTGTACATAGTGTTGTGTATTTTTATGTTTTATAGCTTTTATTTTCTTTTTCTTTACTCTGTACGCTGCAGTAACAATATATATATATATATATATATATATATATATATATATATATACAGTACTACTCGGAAAATTAGAATATCGTGTAAAAGTTGTTTTATACGGGCAATTTAACATAAAAGGTGAAACTAATACATTTTATAGTATTATTAAATGCAAAGTCAGATATTTCAAGCTTTTATTTGTTTTGATTTTGCTCATTAGAACTTACAGCTTCAGAAACCTGAAATTCAAAAACTCAGAAAATTAGAATATTGCTTGAAATCAATTTAAAAAAGGGATTTTAAATACAAAAATGTCAGGCCTCTGAAAATAAAATGTTGCATCTGTACTTAGTACTTGGTTGGGGCCCCTTTTGAACGAATGACTGCCTTAATCCTGCGCGGCATGGATGCTACCAGGTTGTGGCACATCTCCGGTGTTATGGAAGACCAACATGCTTCAATCGCGGCCTTGAGCTCTTCTTTATTGTTTGGTCTCTTCCCGTTCAGCTTTCTCTTGGCAATGCCCCACAGATTTTCTATGGGGTTCAGGTCAGGTGAGTTTGCGGGCCAATCAAGCACAGTAATCCCATGGTTGTTGAACCAGGATTTTGTACTTTTGGCAGTGTGGGCAGGTGCCAAGTCCTGCTGGAAGATGAAATCTGCATCCCCATAAAGCTGGTCCGCTGAAGCAAGCATGAAGTGCTCTAAAATGTCCTGGTAGACAGCTGCGTTTATGCTGGACTTGATAAAGCACAGAGGACCAACACCAGCAGCTGACATGGATCCCCAAGTCATCACAGCCTGGGGAAACTTAACACTGGACTTCATGCATCTTCCATTTTGCGCCTCTCCGGTCTTCCTCCAGACTCTGGGACCTTTGTTGCCAAATGAGATGCAAAACTTGCTCTCATCAGAAAAGAGGACTTTGGACCACTGGGCAACAGTCCAGTCTTTCTTTTCTCTAGCCCAGCTAAGGCGCCTCTGGCGTTGCTTGCTCGTGAGGAGCGGCTTGACAACAGGAATACGACATTTGAAGCCCATGTCCAGCATCCTCCTGCGTGTCGTTTCTCTTGAAGCAGCAACTCCAGCTTGAGTCCATTCCTTATGAAGTTCCCCCACACTTTTGAATGGCCCTTTCCTGACCATCTTCTCCAGGCTGCGGTCATCCCTCCGACTTGTACACCGTTTTCTTCCACACTTCTGCCTTCCACTTAACTGTCCATTAACGTGCTTTGACACAGCACTCTGAGAACATCCAGCTTCTTTTGCGATCACTTTTTGTGTCTTACCCACCTTGTGCAGGGAGTCAATGATGGTTTTCTGCACAACCGTCAGATCTGCAGTCTTCCCCATGATTGTGAATTCTTCTAAACCAAAGACACAGGCTTTTTAAAGGCTCGGGACCCTTTTGCAGGTGTTTTGGATTACTTACCTGATTAGTGTGTGACACTTTGAGCCTTCAATACTGAAGCTTTTAACAGTATTCTAATTTTCTGAGTTTTTGAATTTGAGGTTTTCTGAAGCTGCAAGTCCTAATGAGCAAAATCAAAACAAATAAAAGCTTGAAATATCTCACTTTGCTTGTAATGAGTCTATAAAATGTATTGGTTTCACCTTTTATGTTGAATTGCATGAATAAAACAACTTTTACACAATATTCTAATTTTCCGAGTAGTACTGTATATATATATATATGAAAAGTAAGTACAAGTATAACTGTATATTAAGCATCTGAAAGGAGTTTTAGTAAAAGGGGCCTCACACACACACTCACCATGTCGTGTCAGTCATCACGTCACGTCCGTCGAAGGAGTAGATGGGTGTGGACGGGTTAAACATGCCCCCGTTCCCAGAGAAGATGGACATCCAGCTATTGAACAGCACCTCGCCCTGAGAGGAGAAAGGAGGTGAAGCAGGCGAGCATTACATCGAAGGAAGATGTCCACAGCAATCGCTTCACTCGTTAGGATTCCCTGGTGCATTCTCACCCTGAGATTAACCACGGGCATGTCAGTGCGGTCCACCTTCCTCACGATGGTGGCCAGGTCCTGGAGGTGCGAGGACAGGAAGGCCCTGTAGGTGGCCGTTATCCCCATGGCGCGGGCCTGCTGGTAGCACTGGAAGTCTGCCCCGCGGATGCCTCGCATGTCCCCTTTCAGTGGGGTGTTCAGAGCCACGAGGTGGAGCTACGGCAGAGGAGGAATGCGGAGGTGACTCGACGCTACGTGAGGGCTAAGGCAGAGTTTATGAATCCGTCTGTGTGTGTTGTGCTCACCCCAGGAACAGAGTTGAAGGTCTGTGGCACCACGTTATAGCTGGGCTGATATCCTCTGCTGCCCTCCTGCAGCTCCTGTGCAACAAATACATCAATGAGTGTGTTACTTCATTTAACTTTACGATTGTTTAAAAGACGTTTGCATAGAAAAGGTCCCATCTGATTTATCATTGTGTGTGAGTGAACCTGGCTGTGGCCCCTGTGTGCTCGGCTCCATTCTCCTGATCTGCTGAGGGCCTGAGAGTCTACTGATGCTGCTGCTGCTGCTGATGCTGCTGCTGCTGCTGCTGCTGCTGCTCCTGATGATGATGATGATGATGATGATGATGATGATGATGGTCCACTTTGGATCAGTTCTCCAAGCTGAAAGAAGGACACTGTGTGAAAAGACTGTTTGACGCTAACGCCATTTATTCCTCCGGTCCACTTGGCCGGTTCCAGTGGCTTCTCTGTTCCACTTTGTCCCTTTTCTACTGTTAAAAAACACATTGTCCATCTACACAGTGCATTGTCCTGCTACTGCCCCACTGAGGCATCTACATGCCAGGGAAGCTCATCTCAATCCAAATAAGGTGTAGACATGCATTTTAACGTGGTTAAATAAGATGAGTTTGGCAGGACAGCTAATGTGGGTTGTTGTTCACGTGTAGCAGGAGTCAGTTTCAGTGTGACCGTCCACTCCGACAGAATGATGGATGATTTTTTTATTTCCTCTAAAATGATTAACAAGAGGAGAAAGTCACTGCACTCTGGTTTAGACTCATTAATGAGGAGGGTAGACTTGTAAGGGGTCGTGTTGGTGTAAATCCACATGTCAAACCAAACAAACGCAGGCAGATACACACCGGAACCTTGCGCCAGCCACTCTGCGTTTTGACGTACAGCTCTCCTCCCCTCTCAGGCACGTAGGCCAAGGTTCCCTCCGTAGCTCGATGGGTCTCCCTGCTCAGAGCGTGGCTCGTCTTGTAGGTGATCACCTGAGCGCACCACAGCGTCAGTGTGTGTGTGTGTGTGTGTGTGTGTGTGCCTTAATGATAACTTCACATATTCCTTTTTTGGGAGAGTTACGCAAGATCCGATCTTGTGATGAGTATCTTACCAGGTTGGTGTAGCCTGGAGGTCCCGGAGGGCCAGCAGGACCAGGGGGGCCGGGGAAACTAACAACTGGTGACAAAAGATGTATGCAAAAACACATATTTATATAAAAATATTAGACTGCAATTTAAACTTCAAGAACCTGAGGGAAGTTGTTTCTCAATTTCGTTCTCACACACACACTTACCTGATCCATAAGGAGATGCAGGACCTGGGGCTCCAGCAGGACCGGGGGGCCCTCGGGAACCAGGGCGTCCAAACCCAGGGGGTCCAGGTTGACCAGGAGGACCATCAGGTCCTGGAGGCCCCACGATGGACTCACCTTTCGGACCCTACAGGGGCACGGACAATTTTAAAAAGTTTTTCACTGCATCTAAGGTCAATGACATTTAAGTGTTTTTACTTCTTTTCAACATCATTACCAGAGTCATGGAATTATGCATCAGAAAACTCACCACGAGTCCTGACCTCCCAGGCAGTCCTGGAGGACCAGGCAGGCCGGAGTCCCCCTTCTCGCCCTTCTGACCTCTGTAGCCCTGATCACCTTTGTCGCCCTGAGAGCCACAAAAAGTGGATATGGAAGTGACAAGTGCATTTGTTTGTCAAGGCTGCAGCATAGTCTTAAGTGATTTTACAGCGTGTACAATATTGAAACAGCAGTGATAAATATGTACTCACCATAACTCCATCTGGAAACGCAGGTGCTAAAAATAAAGGTGAAACCACATGAATGACAAGTTTCTGCTCTTGTCTACCGTTGCAAAACGAGGGAGAATCGTTTTAAATGAAATGTATTTTTGTTGTTGAGGTCTTTCTTACCAGGTGTGCCTGGCTCTCCAGGTAATCCTACGTCTCCTTTGTCTCCTTTAGCTCCAGATGTATCTCCCGATGTTGCTGAGTCCTACACACACACACACACACACACACACACACACACACACACACACACACACACACATTTTTATTACATACTGCTCCTTTACAGTCCACATACAGCGCATTTACGGATTAATTGTTAGGGTCAAACATTTGCAAAATGAATAGTAAAACTTGGTTTATTATATATTTAAAATAAAAGACAGACGCCATTAAAACGGTTGTTAAATACAAGGGGTGCATGCTACAAACAGCAGCACATACAACTATGTCTCCACTGTCACAGTTTAAACACAAAATTATTATTATTAAGGGTAAAGCAGGTACTTTAAAAAAAGTTGCACAACACAGATCTGTGTTAAAGAAATGAGCGAGTTTAAACCTTTTCTTTTTCTTTTTTTTTAACTCCTTGAGTGTGAGGTTGTGTGTATATTTGTTTCTGTGCTGTATATGTGGGGAATATACTTATTATTTTAATGAACTGCATGCAATCTTCTGTCTAAAAACAAAGATCACTGATGGTCAATTCATCAGGAGAAGATCATTTATTTTCCTCATTTCTAAATCTACAGCATTTACAAGAAAAAGACAATACACTATGATGATCATCCTTTCTGCTAGAGTATGGACGGACAGACTTATTATTCATGAGGGACACATTTAGTGAAATTCCCCAACACCCTTTGTAGAGTAAAGAGAAATCCATCACCACATCCAAAGCCAGAAGTGAAATTAGAATAAACAGGAGCCAAATTCCAGTCCTAACAAGCTGTTCAGACTTCTTCTTTAATCCTTTTTCAGTGCATTTAGTGCAATTCATGCCAAGCAGGAACTGTGGCATCAGCAGAGTCTTCAGGAGACGCTGGAGACAGTTTGTGTAACAGATCCCAACACAGCCAGCACCACAACAGAAGTGAACCTGGTCTATCTGCAGAATGAATTGCAGGCCAGAGGTGAATCCACCTCCTTTTCAGTGTGATCAAGTAAAGAAAGGAGGTTTCCTTTTTTCATTTGATTAAACTGGAAAGGTGATCTGGCTGCAACTCTGATGTACATGCAACAGAAGTATCAACCGTTTCCATCGCTTTTCACCCAAATTCCTTTTTCCCTGAGATGATGAAGAGGGTAAGGACAGATGAGGCAAGCAGGATTCATACTCAGACCCCCTTTAACACCTGGCATTAACATTTGTCCTGAGTGATCAGACTTAATATGCAGGTAAAATATGGAGTTACATATCTATAAACGGTATACAACTATTTAGCATGTAGAGAGAACCATCAAATCAAATAAATGATAACACCTGGTAAAGATGGTCAGAGACACAGACAAAGAGAGGAGGTTGCCAGGAGAGAAGAGGACGGGGTGGAGGAGGAAGAAGAAGAAGAAGAAGGAGGGGGGGTAGTGGCGGTGCTGTTGATAGCCCGGCCCACACAGAGCTGCCATGCTGCTACACCCACACACACACCAACAGAACCACCGGATGGTCCGATTTCCAGCTGAAACGGACCAATCGGGCGGCCCGACTCAAACTTACTCGTCCCTTTTTGCAGTGCGGTCTGGGGCGCACCGGGAACACTGTCTTTGAGATTCAAAGAAGAGCAGCGTCATCAGACTAAACCATTCAGATGAATGAATGATCACATGTTAAGAATTAAATAAGATCTATCTATCTATCTATCTATCTATCTATTTATCTATCTATCTATCTATCTATCTATCTATCTATCTATCTATCTATCTATCTATCTATCTATCTATCTATCTATCTATCTATCTATCTATCTATCTATCTATCTATCTATCTATCTATCTATCTATCTATCTATCTATCTATCTATCTATCTATCTGTCTGTCTGTCTGTCTGTCTGTCTGTCTGTCTGTCTGTCTGTCTATCTATCTATCTATCTATCTATCTATCTATCTATCTATCTATCTATCTATCTATCTATCTACAGTGTCTGCCATCTTTAATTTATCTCACTAAAACAAGCGTTTGACATGTTTCACTGTTAACTGTTGGCTGATCATCATCATCATCATCATCATCATCATCATCATCATCATCATCATCATCATCATCATCATCATCATCCCTGTCCACCAACTGAATATGAACAATCGGTGAAATCTACCATGAAGCTACTTACTCCATTCAGTCCAATCACTCTCCCTGGAAGTCCGGGAGGACCCGGTGGACCTGGAGGTCCCTGGGAATGAGAGAGAGAGGTCAAACAAAAGGTCAAACAGAATGAAAGCATCACACCCACTATTGAATAGTGTGTAGTGCAGAATATACTTACATTGATGTGTTCATACACACATCATATATTCCAAGGTCAGATACTTTCATATAATTCATACTGATTGTGGCCTGGACAATAAGAAATTGCTTTTTGCTTTTCTATTTCATCTATTTTCCTCTTACCACCAGAGTAACAGCATCTCCTCTGTCTCCTTTCCTCCCAACCATACCAGGTCGGCCCTGAAGAAACAAAACCAAGAACATCAGATCATGCCAGCACATTGAAAATATGTTATTATAATAGTATCAAAACTTTAAATGAAAAGCAGAAAAGGGCAAGATAGACTGGCAAACACCCATAAATACCAGGTCCTCAGCTCACTGTCACTCAGCAAGTGGAGCATCATTTCTTCTGACACAAACACAGCGATACGCAGCACTCACCGGGCGACCAGGGAGGCCGTATTCTCCTTTCAGTCCAACAGGTCCTATTGGGCCCTGAAATAAACAAGCAGCAATTGATGTACTTTACATATCTTAGTATTTATTACAAGAAAATCTGTGTGTAACAAAGGAATAAATGAATGGTATGTATTTATTATAATGGCTCACCATACGTCCAGACGGTCCAGGGTTCCCGCGATCACCCTATAAATAAACCACACAGCACAATATAAAAGGCAGTAACAGAAAGCAGCATGTGGATTTTTAATGACAATAGATTCATATATTTTCCTCTACTTCTCCAGAAATACGGAGGGATTATTCCAACTACTACAGTAATGATGGCAATCAGTTGGTGGGTCTGATACCTTGTTGCCTTTGGGCCCCTGAGGGCCTCTGGGCGCTGATAAGAGGGATCCATCAGCAGCAATGGTCACCCCAGCCTCTCCCTTCTCTCCCTGTTAGCACAAACAAATGAACATCTGAACATGTGCAAGATTTCTCAGAAAACACACAGGTTACTTGTTACTATTCATTCTGATGCCCATCTGCTGTGCAGCTCCATCGTCTCACCTTCTGCCCTACTGGCCCGGGGCTGCCTCCAGGACCAATATCTCCCTTTGGTCCTCTGGGGCCCTGTGGAGGGAGGAAAGGACTGTAAGTTTTAGTTTAAGCAAACTGTAGGATTTCTAATAATATAGCATAATGGGATTTTCATAGGTCCTGGATTCAGTGCTGACTCTAAAAACCTTCTGTTGAAGCAAGAGACCATGAAAACCCAAAGAATTGTTGCTTATGCATTACCTACCCAGTTTAGCCCAACGAGAGCAAAATTGAAAACAGGCGTGTTACATCGCTTTCAAATAATCATAGCATCTTCATTCATAACTGCACAATACTGTTTGTAAAGATTCTTATTGATCCACATCACTTTTGATTGCACAAATATACACTTGTATGTCAGCAGGCGATACACATGCGCAGTAGGAGGTGCGGTTGCAAAATGCTCTTACAGGAAATCCAGCTCTGCCAGGCAAGCCTTCAGGGCCCTGAAAGACGCAGACAAATCATTCACACACACACACACACACACACACACACATGCATGTGAATCCATGCGCACACATAAAAGCAAAAGCATTGGGGCTGGGTTAATGATCTGTCCAGGCAAAGCCAAAAAAACATCATCACACAAAACTGCAGCCAATTCGTAGACATAATGATGGTGTGAGGGGAGGATTCACCAGCTCCATCCTGAGCTGTACGAGCTGTAGCATAGGTTAAACTTGGGTAAAAAGCTCCTTAAATATTAAATCTAGTGGATGTGACTCCCTGCACTGTTAATATCACAGATGTGAGTAGCGGTAAGCATACATCAGCTTCCTTCTTTTTTATTTGTTGCCTGATTTTTACATTTTAACTTTGCATGAATAGCTCACTGCCACGCACCATAGGTCCTGCTGGTCCTCGGATCTCTGAGAAGTTGAAAATACCTTCTGTAACGTTGAGGAGAAACTGGAGACAGAACATACAATGTTAATAGGAAACTTTTTCCTATTATCATATTGTTACCTGGAGTTAAATTAAACAAATCCAAGCAGCAAGTGATATTCAGACATTTGTAGGACGGCAGTTATTAAACAACATTGTGCATTAGGAGGGCATACATCTTGCAGATTTATATTGGGTCCAGGAGGTCCAGGAAGCCCAGGTGGTCCTGGTATACTGAGTCCATCAGCTCCACGATCTCCCTGCAGGACAAAAAATGAAAATGAATTTGTAAATGAAGCAAAGATACAATGAAGACGAGGAGATATCAGCAGCTAACATGATCAACATCATGCTTTTGTTCAGTAACACTACCTTAGGTCCTTCAATGCCTTTTTCTCCTTTAGGTCCCTGTTAATAAAGAAAAATAGACATAAACAGCCATTTTTGCATTGATGGAGGGTGATTAGAATAAAGAGTTTTTAGTTAGTATCACACCTATAAATGTGAAATTCTTGCTGAACGGTTTAGTAGCCAGATTATTGCCGTAAAATTATTAGTTCTTCATTCCTCATTAAAAGCAAGAAAAAATCTGACTAGTGCAATATTTGGATTAGAAATATCATATGCTTATAACATTGAACAGTGAAGTTATAATTAGTCAAACTAAACCCTTAACACTTACCCTTTAAGTTAAAAGTGAACATTAACATTGTCAAATCAAGCATCAGTTGGTCAGTGTTTTATCGAGGAAACTCCATTGCTAATTAGTCTGCACCATTGTTAACATTAGGGTGTTGTGTGACTTGCTAGTCAGTCTCATTACCCTAGAACCTGGTAGTCCTGCAAGACCCTGAATACCCTCTGGTCCGGGGGCCCCTGGTTCACCCTGTAACACACAGCACAGAAGAAAAGTTGTACAGACAGTGTCTTTCACTGCTGCTCTGGACATGTCCGATTCATTCATGAATTCCTTACTGCATGATAAGAACTGTTTTTAATAGACATCCCTCACTTCCTGTTTACCAGGAAATGAGAGTGAAGACCACAGCGTGCACATGAAGCTAGGACACCTATGAGTCTTACCTTGACAGAGAGGCCTGGAGCACCTGCGAGTCCAGCATCACCCTGCAGGAGACACGACAGAGCTCTTCAACCAATCAGCAGCCAGGGACAGCAAAAAAGGCCAAAAAAATCTGTCTATTTCAACTTTCAAGTTGGGGGGGGGCAGCTGTAGCTCAGAGGTAGAGCAGTCATCCACCAGCTGGAAGATTGGTGGTTTGATTTCTGGCTCCTCTGAGTTGCATATTGTTGTGTCCTTGGGCAAGATACTTAACCCCAATTCACCTCTGATGGCATGTAGCTGATGTGCTGCTGATGGGCAGCTTTGTGTATCGCCACCATCAGATTGGGTGAATGGACACTTGTAATGTAAAGCGCTTTGAGTGGTTGAAAAGACTAGATGCAGGCCATTACCTTTCAAGTTGCCAGGTCAAGACATTCTACATCTGAACAAGCTAACCTGGTTAAATAAATGTTGGGTACAAAACCTTGCTACAATCTATAGACAATATGGAAGAGTTCATTATCATCAGCTGTTAAAATATGTGAAGAGAATACCTTTGGGCCCTGTGGGCCGGGTTTGCCAGGGGGACCCTACAAAACCAGAAAATCCAAAAAATAAAAATTCAGAAACGAAGGAGTGAATAAATAAATAAGTACAAACAAACATTGACACACATCTCTCACTGACCTGAGGGCCTCTGACTCCAGTTCCAATGAGCATGTCACTCTTGCCCGTTCCCTCCATATCCTGAAACAACAGTCACGTTACACGTCGAGTTGAAACCTTGGTGACGGGATGAGGGTGACGTATGCTGAAACGAAATGGGGTCACCTCTACAAAGAATTTGGTTCCGGGAGGTCCGGGGGGTCCTGGAGGTCCGGGTAGACCTGGTTGGCCTCTCTTCCCTGGGGGACCGGTTGGCCCTTGCAGCCCTTGAGTCCCCCCTTCACCCACAGATCCACATTCACCCTGTAGAGATAGGTAGGAATGTAAAAAAATCTATTTCAAACTGACATAACGTAAACATATATAGATATATAAATAAAAAAATATTTTTATACAAGCTGTGCAGTGTCCAATAAGAAGGATAATCACCTTTGGCCCAGGTATCCCAGGTAAGCCCTGATCACCCTGATGATGCAATGAAGAAAGAAAGAGAAAATGTAACATTAGTATAATGGTGGTCAGTAGTGTGCAATTTGGGGCGGGGGGGGGGAAGCAGAAAGGGCCCAATTGTCAAAAAATAAACATTAACTGCTGTCTCGGGAGCTAAAAAGTTTGTTAAAGGGAGCCAAAATATCTGCTAAAGTGCCCTCATCAGAGCTAAAAAGCCTGTGAAAGTGCCCTCTTGGGAGCTAACATATAAAGCATGTTAAAGTGGCAAGGACACACTATATGTACCTTTCTGGCCTTTTGCCCCTGCCTTTCAAAAAGTCAGTGCATGCCAATGATGGAGGCACTAGGTGGACCCATCTGACCCTCCACATGAAATATTTCTGTTGGTGCCACTGCGCAGGCGACCGTGGACCTGAGCCAGCACGACTCAATCTGTGTGGATGACCCTACCTTCGCACCCACAGCTCCTGGTAAACCTGGAGCTCCGTCTTTTCCCGCTGGACCCTTAACAATGAAATACACACAAGCAGTGATAAGTTACAGAGTGTGGAAATGTAGTGAAATGATGCTAAGCTGTTTGTTGACCCCATAGCTAATAAGGGGCCAAGGCAAGGTCAAAGGTGACAGTCAGTTTAAAGGAATATCCAACTTCCTAATGAGATCATACACGCCAACTTGTTCTGTGTCGACACGCTTCATGCCAACACTGTAACATGGACAGTACTGAATGATAGTGTTTCATGAAAGTTTCCAGCTTTGAGAAAATTTAACTTCTCATTTTTAAGAATACTCTGGGTGTTTTATCTGTCTCTCATCTTAAATGCAGCATGAAGCGGTGAAATCAGCAACCAACAGGTGACGCATGGATGATTTCATAGTTTTAATATTAAGGAAAGTTGAGGCACCATCAGCAAACGTTCAAAGTAGTATTCCTTTAACTGGATCAGAGTACAGAAATGGTCCTGCACCATTTGTTTTAGTACAAATTGGCATCCTAGTGTACCAGAGGGTAACACACTTAATTCCAAGGCAGATGGAAGAACTAGCTGCAGGAACATGTCTCATTTCACTTAAATAAGTAAAAAAAAAAAAACCCTAACTAACCTGCCGACAGGTCAAATATTTACTGGACCAAAACTCTGTGGCTGTATTTCATTTATTTTAAAAAGTAATTGTATTTAATACAATATATTGGTTATGTATTAGAATATAAAGCTTATTTTATTCTGTCCAACATTCATGCCTTGGAATTATGCCTGAGAACAGCAGCAGCAAAACAATAGAATAAAATCATCAGTACAAATGGAGGAGTTGTTCTCTAACCATGTTCACAGAAGCGATTTGGCTGCTCGAACTGATGTTAGAACAGCAGGTTTGTAGTAAGCAAAACCGAAAAAAGGATTTGATCAAAACCAATCAAATAAAAGAAGCAGGTTATCCGTAAGCAGTGATAGAGTGCTGCAGGAATGAGTCCTAACCTGGTTCCCCTCCTTTTAAATTTGGTTTATGATGAAATGTTTAACAAAAATCCTTTACATTTTTTCTACAACAAAAAATACACTAGTAAATACATCACTTATGATTTTGAGCTATTATGTCTCTTAAAAAAGGCAAAATAGGGCTACAGCCTTATTGACATTTTTTTGCATTTACGCAATAATCAAAAATGAGGTGTTCCGTTTTGAAAGATTAGTTTTCTGAACAAAGAGTAAAAAAAAGAGTATCGTGAACTTTTGTTTCCCTCAGATCCTATTTCCTACAATAATACTGAAATCCAAGTATTATCTACTGGGTTTTTGACAAGTTCTTCCAGGTTGGCCTACAAAATTATCCCTGCAGCACTTTATATACACACACACACACACACACACACACACACACACACACACACACACACACACACACTGAGCCAGCAAGGACCTGTAAAAGAAAAGTGTTTATCCAGCCTCCAGCCAGCAGTTAGGAAACATGGTTGGAGATAACGTACAGTCTTTGACCTGAGAACTGAGGCAGTGAGCTGAAGTTGCTCTTCATCACATGCTTGTGGAACGTTTGTGTACATTTGATTTAAATATTTATAAAAATGCATCCAAATAAGTCTGTGATTGTCTCAAATAAGAAGAGTGACGCCGCCTCAGTACATTGGCTTCAAACTGTAATTCTGCCTGTTTCATTGTTCGTTGGTTTACCAGGTAAACCAGGACATTATACCTCGCCTGATACCCAAGCGGACCCGAGGTCGAACCCAGACCCGGATGCAAAACTGGACTCAGAACTGACTCCAGAACTGAACCCAGAGCCATGGGCAGAGTAAAACTCTGAGCTCAAACCTGAATCTTCAGAGCCAGAACCACTAAACAAATCCTCAAACATCTGGAACAAAGTGGAGAGGAGGAAGAGGTGGTGGAAACACACAGGTTGATGGGAGGGAGAGAAATAAAATAAATCAGTCTAATCATTAAGTCTATATAGAAATAGAAACATGAATTAAATGGATCTTGATAACAGGACATAAGATTAATACTGTGACCAAAAGGTGTAAAAGATATAATCAGAATAATCTGTGATAATAAAGACAGAAATAAAACACAAAGGAAAAAGTATTAAAAAGGCAAATGAAACATGCACATAGAGATTCTTCTTAATGTTTTATTAATTCTACTGTTTATCTGATATGAGGAAGATCATGACGGCGTGCTTAGACGACCTCTGACCTCTTGACAACTGTAGCGACTATAGATAAAGTCAGATCAGAGAGAACAGGTGTTACTCCAGTACGAGTCCTCGTCATTTAAAGTTAAAATGTGTGCTGTAAAAAAAACCTACAGTGGCCTTGAAAAACTGGAAAAGCTATAAATAGAACCACCGTCTGGTTTGTCCTTTCTGGGCCACTGTAGAAACATGGTAGTGCAACATGGAGGAACATCCACTCCCCATGCAGATAAAAAGGTAAGGAAACCACAACAATTACATTTTCTGGATAAATTCTAAAATAATTATGTTTATGTCTTTATTTTATTATATTTCTGCGAGAGGCCAGCAACGCTGCATCACAGGCAAGTCAACTTCATGATTATATCCTGATCTGGAGAAAATAAAAAGTGTTCTCCTGATGAATTATCTCATTATCATGAGCAAACAAGATTTCTTTTCTGAAGATGATGAAATAATTGATGATCATGATTAACAGCATTATCTGAAAAATAGTTGTTTGGCTACTTAATCAATCATCTTGATTTGATATATATATATACACAACACAAACACTGATTTGGACTCACATGTCTCAAAATGAACAATAAATAAAGTAAATATTTGTATTTGAAACATTAAAGCTGAACACTCAGTTTCTCTTACTGGTATTCCAGGTTTTCCTTGGAGCCCGTCTTGGCCAGGAGCTCCGGGTGGTCCTGCGGACAGGACGCCAGCCGTGTCGGGCGATGACAGGTAGGGCCCGGGAGGCCCGGGCGGTCCTGGAGGCCCAGGTGGACCAGGGGCACCCTGCAGGGACACGAGTTTTTCACTCTGCCAGGTCTGTGATTTTATATTCCATCTTATCTCACAGCTATGTCCCTCACCCTGAATTCAGAGTCATTGTCCAGGTCTTCAAATCCAGAACCCAGGGCATCCGGTCCATACTACAGCACAGGAAGCACACACATAAAAACAGGATCTTTAAACCAGCTTGACCGAATTGGTAATTAGACAAAAAGACTGTAGAATTCCGCCATGGAAGTTATTCATTCAACAAAACGAGCAATACTAGATGCTCACGGGTACACTGCGTGATCTGGGGGGTCCGGGAGGTCCAGGGAGGCCAGGTGGTCCAGGTAAACCAACTCCTGAGTCTCCCTGGAGAGACGGAAGGTAAGACAAGGGTACAGGAGGAGTACAATTAGTGCAATCTAATTATTAATTAATCTAACTATGGTAAAATGTTGTCATTGTTATTTACAATGTGGGTGTGTGGGTTTCTATACCTTCTCCCCTTTAGCTCCAGGTTCTCCATTCACACCCGTAAATCCCGGCATTCCTCTCTGACCCTGCAGGTCAAAACAGTTCAGTGGAGTGATGTAAAGCGGAGAAATGAGGACGAGAAAAGAAATAAATGTAGACAGAAAGAACTCACTGGCTCTCCCGTATCACCCTTGCTTCCCTGTAAAAAAAAGTGAAGGAGTTAAAGTGAAAGTTAAACAAAAATCTGTGTAAGATTCAGGTTTAACACTGATCCACATGACCTCTGCCTGAGTACACACAAACACACATACACACACACACCTGCTGGCCATCTCTTCCTGGTTGTCCTGGGTTTCCAGGGATCCCCGGTGGTCCTTGTGGCCCTCTCGTTCCGGGCTGGGTTTGCCCGGGTGTGGAGGTGGGGCCCGGGGGTCCGCGTGGACCGGGTGGGCCTCTGGGTCCAGGATCCCCTGGCTCTCCTTTGATCCCGTGCTTGCAGGGCATTAAAAAAAAAAATGTCACGATGCTTTCACTGACACGGACAGAAGATAAAATGTGAGGCGAGGCAGTGAACTCACGTCTCCTAGTCTCTCTCCCGGCTCCTCGGTCCGGTGCGGCCCTGTAAACGACATATGACGTCATCAAGGGGTTTGACCAATCAGGTCCCACCGTGGTCACACTGGATTCACTCAAAGGGATGATTTATATACTAGAACATTTTCTCTAGGAAAAAATTTTAACTTCCATATTTTTTTCCAGTGTTTGTAAGGTGACAAAACAGGTTTCTCCGCAGCAGGGAGTTGGCTCATTGATATTGCTTCTAATAATACTTGGTCACATTTATCTTGATTTTCTCCATCCTCTTTTTGCTGCATCCGATTGCATGTTGTGCCTATAACAAACCATGTTTATCTTTAATTTTAACAGTCAAATGATAGTATTTAACTCTTTTACACTTTTACACTGTCACAGTCATACATTTAATATATTTATTGTATTTATATTTTATATTTATTTATTATTTGTTACATTTTATAAGATTTAAGTCAAACATACTGTATCACCAGACACTAACTAATAACAAAACACTAGTTTTTCCCGTCATTGGTAAATTTTGATCAGAAATTAAGATCCATTCCGACCTCTTATCACTTCCACGCTGGCCTCCGTTGGGGTCAGGTGACCCGAATACTCGTCAAGCTCCACCTCTGGGGGCTCGGTGGGCGGGGCTCTGACTGGCACGCTGTCCTCCCCCTGGAGGAGAGCAGAAAGACGGGTGGGGTTAAGGTGAGGAGGTCACAGAGGAAAAAAAGGAAAAAACAGTTTATTTTGTTCTGTTTGTCTTCTGCGGGCTACACGTCCATGGGAAAACTTTAATCAGGTCATTTGGTTTTGTGGTGTCTTGTTTCTTTTTCTTCTGGTGGCGACTAACACAGGATTGATCCATCTGTTACATGCTTACTAATCCTTATTGGCTGTCTGATTCAGACATTCCCTTTATTTAAAATTAATCTAGTGACATGCATTCATCAAATTGTAATTACATGATGTAATAATATTGCCAGTTCAGCCTGCAACAGGAACAGCAGGAGGAGTTTTAACACACAATGATTCTTTAGAATATGGCTGATGAAAGACAGTTCCCACTGTGACGTTAATATCTGGCAACAGTTATTCAGCTTCTGAAGGACGGTTTTCCTTTGAAGCTTCAAAGTCGGGGCTGATTATGGGAAGTTTGGGGTCACACTGACTTCCTGGTTGTGGGAGGATAAAAGATGCTAGCGGACACTATGAGTGATGTATGCGGTGCATGCATCACATGCAGTATAGCAGCAGACTAAACATGTGGAACATGTGGAACATCTGTTTACGGCTGTCGTCTAGACCACTTGTGTAGCCCCTCAGCCTGATTTGTCTGCAGAACACTTTTAAACATAAATTTCACAATAAAGAAATGAATACTGTGTTACTAGTCAAGTCATCTAGGGAGTTGTCACTAGGCGTTATGGTGCATGTGGCAGTAGAAATCTGACTGTAAGTGTAACTGTCTGTTCATTAGTAAATCCGTGCTTCACCCAGCCGACCCACATGTGCTGCGCCGTGTTTTCTGTCCTGCGCGTTCTTCATCATTTCCTCCTCCGTCTCTCTGTCGTCCAGAGCATCGTCTCCACTGGCGTATCCTGAGGCCTTTAATCACATATCACATATGAGAACATGAGCTTGTGTCACCCTATTAAAATAATGTCATTTATTATTTATTATTATTATTCAATTAATGTCTTGATGATGCCCATTTTACTACTGGATTTAGCCAATTTAACAAGTTATCATAATGGAGACTGCATTAAAAAGCAAGAAGGAGGTCTAAACTTGAATCAGTTTCTACTGGTGAGTGATAAAGTCTAAATAGTAAATGATAATTTAATATATGTGCATATGATTTTAATACATATGTAGCCAAATATAAAGAAAGTTCCAACATCAATCAATGATTCACTTTAGTGAAATTTTTACATTTTAGGTTTCCAAGTTTAAGCCAGATTTAATGTTGCTTTAAGTCACACTAGAATGTTCAAAAAAAGCCCTGAGTCACTTTATTCTTTAATGTCACATTAAGTGACACACAGTATTGTATGTACATCCACTATCAAGGCCTTTTTGATTGAAATGGTTAATAAATTTAAGACTTTTTTTTAATGTTTTTCCCAAAAACATGAAAAATTACCATTATTTTAATAATGTGACGATATAATGCTCACTCATGGTGGAGAAGAAAGCAAAAACTGCGTGTAGTCTTTTGGTAAATCATTGTGAGTGTGAAAGTTAGATCAATATTTAGGTCTACTCATCTTAAACAACACATTTATCACTCAATAGTCATCATCACCAAGAGATTGAAAAAATGCATTTACAGTGCGACTGGAAGTATGAATTTAACGTCCAAGTTCTCATTACTAGACGGATAAAGGGACAATCCCCACTCTGTTCAGTGGAGGCCTTGGATCACTAGAGGGCGCTGCTTGGTCAGCATTTAGCAGAAACACATTATGATGTCCTAAACAGAGGATTCATGTGTTTCCCTGCATTAGTGCACTCTATAAGATATGTTAGACTATACACTTTACACTTTGTCTGCACCTGTATGAAAGGTGCCATAAAAAACACATTTGATTGATTCATATGAATAGACAATGAATTTGCGTTTGTGTTTCTTACATAAGGGTCGTCGTCTTCACACTGCTCCTCAGCGACTCTGGGGTCGTCTTTTATCACCAGCTGCTGAATGGATCCCTGCAGAGAGATGGATAGAAGTAGAGAGGGTTACCATGCATATAAAGCTGTAAAACTCATATTAGGACTTTAGGATTGTTACCTGTGAATAGTCATTGGTTTTAACAGAGAACCAGCACACAGATGCTCACAGGAGCAGCGTGCTAGTAACTTTTATTTTGTGGGAACAAGGAGGAAAGCCTGCACATTTACTCCAAGCCGCAACATTTCAAACTCCAATCAATCTTGTTTGAAGCAAACACACACACACACACACACACACACACACACACACACGCACACACAGTGACCCACATTTTCTAGACTTGTTGCCGCTGAGCACGCACGTATTCTGTCGTCATGCTTCAGATAACCCGTTCACAAAGTCAGGCAACGCTGCACAAAGCAGAATGATGTGACAGCGGCTGCATCTCTCTCTCTCTCGCCATGGCAACGGCAAGTGATTTGCAGCCCGTGTTTATCTTTGCGAGCATTGTGGAGTTGGAAATGGACTGACGGCTCTTTCCCATAGTAATTACAGTCTCAGTCCGAGTTTTAGTAGCTGAGTCTATAGTCTCCTATTATATGTATTATGCTGTCATTCTTATTGACCATGGAACATTTATATGGTGCCAGACCCTGGATTGACATTTCACACACATTTCATTTCAGCCTGAGTGCCGCTTAACATCTGTATATTGATTTATTTTCATTATAGTTTTGTTACAACTGTTGTTTAGGTAGAGGTATATATTTCCTCTTTATGATGAATCTTAAGATTTACAAAAAACAACAGCAGACTGGAGGCTTTAAGGACGTTTTCACTTATTGCTTAGTAGCAGGAAGGATTTAACAAGGTGTCAAAGTGTCATTCAAAAAACATGCAATGTAAATTTATCTTTTTGCAGTTAATAATACTAAACACTTTCACAATTTTGCATTGACCTTGACTCATTCAGATAATCAATGTTGATGCAAAAGTAGTTGTGCTGTAAAATTTACAAAAAAAGATACCAGTGCTGTATAGTTTTAAATGGGGATAAAAAGGAAGTTGGGAGAGATTCATCAATAATTAAACATGAACGTAAATGTACAGTATGTCAAATAGCGATAAATCAATAAATGTATGTCTGTGTTAGTAGGCTAACCATTAAGTGGTTGATTTATTGCTTCTGATTTTGCCTTTAACATTCAATCATGTATTATTCTTTAGAGGCCATTCAAGCATGCTTTAATTCATTGATCAATGCACAGAGAGAGGCTTATGATGACCTTTGACACCCCAGGTAATACATATGGAACACAGTAGAGCTTTCAGCACTAATCCACAAAGACATTCCATAAAATAACCCTTCTTTTAAATAGTTTAGTAAATTTCTCCCACTACACTGTCCTATCAGCCTGGACATGACGGCACCCTCAGCGCAGCCGAAGACCAGAGTCAAGTCCTTGATCTGACCACAGCTTAGCCGCGTTGCCTGGTTTGACTTCCTCATCCGCTATTGATTTACTCCCCCTCGCTTTTCTCTGCCACTTCTCCCTCCTTTTCTTTCCCTGCTTCCTTTGTGTCACTGATTCTTGAAGTTGTATGTAGCCGAGTCAGTGCAAAAGGCCACCGTGTTGCTCATAATGCAGCATTAGAGGAGGTCATGATGTTTATAGGCCGTGTACAGAACATGCTGGTGAAGGAGGAAGCTCGGTAGTTCATGTCAACTTACTCCTAAATTATATAATGCAGTCCGTTCCCAAGTGCGTTCAGGATGTTTTACATTCGGACTGATGTGATGTGTTTGCGATCGAGTCACGACCGGCTGCAGTGCCAGGAAGGATTGAAAGTAAAGAAAGAGGGAAGGCTTGAAAGAAAGACTGGGGGAGGAGAGAAGAAAGGAGGGAATGGTTGGAAAAACAATTATAATAAAAAATGTCCTGTGTCTCAGGGGGAACACGGTGCAAATGTTCACATGCTCTTTTTGCTTTCTCTCATTTCCCTGTTTGCTGCTTGCCATGATACAATCCACCAGAAGGCTCTTTTGCTGTAGGCTGTGCTTATTGCATATAATTAACACATGGCGAATCGATAAATCCAGACTTTTTCTTCCCCACTTACCACAAACTTGTCGAGCCCCGTGCTCCCTGCGTTCGCGACGAAAATGCCCGAGTTGTGCGAGAACGCCAGTTTTTCTGGTCTCCGGTGGAAGGCGACCCTCTCGGCCTCGCCGCAGTCCATGTAGAGACGCACCTCGTCGTGCTCCACCACCACCTACAGCACATCAGTTCATCAGGAAGTGTTTCTCTTTGTCTGTTCACCATGAATATTTTCCCCCAGAGGTCAGAGGTCAGGGTCTGCAATGCAACTCTGGTATCTTATCATTATTTATGGAGCTCTATGTGTAATAACTGTACAATACAGTGACAGCATGGACTTTTTGCACACTCTATTTTCACAATTTCAACAAGTTGTGATAATCCAGTAACTATAAAGTCATAGAGCAGCATTAATCTGTAAGTGCCAGTATTGGACCCACAGTGTGCTGCTCACCGTGAACCGCGTCCACTGCTCCGTCATGTCTGGGACGCTGAAGGCGGCGGCCTTGTGGCTGTGGGACGCCCCCTCCCTGTCAGTGTAGTACAGCAGGATGCTCTGCAGGCCGCCACGGACCGGAGTGAGGGCCAAACCCAGCTCCACCACCTTCTGGCGGGCGTCTGTGATGGCGAAGAGCACGCCGCCTCGCTGGCTGGCCGGGCGCACCTGGAGAGACGGGTTTATTAGCGGTTATTGTCCGGTTATATGAACATTACATAGCACACCATGCTACTGCAAGGCATATAAACGCATGTTTAGAAAAGGAGGAAAAAACTTCAGAAAAGCTGGAACCTCCACACAAAGTCTTGTTTTATTGTCAGAAATCCACAAGGTGGCGACATTCTGTAGCCCTACCTGAGCATAGGGTAGTTCTGCATTAAAAGGGCCCACACGTTTCACTTTTCTAGGCTTGATTTGAAGTTTTGCTTTCAACAAAGTTTACTTTCCTTCAGAGAGGAAGTGATTGGAACATATCTGTTTATTTAACTAAAGTTGACTTTTAATGCACCTCCAGTGAATTCATTATAACTAATGATAGATTTCTGGCTTAAAAAGCCAAAACCCTATCCCAATGTAGTTTTACATCCCCCCTCTCAAGCTTCTATATGGCACTCTAACGGCATGATTTTGGTCCTCTCATTAATATTTGTGAGCCTCTCCTCTGATTGGCTGATTTAAATGACTCTGAATGGGGGAATAGGTGGTGACAGTATATATCTATAAGTGTGTACATCAGAAAAAATCCATTTTAAGGCACATTTTTTGAATCCAGACTCTGTGTATTTCTCCATGAACTGAATGTTGCATTTATAACACTTCTCTATAGTCAAAAAAACAACAACAATGAAAATGTCAATTTCCACAATTTTGGACTTTTAGAGTTTCAGGTAATGTTTCTCATAGTGACTTGAAAGCACAGCTGATGAGTGTCAGTGTGTGTGTGTGTGTGTGTGTGTGTGCAGCACTTGCATCCAGACCGCATGATGACAGCCTGAGGAGGTTTCTAAGCCGCAGATTGCAGGTTAAACTCTTACCGTCACGATGATGGCGAAGTCCCTGTAGAACGACCCTGGCACAAACGTCTTGGTCAGCCGGCCGATGTTGGCCTCCGGCCCGAAGTTGTAGGCTGGAAAACCCTCGAATCCAGGGGTGAAGGAGACCGCAGGAGGGAGCGGGACGCCGATTAACCCGGTCAGGTCCAGATGATCGCCTGTGCCCCGCTCTGGTAGAGATAGAACCCATGTTATATTAAAAAAGAAAAACAACTACAACACACACTACAGATACACTACAAAAATGAGCTGAAAAGTGAAAAAAAATGTTTTTGGTGCCATGACTGTAATATTGAGCAGATTTATCTTGACTTATCCTGTACCATTGGCAGTTAATTTAGCCTTTTTCCAGTTTTCTGTCTTTTAATTATATATTTTTTGTTTTTATGTCAACATATTTGTGGCCTATCTCAGAATTTTTCCTTTGTATTATTTATTATTCATATAATACATTCTGGGCGACACGGTGGTGCGGTGGGTAGCACTGTTGCCTCACAGCAAGAAGGTCGCAGGTTCAAGACCCGCCTTGGGCCTGGGTCTGGGGCCTTTCTGTGTGGAGTTTGCATGTTCTCCCCGTGTCTGCGTGGGTTTTCACCGGGTACTCCGGTTTCCTCCCACAATACAAAAAACATGCTCAGGTTAATTGGTAAACTCTAAATTGCCCATAGGTGTGAGTGTGAGAGTGAATGGTGTGTGAATGGTGTGTGTGCCCCACGATTGGCTGGCGACCATCTGGGGTGTATCCCCCTGCCTCTCGCCTTAACGCGCTGGGATAGGCTCCAGCAGACCCCTGCGACCCCGAAAGGGAATAAGCGGGATAGACAATGGATGGATGGATGGATAATACATTCTTTTCACCTAAATGTGTGATTTTATTTCATATTTTAGTCTATTTTTATCTCACATCATTAGTGACTTTTTATCTAATAACTTCATATAACTTTTTGCTTTTTTAATATAACTATAACTTTTTATCTCATACTTGTGACTTTGTCTCATCATTTTGACTTGTCAAATTTTCGGCTTTTAATTTTTTTTTTTTCTAAATCAAGAAAAAAAAACAACTGCCAATATGGAATAAGTTAATTCAAGCTAATTCTACTCAGTATTAGACTAAATGTGCCAAAAGCAAGATATTTTCCCCTGGTACTAGTTCATTTGTTCTGCAGCGTAGCCCTATTTTGAGATTCTTTGCTCTTTCACTGGTTCGACCAAAGGTCAAAGGTCAAGGAATTCTCTACTGTTGAGTGTCTTGATTAGAAGGCCTGTTGGTCCTGCTTATTTAAATTCCATTCTCTCCTAGCTGTGCGGGTGGTAGACTCTAACAGCGAGACAGCTTCTCTATAGCGTCGGGCTGCCTATGCGCTCCACCTGATGCTGTTTTAATGACAAAGTTCCTCTTCGCTGAAGTGCACAGAAGCTGTTCTGGCATATGTCTGAGCCCCCGTCCCGCCTAATGTCTAGCACCTGTGCTGCCGGCCTCCTGCGCCACATTAGAGCGAGGAGGAGAGCTGCCCGAGCCGCTCCGGGATCATCCGGACGCGGCTTTAATTTGACTTGATTTGATCCGGACTCATCCTACGCCTCGATGCGCTGCCGCGCATGGACATAATCCGCGAAACAGATAAGCACACACAATGTGAGGCAATTAAGAGTGTGTACGTACGTGAGGAGATGGCTTCACATTCCCATGATTCCACCCCCCCCTCCCTGCTTTGGTGCCTGTCTCCCGTAGCGACACACTCTCACCTCAGCATTCCAGCCAGGCTCAACGCACATGTCATGCACAGACACACACAGTGAGGGATGTATTTGCACACGCTTGTACACACATCAAACACACACACACACACACACACACACACACACACATGTGAACATACACCAGCCCTGGCTGAACCGGACAGACATTCGGGGGTCTATAATTCGTCGGCCCGACCAACTGGAAACACGCCTGATTAGAGGGTCTCGCGTGTGTGAGTGTGTGAGGGCGTGCTGCTGTGTGCGTTCGCACGTTTATTGTGACAAACACAGGTGGTGAGGTGGGTATTCAAGATGTGCAAGCGAAATGCACACGAAAGGCAGCACACCTCCGGGCCAGATGTGCAGCCACTGGCGCTCTGTAATGTCAAACTCTGCAAGCGTTGCATGAGGTTTGCTCTCCATGCCCGCACAGTTTAGATTTAAAAATAAAACGCCGTCTTCCTATGGGAATCCTGTTCAGAGACTTGACTTGGCAGCTGGGAACCGGTGCTGATTACCAGCCACAACTTGGACAGCAGCCATTTCCAGATACTGAAGCACCGCTTCACATTAGGGGCTGTGAAGAGTTCTCAAGGTCCCAAAAAAAGAAGACAAAGGATGGACTTTGTGAGAAAGGAGGAAAAAAAAGACTAGAAACTCTCTGTCAGAGATAAGGGACTAAAACGACAGCACGGCCTGCTTTCATACAATGAAACAAGTCGATTTCAGTAAGTTTTTTGTTTAAATTTACATTTAGTTTTTTGGTACTTTTAGATACTTTTATCCAAAGTGACTCAGAAGTGCAGCAAGACAATCATCGACAACAGTGACTCAAGAGGAGCCGTTTTATTATTAAAATAAGAAATGACAGGAAATAGATATAATGAATGCATCATACATCCCATGAACCTTATTATCAACCTTAGTTTTAAAATCTAAGGCCTCCTCTGACCTGACATGACCCTTTCATGGATGACACATTTTCAAGCTCTGATGGATCCACTACAGACCAGTACATTTGAGTATTTTGTCCTCCAAGTGTACTGTAAGTGTACATAAACACAATGCTTGGGTAATTGAACACACACACACACACACACACACACACACACACATGCAAGGAATGTGCAACAATCCCGTTCTAATTGCATCATGTGATATGGATTAAAGAGCAGATACGTCAACATTATTCATATTGAAATCACGGATTCGATGTGAATAAAAACTCCACTCGTTTATCCCTCTGGTGACCAGCTTTGTACCCCTTCAGTAAATCATTCATTCTTCAGACGCCGAAGTTGCTCAGCTGATGGAAGGCTTCCAGCCGTTCCGTCATTTCTTTAGTCAAACGGCCTGTCAATCATCCAGTCAGCCAGTCATTTTTCATCACCTTTTCTACTCCAACTCCCTCCTGCTCAAACTAATCCTCATCATGTTGGCTGCATGGACGCTTGATCAGCTTGTGGAGACTTATAAAACCAATATTAACCCCCACCACCACCACCCCTCCCCCCCAGCAACGCCGTGGATCACCTTTTAACCCAACCTGACCCCGCCATGCCTCACTAAAGCTTCCCGCTGCTTGGCTTGCTCTCTCCCCAGAGAATTCTCAGCATATAATGATTTGGTGCAGAGCACGTGGACGTGCACGCCAGCACGCATCAGAAACCCTGTTCTGCCTCTTGGCAGATAGTGAGACATGATTGAAAACTTAAGATATAAAACACTATTTGGAGATTCCATAGTGTGGATGAGGGACTGAGCTGCTGATCCATCAGCAGGACCTGAACCAATGAGATGCACCGGTTGACCAGGGATGGACGGGTGTAACACCTTCGTCTTTTCTCACTGTGTCCTTCATCTTGTTGCATTAGATCAGCACTAAATTCAAAATGATCTGCAGCAGCAAATCACTCTTTCTGTTCAGCATATCTGTTTTGCACATGACGGGTGAGTTCATAACGTGTAAAGTGTTGGAGCAGCATCGCCTGTTTTTGTGACCCGACCACATCACATCTGAGTCAGGGGGCTGATCCAGTCCCAAAGAGACAGAACCCGATCAGGCAAATAACTTCTGTTTCATAGACGTGTATTTGTCCTATAATGTAACCTTTGCAGAGGATTTCTTATCTTCTACTGCCAGGAATGTCTGAACGTTCCAGCGCAACTGAATGTAGATAGTGTATCTAAGTGACTACAAATACATTTGATGTAGACTTTATAAGATATTCTTGACATATTTACAAGGGCTGGAGAGATTAAAATGAAAGTATTCAGATTACACAAAGACGGGTTTAACACTGGGGGTAAACTAGCCTACATTCTAGCTGACCGATATTTGCAGAAAGTGACACAGTTGCACATTTCTAGTAGCAACAGCTGTTGTTAAAAATGATGATTCTCCAAAGAACAGTCATCCACCTTTTTTGTAAAATTCCAAAATGTAAAGCTTCTTTTGACCATTGCTTTGACTTGACATGGA
Organism: Eupleurogrammus muticus; assembly: GCA_036785175.1. NCBI lineage: Eukaryota > Metazoa > Chordata > Actinopteri > Scombriformes > Trichiuridae > Eupleurogrammus > Eupleurogrammus muticus. The sequence goes on from JAYKQN010000014.1 coordinate 7,817,257, forward strand.
TGTTTTCAGTGAAAAGCTCTTATGGACTCACTATATATCACTTTTCCATCACCAAGCAGCAGTCATGCATGAAATGTACTTTTACTCAACAAATGGAAGTATTATTTAGATTTCTATTAGTATCCAAGTGTACCGTAAGCACAATGCTTGGGTAATGTGGAGGTAAACAAGCCTACGTTCAAGCTGACCCATATTTGCAGGAACTGACACAGTTGGATGTTTCCAATAGCAACAGATGAGAAAT
>JAYKQN010000014.1:7820000-7915000 GCA_036785175.1 Eupleurogrammus muticus
CTTTAAAAACCCCATGTGGGAGGAAAAACATGTCTCTTTAGCTCCTTCTACTAGAAATAGAGACTTTAGAAAAAACTGTAACCTGAGGCAAAGCCAAACCGGCATAGTGTATGATTCGTAAAGCGATGGTGACACGATTATTCTGAAGTTCCTTTCAAAGGTACAGTGTGTAGGTTCTGTCTACATGTAGTGACTATCCTGAGCATTTTAGGCTGCATTCAAGCTGCAGGCCTTAATGCTCAATTCAGATTTTTTTGATGAGATATGATTTCCTTTTTGTGAGGTTGTGCATGTTTCCAATTAAATGCGATTAGTGTGACTGCCAGTATGAACTTTTAGCAAATGGCCACATGTTTGGTCATGAGTGTTGCATTTCTCCAGAGAAAAGTGGCGTTTGATGCATGTTGATGACCTGCAGGTCAGGGTCATGTTAAAAAAAAAAAAAATCAGATCTGAAGGATTTAGGTCACTTCAGGCTGCTGATTGCAGAGCTTAATGCTCAATTTGGATTTCTTCATTTTGTTTTTCACTAAAAGCACATCAGTTCTATACTAATTAACACACATGTATATTGTATTATGTTTCTGTCAATTCTGTTCCAGCAGATGCTGCCAAACGCCTCTAAATCTTATTCACTGCTCCTTCAAGACACTGCAGGTCATTGCTTGGGAGTCACGGCCTAAATTCAACCTGCAAACAAATTTCAAAAGCCTGTCCGCCACAAAACAGCAAAATAAAAAAAAAGTATAGCTGATAAAGAAATTGTACCATTTAAGGCTAAAACTTTTCAAGCCATTGATGCATAAAATGACAATCACTGCATCCTCTGCAGGTGGCCTGAAATACAGCTGTGAAAGCTGGAGTCTCTGTAGAACCATACATTAAAACCATTGTTACCTGGTGGAATTGGCAAAACAACACAAGGTCCTGCAAGTATCATGTTTTTCCTAAAGGTCTGACCTAATGGATGTGCAAACAACAGTAAAGTCTGCAGAGTTTAAAAGACTTTTGCCAGTGTCCCTCACTTTTTCAGCAACCAATGTGAAATCTCCAGAATTTAAGAAAACGTGCACATGCAATTTCGCAATTTTATCACAAGTCAATCATTTCATTCACTTCAATATAACAAAGCTGATAACATGTGAGAACGATGTACTTTTTTTTAATCCATATGTGTTTTACCTTAAATTAGAGGTTCGAGGAAGTCAATATATGTGCTGTTGGCACAAAGTGGAGCTGACGTTCATCCGTTAGTGGCTGTTTTCTAGGTTATGTTGATATGTTTTATCAGACCCGCGGGAGCCATGCTGCACACGGCACGCCAACACATAAACAGCGGTGGGAGACAATAAGGGTGAGGTGGACTCTAATGGAGCAGATGATGGGTTTAGGACTTAGAGAGGGTGAGGAAACGGCCCTAGGGGGGCTGAGGCTTGATTAGACAAGGATTAGCCAGGGATGGGTCGGCGAGGAGTTGGAGGGGGTCAGGAAGTGGGGGGGGCGCGACCCTCCTCATACACCCAGTGTGTAATCAGAGCTGCAGCCTCCTACCAGGAGGCCCGAGGTGGCATTTTATGATTAGAACCGTTAACTATTACAGGCCATATCTGGGATGTAAAATCCGGCCTTTAAAACACTATTCACTCTTTTCTATATAGGACCCCTCCACATGTGTGCCAAGATGTATGTAAAATACTATAGATTAGAATTTAATTTAAGAAAGAAAAAGGGGATTTAGTCGTCGCTTTGTTCAAACCCTTTTAATGAGCTCAGAGAAACATTCCACTTTCAGCATGTACTTATCACAAATTATCAGATTCTTTGAATGCTGTGAACTTATTAGAAAATGATTGTCAACACGTGGATTAGCAGGAAATCGAGACGTGTTTCTGACTGATGCGAGTCCAGTAACCCATCTCACTTTAGTACCTTTTTGCCTTCCACCAAAATCCAGAGTGTCCCGTTTGTGGCTCGCGGCTTTCGCTGTGATCTCCGCCCGCAAAACTAGTCGCTCGTTTGGCGCTGGGAACGCAGCGTTCTTTGAGTTTATCTGGGTTTACTTGCCAGAAACAACAGCGGCCTTCTTGTGTCTGGGAACGAGCTGGCCGAGAGCAGGGAGACTGAACAGGTTATTGGCTTTAATACCAAAACGAGCAGCTAATACACTTCAAAATCCTCTGTTTAACCCTTCTGTGTCATTAAATATGAATTAAGCAGCTTTAAATAAAGGCCGTCAAATGTAAACTTGAACCTGAGTGACAGATAAAGGTCACTAACCTGTTCCCTCATTAACCACGATCTCTAATGTTGGAGGCCAAACGTGAAACGGCGTCATGTGGTCAACAAGTAACAAACAAACTGGTCACTTTCACGCAGCTGGAAAAGCAGCAACGTCCTTAGGAGTATTTTTTCAGAACCCCTTTTTTGGCCATACACGGTGACCCCCGTCCAGGGCCTCTGGATTCCAGGAAGAGTTCCCCTTTCACCCTTCACCTCGCTCTCACTCGCCGCTCTACCTAGCAACCGCCCCGACAATAAACCCTAATTGGTTTACTGTCACAGCCTATCGTATGGCGGATGCTGTGAATTTATTCGTGGAAATAAGCCTTAAAGTCTCCGTAAGAGACAGAAGGGAAATCACAAGGCCGACGCTTATTATCATTGATTACTGATTCGAATACTGAAATAAATCACGTTATTATTTCAAATATGCCTTAAAATAGAGAATTTGTGTGTGATGCCTGATAGGACAGAAGTAACATGCATATCAGCTTAATATTACTGTCTTAACTAAACAACTAGCACCACAAAGGGGTCACATAACAAAAAAAAAAAGAACCTGTAACAGTCTTGCTCATTTATTAGTACTTTAGTGCCCCCTGGTGGCCGCTGGCAGTAATACACACAGAGATATACATCCATGTCATATCTGAAATAGATAGTATCAGGTTTATGCACCAACTAGTCTGTTTCTAGCTCCATGATGTCAAATCTCTAAATTATCATCTATTTTTACTTATTAATGATCTGAAGGACAATGAGAATCCCTACAGGAGAAGATTTTACCCGTTTGCAGAAGTTCTGTTTCACCTGTGTGAGGCTTTTGTGATGAGTGAATTGTGGTTTGCAAGTTTTATTTTTTTAAGAAGCATTCCTCTCAAAATGTACAGTCTGTGTATATGTTCATTTCTTGTCATTTAAAATTCCATTTGTGTTAATCATGATTTTAATTTGAATTTGACACATAATGTCAAATTGTGCGACCTTAAAAGAATGATAAATGTAATATATTTAATCCACCTAGAATATAAAACTAGATGATAGCTGTGTCTTTTATTTTTTTTTTTTACCCTTTGGAGAGAGTTGCACCTGGTTCTAAGTTTTTAGGGTTAAACCACAAGAGTTTTGGCAGTGTCGCTCAAATTAAAGGGTGGATCCACAGAAAATAATATCTCCTACCTGCTGCTGGTAACACTGTCGACTGCATGTTTTTAAAATGCCCATTATGTTTGTTTGTGTGTGTGTGTGTGTGTGTGTGTGTGTTTGTGTGTGTGTGTGTGTGTGTGTGTGTGTGTGTGTGTGTGTGTGTGTGTGTGTGTGTGTGTGTGTGTGTGTGTGTGTGTGTGTGTGTGTGTGTGTGTGTGTGTGTGTGTGTGTGTGTGTGTGTGTGTTTGTTTGACTGAGCGAGTTGGCCCACTCTGCTAATTAGAGCGAAAGAAGTTTTGGCACCGACACAAGAACATATTTAGGCAGCACTACTGACACTAAAAAACCCTGTTAAACAAAGGTTTGCCTATATATTAGCCCAAAGTGACTAAATCCAGAAACACTGGACACGTTACTCTGAACATTTCTCACTGATGTCATGAAATCGTCACGCCAAAGAAATCTCTTTTTGTTTATTTTTCCACCAAGTGGTTATGATTGACATATCCTCTTAACCAACCCCGGGGCAGTAAACCTGGGTGGGCGGGCCATAAAGGTCAACAGAGAGGACCTGTTCTCAGGTAACGGTATACCACACATGCATATTTTCAAACAGCGTGGCAACTCGGCAAGTAATCAATGAAGCCAGTGTTGAGAAAAGCCGCCTCCTTCCCTCCCTTCCCGCTCGGCCCGTTTCCGCTCCTCCTACGACGTGTTTTCATTTCATATTTCTAGGCCGTGTTCAGTCAGGAAATGTCGCGGTGCATTTTAGAAGCTCCTGTCAGAAAGGTCAGCCGAGAAAAATGCATCGTCACGTGTTCGGTTGGTCGATGCGACGCCGGTGCGCATCAACAATAGGATGAATAAAGACAGGATAATGGTACGATGTGAGGACTGGCACCAGATAGTTTAACTCTCTCATAAAGTATTTAAAAACACTTTCAACTACTTGTTATCTGGTAGTCTCCTTAACTAGAAGTTATATTCTAGGCAGATAAAATGTTCATATTTATAAAATATAATTACATTTCATCATTTGACCTTGAGTTTAAAAAAAAAATCACATTAAATTGTGATTATTGTAAAAAAAAAAAAAAAATTATACAAATAGACCTTTACATGTACATTTTGAGAAAAATTATGAATCTTTATATAATTGTAGTTGACTTTCTCATCTTGTCAACCATAGTTTGTGCTTTAATAGAGTCCAAATAAATGTGACCTGTGATGCTAAAATAAATAAAACTGAAGACGAAAAGAATGAAAAAGGGAAGTTCATTCATTTGGATTATTTTAACTTCTTACAGTGACTAAGTAGTTTTTCGAACAGACTGATAATATAGGATCTTATTTTACAGACCATGCCGTAGCACTGAATGACATGTGTAGCTCCAGGTGAGGTGGATCACTCAGAGGTGATCGTCTGTAACGGAGCTGCCTGTTTCCACTGGCCGTCTCTGCAAATCTCTTTTGTGTCCAGGTGGGAGACAAAGAATTTGAGGAATGCCAAAGATGATGTTAGAAGGACCCTCACCCCTCCCTCCTCCTCACACACACACGCATATACACACACAGAACACTTAGGATGTGCGGCTCAACCCTGCGACCTCAGCGAAGACAAAGGAATTACCTGCAGGGCAAAGTAGGGAAAAAAACTCTACGTGTGGGGTGTGTGTGAAAGAGCAAGGAGTCCCGATCTATCAGCTCCATCAGCCCCAGTGCTGTTATCAGCCGTCAAATAGCAGCATTGTCACGTTATCCTAAGTTAGTGGCAGCCCGGTGCCATCATTAGCGTGGGAACAGAGGGGGAGAGGTGCTGAACTTTAAGGAGAAAGGAAAAAGCAGAAACAAACGGAGCTTGTTTAGAACACTGGACAAAAAAAAGAGGCGGCATAATAAGAGGAGAGGACACACACACACACACACACACACACACACACACACACACAGTGAGTAATAACAGATTTTATTGTGCTATAAAACAACTGATTCGAAAAACGATAAGGTCTGCACTGTTACAGTTGGAGTTTTAACTTTTAACTCCAATTTTCCCAAAATGAAATCCGCTCCTTCACGTTAAACGGGTCATGGGGCCAATGACACACACATATGGAAACACAAGCTGACTGGATAAATCAGGAATGTGGTCCAGGCTGAATTGAGTTTATCTAACCTTAATTATCTTAAAAGGTTTCTTCCATTTTTAAGTGATCTTAACAAGACAATTCAACAAAAGTTTAAAGGCGGTATATTGCTAACTACACCACAGGTGTCAACATACAACTATTTTTTTGATATGTGAATGTATTCAGAAAAACTGTTTAAGTCCTGGAAAAATTATAAGAAAAAGATTGTTTGGGCTGAAGCGATCAATGGCATGATGGGACATCTGGTGACATATATCTGGTAAAACCAATGTCATGACAAACCAAACTGTGCTGTCAAACAGGCGTTTCCTCAACATATGTGTGTTTTTTATAGGGCTGGCATCCAGATATTATTACAGATCCATGAAGCGAAGCAGCGTGATGCCTTACAGTACCACTCTCCCTTCATTTATTAAGGCTTCACGAAAGCTCAGGTTCAGGCACTATTTTCTCCACTACAGCTTTAACTAGATAATTTATAGCTCAGACACTAATGCACATTCCACTAGACTACTACAGAGATGCTGTAATTGCACCCAGAATCCAATTATCTGAGAAAATCTGTCCAAATGTGTCATTTTTAATATAAAAAAGGAAATTTGTGTGTGTTTTTTTGCACTTTATTGTATTTTTTTAATGTTTTTTTCTTGTGTGAGCAGAGACTAGCATCTTTTCCAGAATTTTAATTGACTCTCCCCTACGTTACTGCCGACTTTGCGTTCAGTCTCAGGACTACATTTTCATTCAGGACGGAGAAACTTTCAACCTATTTACAATGTGAAATATCAAACTGCACATACGTCCCTCAGTTCGGTTGTCGTTGGTCGTGCAAACATCTAACGCATTGCTCAAATTGAATGAAAGTCTTATGATAGGTGGCATGTGACGTCTGTAACGGGAGCTGATTGGTTTAATGGCTTACAGGCTGTAGCGTGAGTCACAGGTTATTAAGACAATAACCAATTGACTGCGCGGCTACAGATGAACATTGACTTATAACACACATGCAGAGACTTTACACACACACACACACCCACGTTCGCTCAGTGCCACACTGTAAGGCCTACAGCATTTCTCTGATAAAAAGGAAGTATTGTTTGGACGTATTGGAGGTCAGAAGTGAACATCTGCAGAAGGGGACAGTTTCCATTACATCACGTATCCCTAACTTTCCAGCCCACGGCCGCTCACCCGCACTTCACCCCCCCCAGATCTACACGATCATATGGACGGACACAGAGCAACACACAGAGACAGAGGTCGCCCAGTGTGAAGCCCAGTTTTTTCCATGCACTTGTGCTGATGAGCCAGCTGGAGACAGAGACAGAGACAGAGGGTTCAGGCAGACAGGCAGGTGGACTGACTCTATCATTTCATAAACCAGCGGCCTCATTTAGTAACCCTTTATTTTACAAGTGAATTATTTTGTAGTATGACATGAACTGAATGAATAAATGAACTACTTGATAGTTCACATGTATTTATTTCTATGTAGTTCATACATTGATCATATTTGTGTTTATATGTAGTTCTTATATGAACTATATATAAACAGTAAATTGGGACTCACTTCATTTAACAGATCTGATCCACTGTATAAATACATACAAATTACATGTGAACACAAATTTGTTACATATAAAGCAACATAAACTACATATGAAGTACATACATATCTATTATAAAACAGATGGATGACCCAATATCATTTATTATCAAATTCAATAAATAACAGTAAATCAAAGTTTTCAGAACTATGGTTGATTTTTGTATTGTCTATACTAAAGATTGCTTTATTCATTTCTTCATAATGTGTCATTATCATGTTATGACACATTGTAAATTGAAATTACAATAGAATTCCTATAGAGGGCAGACAGAGATAAATTAAGACCATCTCATTAATATTAAACCAACCAAACCAGTCAAATTTCTCTATGTATCTTAGATAGAAACAGATGTTTGCATCTGCATTATCTCCTGATTACACATGTATAAGGGACGGGGAAGTCAATGTGAGACCGTTTGTCACATTCTGTGTGTGTGTGTGTGTGTGTGTGTGTGTGTGTGTGTGTGTGTGTGTGCGTGCTGGGGGTGTTTGCTCAGCTGTGAGCGTTGTCCTCAGAGCAAACGACCCATCTCCTCCTCCAATACGAATTGTCAATGAGACACAAGGGGGGGCACAGTAAAGGGGAAATTCGTGAGCTCATGTGACCCTACAGGAAGTGCCATTATCAACGCTGCTGCACCGTAAGGTGCGATTCCAAAGCCCTGAGCGACCTCGATACCACAAACGGACGCATTGGCGGCCCCGTGCGGAGCTCCGGGCGTTGCATGTGAGCGCGGCGACGCCCCGCGGCTCAGTCATGTCCTTCTTTGTTGTGGTTTGGGGAAGTTTGGCCGCGCATTGTGTATCGTGACATTTGTCATCCGTCCGGAATGAAAGGCAACCTTTAGAGAAATGTGACAGGAAAATATTATCTCATGTTTGCTCCGCGGTGCCACTCACACAGTACCATCTATTGACATCCGCCCACTGGCCCCGCACCACAAAATCCACTATTGTTCAGAGCCACAGCTTCGTCTGTGTGTCTATCGGGACCATCCAAAGGGCCAGTGTGGTTCAGGACTGTTGCATCACAGCCACACCTGAGCCCTAATGAAACAGTGATGTATTTTCACATCTTCTGTGTGCGTATCAACAGTAAACAGGCGTCTGGTTGGACCACTGACGAATGGACATACAGTAAATTCCCAGTGAAATGGCTGTGGCAGTCATTTATTCCCATCATTTAACAGATCAGATGCTTATTTCAGACTAGGCAGCAGTTTGGGACAAGCGATTAATTCCTTCCTGACAAAAAAAAAATCTTGGTGATTTACTCAAATTATTTTATCAAACCAGTATGACTACCGGATAACTTACATTTTTTTAAAGTTAGATTACAGTACTGCGGTTAAATGTCTCGTGGCTGCTTCTCCCAAGGTTTCCCCTGCATATTATCTGACAGAAAGTAGGACTTTCATACTGTCCTTTTAATTTTTTTCACTGCACCAGAGCCATGGCGATCGATAATTCCTGAACAGTGATGTGGTCAGGAAAGAGGCAGAAGCAGGAAAAATACATGAAGCGTCAGTGGCCATATTTTCTTCATACATATGTACATAGATGTTTTAATGAATCTCTCTGCATTCTGCTTTGATTTGAAACTGGCGGCATATTATTAAAAAAGTAGGTGAGCAGGGATGTAATTCAAAATGACTTTAAAGGCCTAATGTGTAACTTTTTTGGATACAAAGGTTTATATTATATCGTGTTCTCCTAATATTAACCACATAACGTAACATTCATTTACACTTCTGGAAATTCATCTCAAATTTGGATGGAAACCTGGCTTATGACGTCAGGCTCCTTTAGTTTTTTACTCTTTAGGTCCTTACTGAGCAGAGCGGGCAGAGACCTGTCAGCACTCCCCTGAAGACAAGTACTTAAAGTGTGTTGTGCCTTTCTGCACATGTGTCTGTCAGAGAATTTCAAATTGCTCCCTCAACCTTTAAAGTTCTGTTTACATACACACACAATATTAACATGAAAGGCTGAAGCAGGAGGCCAGCCGAGGAGGTCGTAAGGTCAACCACGAAAAGACTATTAGAAGTAAATTCCGCTCCGACCTCTTGACCTTTCGCTGCTCCATCACCTCATCGCTGTTGCTGCTGAGGATGAGGAGAACCTTCGTCTTTCAACAGGACAACGATCCAAAGCACACACCAGAATCAGCACACTGGCGTCACCAGAACAGGATTAAGGTATAAGAATAACGTCTTTTTTTTTTGCACGGGCTTGGTCGACTGTGATAAACTGTGCCTCATTAGAGCCACTGACAAGCAAAACAGCGATTTAAGAGCCGGCGCTCAGCAACACGTCCAACACTGCCGGAGGGAAGCACTGAGGCTAAGTGGAGGAGAAGGATTGGGGCTGCCATGGCTAATCTGAAGGTAAATAACAAGGTTAGGAAGCAGAGCACCTGTGGAGGAGCTGATGTGCAGAGCTTTCAGTTTTCTTTGATCATCACCTCAGTTTAGCATGTTATCCTGCACATATTCCAGCCAGTAGAAACATAAAAGTCAGCCTGCTGGTGGCACCAGAGTAAACGTCAGTGGGATATTCCCCTGGGAACATGAATGTCTGTATGTTCATTGTAATTGGTTTAAAAAGTGTCGGATGCATGGCTAAAAGGGGTTTTTGCTGCTGCAACAAACCACAAAAATGCCCGAATGTGCCGTCCACCTCGGTGACTCATGTTGTGGATCGACGCAAAACTTAAACGTGCATCAGTTTTTTTTACACCAGTGGCTTCACTTCTACTTGTAGAAAATTAACAGTACCTCCCTCTTGAGTAAGAGATTTAGTTTCCAGTAGCTTTTCCAATTGGATTAAACAGGAATTGAGTACAGCATGCTGGCGTATTATTTTATAAAATATACGGAGGACGGACAAAGTGGTAATTTAGTAGTAGCTCTACTCCGTCTGCGAGTGGCAGCAAGGCCATAACTTCAGTAGCCACAGAAACACACCCAAATATGCAAAAACACACTCACAGAAAAACAGGCAACTTTACCCTTCAGCAGGCAGTTCTAGATTATGTGCTGTTCTCCTTGCTGGACGTCAGCGGAGCAGTTTATTCACATAAAATCTGACAAAACAGTAAAAAACACCATAGGTCTAATTGTTTTTGGACCTTTTAATCTGGGTTTTTTGGAGACGTCACAATACTTTCGTTAAGTTGGCTGCACGATCAGAGCAGGAAGAAGCGTGACAATGGAGCTTTGGTAACGAAAGTGCCTGGAAGCAACATGAGGAGGAGCTGTGATACGGAGCTTTACACTGATCTTTTATATCCATCCATTCATATCCAATACCCATCAAAAAAAAGCATGTACCCCACGTGCCATGTGCAATCCATTGTTTGTCTGAAAGCTGAGGTTGATCTGACAAACAGAGAGATATTTAAGGCACAGACACACAGATGCTCCTTGCTTTATCAATAGATCTGAGTGGAAACAGTCAAGTTTACAGTAAAGAAAGAAGAAGAAGAAATTTATCAGCAACATCTTGGACATATGAAAACTTCTATACGCTTCATTTTGGCCAATCCTTTTGTAAATGTACCGGTGCTGCAAGCAGTAAAACGGTATAAATAGATCTAGAATAACAGCCATGTAGTGCTCATAAACACAATGTTAACACTCTCCTCATGCAAGACTTTTACAGATTCTCTCACTTGGTAAAAAAAAAAAGACTTTCTGTTCCTGCCCCAAAGCATAGCCTGTGTGGAGCAGAAACACAATGATAACGATTCATAGTACGTTTTTTTTTTTAACATGGAAACCATGGCAACACGTACACAAACAAAAGCCACCCAGTAACATTTCAACATTTTTACTCTTGAAAAACCCTTACAGTAAATCAGTAAATCTGTAAATCAGAGGTTTTATCTTCAAAATCCTAGTGTCAATCCAATAAAGGCTAATAGATTAGTTTAATTGCCTCATTTTGAATACAAGCGCACTTTCTTTTCCTCTTTGCAGCACCGGGGAACCAAAGCCAGAGAACGACATCGTCTCCAAGAGCGTCACATCATGGAAATACCGAGACCCGTTTTTCAACGGAAAGTCCAAAGACCCCAAAAAGAAACACCCATTCTTATTTTGCTAGTTTCCAGTGACTGATTCTTTCCCCCCCATTAAAACAAAAAAAACCCATAGAGCCGACCGGCCGCTCCAAACGTACAGCAGTGACACCTTTTTACAGTTGGCTCATTGTGCCCAACTGTGTTCCAATCAAAGTCACTCCGGCTGAATGACCACATTCCAGACAGGGTTCCACTGCAGTTCAGCCCCCTAATGCACTGAAGACATTTAGGTACACTTCATACACTCCTATGTAATGTTCACTTACAAGGTTTCAGACCCATTAAACACTTAATCAATTTTGGTGGGAGTTTTATTGAAGGAACATCTGAGATCAATAGTGGAAGCGGTTGAAAAGGCTTAAAGGTGAAACCGAACAAAACTAGAAGATGATGGTTTCAAGCTGATCGCTTCTCTGGGTGACTACTCAAATATAAAGCAAACATTCAAAACCCCACTGGGAATATATCGGATATTGTGGAGCTGTAACAGGACTTCCACTGTACAGAGGAACATCTCGTCCGAACCAGACTCCCACTGGGCTCACCTCACAATCATTTATATTGGCTAAACATGGAAGCCTTTCAGAGCAACTCAACCGGCGGCAAATGTAAAGTGAAGGTTCCCGGAGGCAGAAATAAAAGTGTTTTTTGGGGAGTCTTTGAAGGTGGAAAACACTCCTTTTCAACCGCGGTCGCAGGATGTCCGGAAATGTTGTTACTAATGATGGAACTGGATCTGATGAAATCTGAAACGAATGCGTCTCCGGCCCTGTGTTATAATGTGGTTTTATTAAGATAAAAAAAGGCCTAAACCAATGGCGTCCTTGTTTTTTTTTTTAATATAATCAACCATCAAAAACACGGGTTTAGTGTGGGTGAAGATCTAAAAGAGGAATAGATGAGTGTGGTGGATGGAGCCTTTGAGTGTGTGCCAGGATAGAAAATGAGATTTCTAACGCAATCTACTAAAACCAACGCTGCCACCAGATAACAATGTTGATATGGGAAGACCGGATAAGACCATTTTAATCCAGTAACGGAGTTAACGTTTAACTGGCAAATAGTTTGGTGGGTATCTGTCTATAAAAGCAAGAGAAGTCTGTGTTTCTGACTGTTTGTTAGATTAACCTCAACTTTTTAATATAGCGCACGCACAATTTATTTGATCATTGAAAGGTACAGTTGCACAGACTTGCTATCCTGCAACAGCATTGTCAGTACAGTAACAATTCAAAGCCTTGTTTCCTCCTAAAATCACAAAGTTAGATGTTAACACGGGCTACTGGGGGTTAGACGCGTTCACAGACCCTCAGGAAATCCCAGCACTATCTCCTAACAGAACAGAATCTGGGCCTTGCCTATGAGCACTATTTTAAAACTGATATGTAGAATGATATATGCATGTTCAACATAAATTGCAGCCTTTTTCTTACAATAAATGTAAACATGTCTCTCCTTATCTCAATGTACACCCATGTCTTACCCAATGCACAAGTTGTGTAGTAAGACTATGTAGCATGTGGTAGATGGAATGTGATTAGGACATGTTTAGGTTACAGACTAACAAAGTTTTACCTAGACTTAGTTAAACATTAATTGTAGGTCTCTGAAAACTTTTCCAAGGTTACTATTGCTGAGGCTGCCTGCAAACGTTCTTGTTGTTTTTCTGAAATCAATAATGGCACATATTGCATTGACTCAAACATGTATGACAAACACCTCGTTAGAAATGATGGAAAAATTTTGCAAAAATGTTTTTTCGGTTGCTTGATGTGGGTTTTTGCCTTGGAAACAGTGTTGTTGAATAACAGTGAACATAAAGCTCAGATGAGCTGTTTCTGTGTTGGCATCTTCCTATTTATCACATCATAACTTAACATGAAACATGACCAACACTCGCTGACATGCAAGAACTATTACAGTTTACCCCAAAACGCAGCAGTTTCTCCTTTTTCTTCCTACAGATGTTTTTCTTTCCTGACTCCATCCATCCATCCATTGTCTATCCCGCTTATTCCCTTTCGGGGTCGCAGGGGTCTGCTGGAGCCTATCCCAGCGCACTTTATGGGCGAGAGGCAGGGGGATACACCCCAGATGGTCGCCAGCCAATCGTGGGGCACACACACCATTCACACACCATTCACTCTCACACTCACACCTATGGGCAATTTAGAGTTTACCAATTAACCTGAGCATGTTTTGTATTGTGGGAGGAAACCGGAGTACCCGGTGAAAACCCACGCAGACACGGGGAGAACATGCAAACTCCACACAGAAAGGCCCCAGACCCAGGCCCAAGGCGGGTCTTGAACCTGCGACCTTCTTGCTGTGAGGCAACAGTGCTACCCACCGCACCACCGTGTCGCCCCTCTTTCCTGACTCGTAACTCGTAATTCACTTCTACTGTTTACTACACTATTTTCTTACTTCACTTAACGCCACTTTGCATGATTGCATCTAATTTATTTGCTCCAAACCACTTGATGGAAATGCCTAATTTGGATTTTTTTTGCAAGACTTCAAAAATTAGCTTAAAATTCACATGACGAGTATGCAACCTGTGGGTCACGTTTATTTCTGAGGCGTTTGATGAGAAAAGCCAAACACGAGTAGGAAAAAGCTGAACAGTAGCAGCCAGTACCACAGCTCATATTCATTGTACAGATCTTTTTCATACAGCTTCACTACAGCAGTTTGGGGCTCAGATGTTTTGCTCGAGGGAACATTTGCATTTCGTTCAATCTCCGTGCTGTTTCCAGGGATTTGAACATATGATTTTTGAAGTCACAAGACTCTGAGTAGTGCAACCTCCATGAGCTATGTTTAGTGAGTGAAAAGCAATGACTTCCTTCTGCCTATGGATGTTCAAAAACACTTAAAAAAGAAAATCCCATTGTCAGAAATCACCCAACTACAAAGCTACACACACTGACGTTAAGCTGGAGACAAGTTTGTCCTCGTCCTTATAACTTCAAAGCTCACGGTGACCCCCCATCCACACACACACACACACACACACACAGGCCCCCCTTCGTCTCTGACTTTCTCAAACACACAAACTACAAGTGCGCCGCAAAAGGAGGACCCCCCCCCCCCCCCCCCCCCCCCCACGCCATTACCATACGAACTGACCCCCCCCCCCCCCCCCCCCCCCCCCCCACGCCATTACCATACGAACTGAACGCTCCATTTCTCACCCTGGTGCATCATTTGACTTGTCTGCCACTTCCAGCCACCTCAATGTACACACACACACACACACACACACACACACACACAGGACGAGGAGGGCAGAGGAAGCTCGGCCTATTGCCAAACAAACACTTTCTCTCTCCTACGGAGCTGTATAAGAAGAGACGCACGGCAGGAAGCCACTAAATGAAAATGGCCACAACGGAAAGGTGTGAAAATGGGAAACGGTCACGTGACCGAGAATCAGCCTGTGAGATGGCGGGCGGATATTTTCATTAATGGCCGTTAATTGTTTGATGCTGTTTGAAGGAGACCTGCAGTGTGTGTGCGTGTGTGTGTGTGTGTGTGTGTGTGTGTGTGTGTGTTTGTGGTTCACCTTACCACTTCATTTATTCTACTAGAGGCCTTTAAGCACATGATGTTCATGTTCTTGGTGTTTGTGAAGCAGCTCGGTGACGTCACCATGGTTACCTCGGCTTGTCGTTAGCCTCCCAACTTAATGGAAGTGAAATATTAAATCATCGGTGTATCCTTCATGTTCCTACAGCAGGAAATGCACCACGCAGCATCAAGAGGTTGTAAGGCGATTGTTGGTGATTGATCTGGTTGGTGATTGGTCTGTATAGTCGCCTGAGTCTTAAAATGTCAGATGGGTTTTCAGTGAAGTCTGCTGCATCCTGATGAAATTCGTTTTGAGGAGCAATAAATCCACCGATAACAACTAAGATATTGAAAAAGGAAATAAAATTATACCATTATAATTAAAAAAAGCATGACTCGCCGAGCAAAAACCTTTCGTTTTCTGCTTTGGAGGCGCATCACACATAGAACCTGCACAGCACCGTGTAAAGGTCAAGTTGCCAGATTTCTGTAGATGAGTCAACCCCTAAAAAAAACTGGTGAATCATTCTTTAATTAAATTATCCAACCGTTCTTTGAGTCCTGTCATGTCAAACATGTTTGCAGAAACATCCTCGCCTCTGTCATCTGAGGACAAAGTCGGAGCTGCTTATGAAATCTAATCACTGCATTAGGATCGGCTGTGACTCCGCTTCGCTGACGCAGTCACATGAGGAGCTAATAAAACATCTGGACTGTCAGACCGATCTCATCTATACGTCTATAAACCGACGTTTGACATTTGGCAAATGACACGGTATGCCCTCTGCGAGTTACAGATAAAATGATTTGAGTCACTTTCAAATATTTTATATGAAGATCAGACAGAAATGTAATTGCCGTCCATGGTTATCATTCAGTTCAACTTTCATGCAGTATATCTGTTCGCGGCTGCGGAGCGTCGGCGGTGTGAATCTTACCTTCTATAACCTGCAGGGCAGCGGCCAGACGCCCCAGCAGGACGAGGTGCAGGGCCAGAGACCACCTGAGGAGACACATCACTCACGGTTTAGGAAACATGCATGATAGTCAGCAAACAAGGCGGGCGTTTATTTGAAATATTTTAAATTGAGCCTTTGAGTTATTGAGGGAAACGCTGCTGGTTCCCAGAGCCACTCTGAGGTGGAACTGAAGCGCTTTGTGAAGGTATGAAACTTTTAGGTGAAGTCCCTCTAATTCAAAAAGGGGGCTCCACAAGGTGTAGAATTGGAAGCGTCTTACCCTTGAAACATTTCAGCGAGAGGATGAATAGAAATCCAGGTTTGAGAAGTGAACCTCCACAAAGTGCATGTGTGTGATGAAATCCCGGCGAACTCCCGACTCCGTGGTCCCTGTGCTTCAGTCTGCAGACATGCAGCCACACGGCTCCCTCTCTCTCTCCCTCTCTCCCTCTCTCTATCTGCAGTACAAAGGCTCT
The DNA here is from genome assembly GCA_036785175.1 of Eupleurogrammus muticus. NCBI lineage: Eukaryota > Metazoa > Chordata > Actinopteri > Scombriformes > Trichiuridae > Eupleurogrammus > Eupleurogrammus muticus. Next base: position 7,836,275 of record JAYKQN010000014.1, read on the forward strand.
CTCAGTTCTGAGCCCGGTGACTCTCAGGCCCACGGAGTTGGGAAATTTGACTCCCTTGGAGGAGAGAGAAAAAAAAAAGGTCCCTCCCTTAACTCAGTCAGAGGACCCTCTCTGCTCTAACCTGCTGCTTGAGTCAATTTCCTTCATTAGTGACAGTGGGACGCCGACATGTAACATGTGCCTCCTGTTTCTCTCTTTTAACATCTCTATAACATCTTCCAGTTTACTTTAGATGGTTTTATTTCCTAAATAAAAAGATTAGGGGTAATTAAACAAAGAATAGGATGATTGTTGTACCCGTAGTTTATGTATGTGTCTGGTCATTTCTAATCCCACTTCAGCAGAGTGCAAACAGACATTACATTTTCACACATCCTTTCTTTGTTTCAATTGTTATTAGTAGATTTAATAAGTGTTATTGGTAGTTATCAGTCTCATGGATAAGATTTATATGCTGCACATGCTGGAAGGTTCATATCAACCAACAGGGATCAGTCCATAATCTGCTGCTACAGTACTTTATACTATGTACTCTGCTGTTACAAAATAAATATTATGAATTATAAATTATGGTCTGACAACACTGTTGTGGTCTGGGTTAGGAAAAGATCATGGTTTAGGTTTAAATAGGTTAAAATATGGTAAAGAGAGAGCTTAATGGCAGTGAAATGCAGTAAAATATCCCAACATTATAGTGGTAAAAATGTCTTCTAAGAACATAATGAGTAATATCACAGTAAAACATCATCACTGTAAAAACGCTCGACATTTCAGTAAAAATGGCCCAATCTCATGGTAAAAAAGGCATATCATTTTGTCCTTATGTTAAGGTACAAATATCCCGACATAATGATAAAAATGTCCTTAAGTGACAATAAAAATATAAGTTAAATTATCCCAACAATTCGCCTAAATTTATCCTACATCAATCAGAGAGAACTTAAAACTGTCAGACATCACACTGAAATGATAATAGCTCAAGAAAAACCTTCTAAGCCATTTATCAAAGCTTCAGACGTTACTGGATGTTCACTGGGAGCGGTGGGAGGATAGATGACATGCTTGTTTGAAAGGGAATTCAGTATTTTGGACATTTAGGCTCATTTCCCGCGTCCCTGACATGTATTTGAAACATCAAGATCATCATTGTGAAGATCCCTCCAGCATTGAGCTTTGTAGACATTTCCCTCTGGACGGATTTTTAGTAGAACTGAAAGGGCGGATTTTTCAGTGGCTCTTCTCCCAAACAGGAAGCACTGCAGGAAACGCATGGTTTGATCTTAGTTGTTGTCAATTGTCTTGTAAATTATAGAGAACGTGCAAACCAAATATTAAAACCAGGCCTACATTTGTTAGGTGTTTTTGAAAGACCACAGTTCTAATAATATGTTCACAGTTTGTATAGATAGGAAAATAATAAAAATACAACTTTTGCAGAGGAAAAAAAATGATATGTAGTGTGAATTAATCAGTTGTTGGGTTTGACAATGACTTTATGTTAAAATGCAGCAGCCAATAAAGGGCGTTGAGCGTTGCCAGGTATGTTCTCTATGCCACAGTAAGGACACTGGATCAAAACTGCAGAGCGTGAAGTTCTGCAGCAGCTAATGGTGCGTTAATAATCACAGAAGCAGAGTGGCTGGACAAGAGAAAAAAAACAGTATCAGTATTCTTGATGCATATGCTGGATGGACTCATATAATGGTTTTATATATGGAATCAACACACTTGCAGAAATGCTCTAAGTTAAGTTAACTTACTTACTTACTGTATTTTCACGACTATAAGGCGCACATTAAAGTCTTGTATTTTCTTCTAAATGTATATATCTATGTGTGTATATGTCTATGTGTATATATCTACGTGTGTATATTAACCCTCCCCTATAGTTAGGTGCCTTATGTGTGTGTTAAATACAGTAATGACACACAGAACTGAGACTGAGCCTTTTAGTACAGTGCGCCTTATAGTCGTGAAAATACGGTACTTTATTTTACCTGTTGTTAAATTTTCTCCTCAACAACATCACTTGTTTTCCTTATATAATTGATTAGTAGGAAGTTTACCGTTACCGTGGATGAGCCATTATTTGACACGGTGCACCATGGTCACTTAACACGGTTGGCATCAAACCTGGCAACCCGACTGCTGGCTTGTTTTAGATGTTGGTATTCCTCCTATTTGACATTATTCCAAATTGACATATCCCCAGGTGAGACATGGTGTTTGACCACTGTGGAAACTAGACTCAATGGCAAAAACAACAAGTTTCATTTCCTATTTTCATACCGTACTTGACCATATTTCACTGTGTTGTTGATACTTTGTGGTTATTGCTGACACACACACACACACACACACACACACACACACACACACACACATAGAGAAGAGACATAACAACTGAGAACAACCAATCCACACAGGAATAGATCTTTGAAGACCATTTCAGCCAAACTGTGGGATTATTCTGCATCCGTCACATGATACCAAAGCACACACACATTCACACAACCATGGAAATGATCACATTTATTATGACTTCCCGCACCGTTTGGAAATCTGAATTGATTAAATTGTTTTAACATCATTCGTAAAAAAGTCTTTACAGCAGGGGAGTGTCCTACCCCAGCTTACTTACCCATCTACTAACTACTAGTTTGTCTGAATATTCTCATTCTCACTATGCCATTTTACAACTTTGTGATGTCAGCATGTCGAGGGTTCCGGCATGGCCTGCCTGTCCCCCACCATTACAACCTACTTTTTTTTTTTCAATCTTTCAAAGGAAAATGTTGGCTCATGAACATTTATGAGACGACCCGTGAGGCGCATGAGAGAGAGCACTGTAGAACCACACTTGGTTGGGTTTTGCTACTTTAACCTGCAAGTATATCATTTTAGGGGCTACTAAATTAAGAGACGGTACCTTTTAACAGGGCTGTAAGGAACATTCACCGTGACCTCATTCAGAGCGGTCACTCACACATATTCAGTGTGCCGCCGTCACATTTTTAATAAACGGTTGCCCTCCGCTCAAAGAGCCTCTGTGCGGAGCAGGTCAGGAGGCTCATCTTGTGCTCCTCTGAAACCGCCATTCAACTCCAGCTTAACACAGTAATATATCATGCACACCACTTACCACCTCATACCAGAACTACTCTCAAGCCTGTTCAACTGACGTCTGCTGCACGTCGAATGCACATTTACATAAACTTCCTAGATAGAGAGCAAGGTTTCTGATATTCAGTGACATATTCCATTGTCTTTTTATTATATTATATGATCCTGGCCACAAGACGTACTATTCCCCCGCTGCGGAGACAATAAAGTGTCAAATAGAGTCACACGGCGTGTACTTTGCTGCAGGCCGCAGGGAGCGGCGAGTTGTAGCTGAGACGGCAATGGGAGCATCAGACCGGGGCTGTTTGTGTTGTTGTTCCGTGCGTGCTGACCCAGCTAACCGCTCTGTGGCACAAACAGGAAGCCATTTATCCCCTGCCAAGTTTTCCCCCCAGCTTCTCACTGTAGCACCAAGATTGTCTTTTGTCCCCTTTTTTTTTTTTTGTGAGCCAGGAGACCGTGACCATTTTTAGGATTAAATTGATTTTTGGAAACTGAGCCCGGGCCGGTTATGTAAGAGACGACGACCACGGCGGCGACGGCGACGCGGCAGCGCGCCGGCTCTTCTGGGTCAGACATCGTTACGTCAACGCTCGTTTCACGGGTCACTTCGTTGTTGTGCTTCTCAGGAAAAGAAGGTCCCTGAGTAATTTGCAGGTGTTTTAACGGCTGAGTTATCTTAGTAAATCAATAGATTGTGTGTCGCACCCACAGACTGAACATTTCCTGAAGGTAGCTGAAGTAACTCAGTATATTTCTTTGAAAAGGACAGTTTAGTAGTATAGACTATGCATAGTTTTTGATCCTCATGCCCTCCTTAAATTTTGCACCCTCTAATAATAATAGTATAATAATAACTAACAAATAAAATCATCACACATGAATATTTTGGTTCTTCCATTAATCTCTTAGACTTTTTACGTGCTCAAAACTACCAAAAAAAACTGTGATTTTCAGGATTTGAATGACAGTTTATCTACATTTTTTTAATTGATACATCAATAATAGCAACAAAATGTATTTGATTGCATTAATATTTTTTTGACATTTTTTCCACGAAGGTGTCAGGCTGGTGCAAAAAATTGAGGAGGACATAAAGGTTGAGAAATATAGTAATATAGTTTGACACACAATAATACACACTGAAATTTATCTAATTTAGCAAATATCACTTCACATGAATCTAATGCTCTCTGTAAAATGTCATGTCAGAGGAAATTAATATACAATTAAGGGCCTGTAAAATAAATTGTTAATAATTAATATAATGTAACCAATAAAAGGTACAATTGCAGGACAAAAAAAGACGACAATATGACACATTTCCAGATTTTCACATTCCATTTCAGTTACAGGATTACACGTTTAAAACGATTAAAATAAAAAAATGTCATTGCAGTGAGCGGCAAAATAACAGGAAGGTGAATTAAAGATGAGATGACAGCACTGTTGCTCAGCTTCATTTCCTCGGTAAAGCCACTTAGACGCTTTCCTGTCTTTTGTGTGTGTTGATGTTTTGTGTGCTTTTATGGGAGGTTCCCTCCTCAGATCTGAACAAAACACTTCTCCGTGTGGACAAGCTCCTTACGAGGCTCATAAGTGATTCATAGACACAAATAATCTCCTTGAACTTTGACCTTATCTTCTCACAGCATCGCGGCTGTTGATTGTGAACGCTCTTACCCCTTCCCGTAGCAATGTTTACAAGGTTTATTAGCTGTAAAATCAAATAGAATCCAACACAATAGGACACATTGTAAATTGCTGTGTGTTTCACTGCAGGACATTTAATGCATGAGGTTCAATAAAACAGTCAATTACATCATTAACTCAACTAAAATCAACCAGTTACATTTATGTGATCACAATTCAATCAGTGACAAACAGCTGATCAAGTCTAATCTAAACTATTGATTGCAATCAATAATGAAGTGTCCGTTAGCGAGCGATGGAATTTTGGCCTTAACCCTATGATGCGGCGATATAAGACAAACATGGTATTCTGGGAAATATGTGTTAAAAACAAGTTTGACTGATCCCATGATTCCAAAGTTAGCGGTTGCCAGTAGCAACACAAGCTGTGTTTCCATTGGTGTCTTTCTATACAGATTTAAATTCTGATGTAGATCACGGATTCCTTCTAGACAGCATTAAGCATAGACGATACCAGATGACATGTAAGAAAACTTAAAAACTTCTCCAAATGAAACAGTCTCCTAAAGTGGAAAAAATGTGTTTCAGAAAACACAGTCTGTGTGAGGAAAGAGTGTCTCCATAATGCGTCCACACATTTGTCATCTTACAATGTAAAGACGGAGCGGAGCTACTGTGAGGAGCTCCAGGAGGACGGGGGGTGTCGAGCCCTCTGCGCCCCCCGGACAGCGCACTGAGCTCAGGCTCTGCAGGCAGACCCGTCCCCTCTTGGCTTCCTCCCACAGGCTGGGAGGGCCTTAGGCTGAGCTCCCACTGTGCATCACCAGCGTCCAGGACAGGCCCTCCGCCCTCAACCCCCCTCCAGCCCTCTGGGTTCCCACTGTCCAACCATGTTTTCATCCACTGCCTTTCCAAATAAATCGGGAATGTTGCGGCGCTAGGAGTAGATGGTGATGACCTCCATACCTCCTCCTCGGACCAACAGGACGCGGTCGAGCCCTTCCATTAAAACTTCCAGAAACTCCATGTCTGAGAGACACACTCTGGTTAAGTAAATTCAGCACTGTGCATCAGGGGCATATTCAAAGTAGATAAAAGTTGGTAAAAGTCCAAAGTAGTTGACGAAGCAGACGCTCTACTCAGAAGTTAGTAACTTTAAGGGCTCCTAAGTTCTCTAACACACAAAGGAAAGACAACTGCCTGCAGAAGACGGGTAACAACAATACTACTTTTTTTACTTTTTTCCTGCCTTATATTGGAATTACTGAAGATTGATTAACTGTTTTTTTTTTTTTTTTTTACACAGAACATTAAAGTTGCTTTACTTTGCTTTACAGACTTACCTTTTAACTCCTATATGCATAGAGGTCACTACAGTCTACAGCTGTTTAAAAGTGTCATTTTGGCATTTACTCTTTATATAAGTATAAAAATGATATATTTTATTTAGATTTTTCAAAATGTTTTTACATACCTTTATTAGAAATAATATAATTATGTATAGATTTTTTTACAGTACAAAATGTGTGACGCACACTTAAATAGACAAATATATCTTTATATAATAAAGTTTTTTCAAACCTCGTTTTACATCCCTAAAGATGTATAAAAACACAAGATGAATTTATTATAATGCATGCCTGAGAGTGTTAATCTGCCTTTAAAAGGATACAGTTCGCATCCCCCTTCTTGTTCTTGGGGGGTCCCGGCATGTTGAGCAACACCAGCTGTGAATTCTGGGATTTCTTCACCACCACCTCATTCAGCTTCACAGCAGTGTGCATCCTGCGCACGTTGGACTGGTTGCTTCAGGAGACATTAATGACAACATCGAATGACTTTGGAACGGGACCCAGCCATGTGCAATTAAGGCCGTGCATCATGGATCATTTGGCACAGTGATTAGCATTCTACTGGTTTTCTAAGCAAACACAGGAGCAACATGCAGAAAGGAAAGTTCACGCGCATGCAAGCAAACAAAGTAAAAATTAAAGTCACTTACAGAGTCTCCCATTCACTAGAGAAGAGGAACAAAAAACCGACATGTCCAACGTTAATTCAAAAATAAATCAGAGTCCGCTAGGTAGTTGCTTTCATTGGCTTGAATTCTACACTCAGTTCTGTTTACAGGATTTAGAATCAGTTGCTTCTCGCACAATAAGCCCTCTTCTGTCAGCAAGCATTGTTAAGAAGTTACATAACAAGTTTGCAGGTGATTAGGAAGCTATTTAATGGATTTAAGGAAAAAAAATGTGCTGAAAGTCCAGTCCAGTCCAGATCAGTTCTTTTTTTTCCACATGTACTGTAGCCATATGAGGAGAGTGGACAACTAAATGTCTACATCAACTTATTTTGGCCAGTTTCCTTGCTGCTTCTATAAATGCATCTGACAGGTAATACTGGTGATGATACAGGACGAGTCAGAGGTTTAGAAACACTTTCTTATTCAAATGAGAATGTGAAACTCCTAAACTGTTTTTTTTTGTAATTAGTTGAGTACACACAGGTTCAACATGTTAGGTGCTGTTACGGAACAAACATCATTTACTTACGGCTTCATATTAAACATGTCTTTAACGCCCATTCCCTCTTTGTGTTTGTTCCTCTCGTTGAATAGCTTGTCTTTGGTCCAGGTCATGTGGACACGATCTGGTGTGGCCCCTGAAGCTTTGTCATTCATTAGGGAGTGACATGCTGTGTTCCGGTCGTGGATCAGCTGGGCCTGGAAAGAGAAAAAAAAAAGAATTGAGTGATTAAGGAGAGCAAACACAGCAGTTGTTCAAATTGTTGGTCGAAAACATTGGCTTCATGATTCTGACTTCTCTCACAGAGAAACACTAAAAAACACTCAACAACAGTGAGAGTACTCAATGAGTACTCGTGTGGATGTTAAAGTATGATGTCCAGGTGAGAGGAAGGTTTATGCAGAAGATGCTACAAGAAGGTTAAGAAGACTAGTCCTAGTCCTAGACAGTTTAGGCAGGCATATGAGTCTCAAACTTGGTTGTGGGCCATTTTAGATTTTACACAGCTTCCTCCATGGTTCCAATATATGTTGTGGTACTCAGGCCAAAAACATAGTAAATAGACTTTGATGTGCAAAATCTGTAAAGTTTGTATTATTCAAAGGGTCAAATTTGTTAAAGAGACAAATGGAGTAAAAACAGAAATCCAAACCATACAAAAATACATCTTATTTTCCAAGAGAAAAGTGCAGATTGATTAACATTGCTGCAGGCTGGAGTCATGGTCATGGTCATGGTCAGTAATCCTGCAGCAGCAAGTGGAATGGAGGAAAAAAAAAACTGCACCCAGTTCTGACGCACATTTAAAAGCACCCTGTGGGGAATTTGTCTTCCTCTAGTGGCGGCTTTGTGCTACATGAGGGGGAATGAAAGGATGGAAGGCAGAAAACTTTAATGGAGGCGTTGAGCTCAGCTTCTGCTGACAGCATTAAGAGAGGATGATGATGATGATGAGAAAAGGATGGCGTGATGAACGGACGGTGAGATAGCAGCGTTGGGTCGCCCGTGGCTACCTCATCCTCCGGTATGCACCTCCTGTGTTGCTGTGGGATGTTGAGGGAAGACGTCTTAACGTCCGACGGCTTCTTCCTCTTTATGGAGCCGCGCGACACATCCGTGATGCTCTGGATCTGATCACGCCGTCCAATCGCAATGGGCCATGGGAAGAGTTCAAAGGTCAACAGCAGCACAGCAGACCAGCCAAACCCACAAAGTGGGCCACAGCACTAGTGGGCCTCAGAGCCCCATCTAGTGTGCTGCAGCAGCAAAGCAGTGAGACGTGTTCGTAGTGTCTAATCCTCTGTTACGTGTGTGCATGACCTGATGTATTCTCGTGCAAGTGGCAGCATACCTCTCTCTCCCTCTCGGTGCGGGACAGCTGCATCTGTTTGAGTATTTGAGACCTCTGCTCCATCACCAGCGTCTTCTCATAGGTAAAGGCTGAGATGTCACTATCGTGCTGGGGACAGACGGAATAGTTAGACGAATACTCTCAAACTCGGCTGTCAAACCCTCCTGTCCTTTCGATGTAAAAATTAAGAATGAGGGACGTCTCGTCTCACCATTTCCACCACCTCCACCACTGCATCCAGACGCAGATGGTAGAGAAACATCTGGAGGTCTTTCTTCATCTGGATGGAGTTGTCATCCATCTGGGCAACCGTGAAGATTCGCATTTTGCATTTTCTCCATACCTGCAGAGATAGGAGATGTTTTATCATTTACACGCTTAACTGGGCAAAGTTTTGGGACAGCAGACTGAGTCGGTGTTCGCAAGTCGTTACAAACAAGTGTGAGGACGGACAATTTTTAATTTTGTCTGAAAAGACTATAAAAAAAAATTAACCAATAATGTTTTATCTTTCATTAAGAAAACAAGACCAAAATGAGATGAGATCAATGCCTTTAACCACACTGGACTGTGATGAAATGAACAGACATTTGTTTATTAAAGAAAAAAAAGACAAGATGGAATCTACTTCATAGAGCAAAAACTTTAAATTTATCTTTCTTGTGTTGTCAGTTCTCAATGTGGTGCTGTAGCAAGGTTATTAAAAAATACGACTTTTCGTCGACTAAAATGTGACTAAACAGAAAAAGAAGACAAGTTGAATAAACATGTCTAAAAGTAATATGGGCATTTGACACAAGGGTATAATTAAAACTAAATTGGAAAAAACAAAAAAACAAAATCAACACTGGCGTGAAGTGTACTCAGCGTGTTATCATTTGTCAGACAGCACAGAGACTCCTTTGTACACGTCTTTAATTGAGAGTTCACGCATGACTTGTGACATCACAACTAGTTTGAAACCAACCCGTCGTTAATGTTCCTCTCTTTTTAGTCGTCTGTGTCGGTCTACACAATCTAAACGTGTTTTCTTTGATAGCGGGTGTCACTCAAGTTTACGTAACATTCACGGGAGCAGAGTGAAGAGAGTTCCCACCTTGTGCTGACTTATTAGAAATGGCAGCAGCATGAGCATCCCGCCGTCATGTACAATCCACCACACGTCGATGGTTCCCTCTTTCAGACGCTCCTGGTTGCTAGGGAAGTGGTCAATGTTCTTAGCGACCAACAGAGCCTGATGTGCTTCAGTTGTCTCCCTGACTGTCTCTGGGAGAGTAAAAAAAACGAGAGAAAAAGAGTGAGTGATGGGCTGATGGGAAAGTTTCCATGTTATGCGGACAGCACCACCAGCTCTGCATGTCCCCCTGAAGAGAGAGAAGTAAAATCTCCTTTGTGCCCTTAAAGCGTCTAAAATGATAAACCATAACAGTAAATGTCACAATCTGCTCCTGTAATTCTCTGCAGCCACACAGTTAATCCCCACTGACATCTGCTTGATTAATGTATAAAAGGTGTGGATACTGTCCTATTTTTTGTCATTTTCATAATAGTGTGAAATTGAGCATTTTGTTTCTGGTAAAATTTCACAAAAAGGGAGCCGCATCGGAATGTGTAAGGTCGTCAGCCCACCTGATGGGATTCCTAAACTATTGAGGCGAGCCTTAAATGAATGGACTGAAAACGGAGTTATTTTATTTAACCACATGTTTACCTATGAAGTTCTTCCTTGCGGAGGAGTCGCGGGCTTGTTTCCAACCTGCTGGCCAAGCCATCAGGACGGCGTTGTGCTTCATTCCTCCCAGTCCCGCCGACTGGATGAGCAGGGAAAAACCGTCCCGCAGGTTGGACGCCACAACCACGTGGGAGAAGCCCTTGGTCCGTTCCGCAGCCATGGCTGCTTTCAAGTTCTGTCGGAAAAAGATCATAATAAACGTCAAGAAAAGTTTCCGGTAATGAATGGTGGACATCATTCTAAACGGACCTGCTCTCCAGTCTTGGCGTCGTTCCCCCGGGTCATGTAGGTTCCCTCCAGGACCGAGCAGACTATGGTCAGTCCCTTCCCTGCTTTGAGTTGCGTGGTGAAGGACAGGAGGCGAGGATGTTTCACCGTCAGGTCCGAGTCCAGCTTACACAGCACCAGCAGCTGAGGCCTGAGGGGAGACGCGGGCCAAGTGGTCGTAAGATGTAGCTGTTCGTTGAACCGCCTACGTATAAATCAAGCATATACACTCATACGCACAAACCTCCAGTTTTTGGTGTGTGGAGGTGCTTCCTCCAGGCGGATGAGAGCGTAGCGTGCTGCATTTAAGGACAGACCGCGGATACCATCTCCCCATTCCTTCACTGCCCTGCAGCCAAAAGAGCAAGTCAAAGTTTCCCTTCTTACTTTACAGTTGTCAATTGAATGGAACAAATTTCAAATAAATGATGCTTCATTTAACTTGCACAAATGGCAAGTTAAAGCAGTTTTACATTGTTCCTGTTACTCACCCTCTGTACTCAATGTACTTGTAGATGCATCCAGCTATCACCATGGCGACCAGGGCGTAGTACCAGGAGGAGACGAACATGAGCGAGAGACACAGACTCATCCCTAAGAAAGATAGAGTCCTGCAAGAAATACAGACACATGCAAACATATTACCTAAAACTTAAAAGGTTATGTCTTGTTATTTATATTCCATAATATGGACTCGAGTCTCTGTGTGTTACAGCGTGCTAACCTGAAGCAGGATGTTCTTACCAGTGATAGAACTTGAAGCGCGGTCTCCAGTTGGGGGTTCGGAGCAACGTCTGTACAGCACAGGCCAGGTTGACAAACAAATAGCACATGAGGAAAAACCTGAGCGAAAGAGAGTAAGGAATGGGTATCCTAGAATAGAAAATATAACTTTTTGTTCGCAGTGTTTAAAGGCCCGATGTTCATTCAAAGTTTATTAGCTTCACAAGTGGCATGTGTCCAAATTGCCAAATTCAATACTGCAATAGACAGGTGGGAAGAGGATAAACTGAAAAGGCTCTACAGGCAGACTGAGGTTTCTTGATTGACATTTACAGTTTTGATTGGGAGATGCACTAGCTGCAGAAAATCACATTTTCTAGGTTTAACAACATACATGGAGAGGATGGGAGCCACAGCATCCAGAGAAGCGATGAGAATTCCTATCTCACAGATACCAACTGTCAGCAGTAGCGCCCAGGTGGGCTCCCCGTTAGCCTTCCCATGACCGAAGACCTGACGAAGGCAAGAGAGCCAGAGACACAATGACTGATATGCTCCTCGATTCATTGTCAGGAATATAAAAACACAAACATGTTCCTGTAGCTACACACTGTAGCTAGACAGTGACCAGTAATATATTTACCTGGTAGTTGCTGGCAAGCATAAAGAAGCATGAAAATAGGAGTTATTATTTCAGCACTGATTGGTGATTTATATCTGAATAAAAACAGATTTAGAATAAACACACTATACTTTAAACAGTTAACACAATAAAACAACTAGTTAATTAATCAAACGACACATTGAAAAATAGTTAGCAGCTGTTTTGATAATCTAATCATTTAAAATATTTTTAGTGACCAACCAAGAGTACTTTATGTTTAGTAGCTACTCTACTAGTAGTACAAATAAGGTGTAGCATTTTCCACCAAATATGTTCATTTTATTCCGTAATACAGGAAGTGGCAGGCCACATATAGGGGAGTAACTCTTACCTGTAAGAACGGGATGATGCCATCACGAGCGATGGCCTGCAGCAGTCGGGGGGCGCCGGTGAGGCTCTGAAGTCCCGCCCCACAGCAGGAGAAAAACGAGCCAATCACAATCACCCAGGGTGACGGCCAGGCCAGGATCCCAATTACTGGGTTGTTCTTTACCGAATTCCCAAACCTGAGGAAAATATAAGAATTGTACTTCTTAATTTTGACTGCAGACTTACAAAGAGTCAGAAATCATTTTAAACTCCATCCACTTACTTGTCTCTCAGCACCACTCCTTCAATACAGGCTCCAAACAATACCACACAGGAAATGTCTGACCATGCAGTTAAGATGGAAATACTTGCACAAAGTCTATATTTCTCTGCAACAGTGATGTGTGATATTATATCACAAATAGCCCAAAATATAACCTGCAAAACCAATGTTTTCAGACAGGGCCCAGTAGAACTCTCATGTGTTGGGTCCTGTTCTTATCAGACTTAAATAAAAAGCTGTGCTCTTTGTTCTGAAATCCTGAAACTCTCCTATTTAGCACATCATAACAAGCCAGAAAACCACCTAAATTCCAATTTTGCTGACTTTTCAAATGTGATACTTTACTACTACTTTAAAATAGGCACATGGAAACACGACTACTGAAGTTGGCTTGGTATATAAATGTGCTGCTCACACACACACACACACACACACACACACACACACACAGTCACTTGGATACAGAAGAATGAGGTGGTGAGAATAGCCATTATGGTTCCTATGGGTATAGACCTCTGGGCGTCTCTCAGATCACCAGATCTATTAGAACCTGCCATTATACCTGAAATAAACATGTACAGGTAGAAAATGTTATTGAAAAGGTACAAATTACAGTCATGACCTTATTCATTATCACTTTTGAGTCTTATTAGCTTTGTTTTCTTATCTTTGACAGATTCTCCTGTAGAGCAACACTTACCTGTGACAGAGGGGAAGTAAATTCCCACTAGCAGAGTGAAGTAGGTGGCAATGTCATTGAAGACATAGGGCATATTGATATCATTGGATGTATCTTGGGCTGGGACTGAAGACAGGCTTTTCTTCTCTATCACCATATGAGCTGGACCATAGTCGCCCCATAGGTTGTCTAATTGAAGGAGAGACAAAAGCATGAACATTAGGATTCATTCGCTGGGGCACCTCACACAAAATCCGGTCGTGTAATTGTAGTTCCTTGTGGATAATTATGATACATTCGTCTGAAAGTGGTTGAGATGAAACCTCAGTGAACTTTGGGTTGAGGAAAGCTCAGAATCTCACCTTTGATGACTCCGCTCAAGAGCCCAGGTATTGCCGGTATCTCTGTCACGTTGTTTAGGTTGAAGTATTCATCACAGCTGGCATTGAGGTATTCGCTGTCACAGAAAAGGGTCCAGAGCTTGGTGGTCACTGTGTCGTTTTTCAGCATCTTTGCGCACTTTTCGAAATTTTCGTTGTTCAGAGAACGGTTTCCCAAAAGACAAATGCTGTAGAGGAGAGGTAAAAGCGCAGCACAGTAAGATGGGGCTCTGCTTCCCTGAGAAATTCATTAATTACAGCAATTAATAGTTTGGATGAAAGGTATTTTTCAAGCAAAAGCCAAACATTGCAGCAGCTGCTTTTTTTGACACATTGACAGGAAACCAAACAATTTTAAACAATTGTTCCGCTCACCTAAAAGATGATGGAAGCATAGAGTCACAATAATTTTGAACAACCTACATTAACATTCAAGCTGGCGTTTTTGCATTCAACATGCTCTTTTAACATATTCAGTGAGTCACAGCAAGTAGCAGTAGTCACAGGATTTGCATTTTGTTGATAAGAACGCTTTCGTGACTCTATTACATGTCAATGCTCAACGCAAGCCGTTATTAGGCTGTATATAACTCACTTAAACTCTGGTGGTTCAATGATGGTCTTGATGACTCCTGCGTATGTCGCCATGATCGAGAGCACCACACAGGCCAGAAAGACCAGGGCCAGTTTGTTCACATACCTGCAGATAGAGAGGAGAACATGTCTAATGTGCTGTTGGACCTTTGTGTGTGTGTGTGGGCACATGTGCATGGATACTTACTTAACCCCGACAAACACTACTAGCGCCATCAGGACGAGGCAGCAGGATCCATAGACCCGCATATTGTTGCGCATGGCGGTGCCTTCCCGTTCATTACTTTGGGCTTCAAACACTGTCGCCGTTGGAACAATATACAGCTGGCAGTGGAGAGACAGCAGAGAGACGGTGAAGATTAAATTCACCGTCTCTCCCTGAAATTAAGGTGTGTGAGGCTGGCTTCGTGTCTGCCAGAGTGGTAACGTACCAGCAGAATCTCCATGGTGCCCAGTATGTACATGGATCCAGCAAAGGTGGTCCCTAGGTAGAAACAGAGACCCACTGCTCCTCCGAACTCTGGACCCAAAGACCTGGAGATCATGTAGTAGGCGCCACCCGCTTTAGAAGAAATTTATTCCAGATTAGCATTTAACTTAATTTAGTTTTGATAGTTTTTAAAAGAAACTGATCATAAACAAATTGCTTGTGTAACCAGGAGTGTCATTTCCTCTATTTGATCCTTAATAATAATGTGAAATTCACCCTTTTTTTCAGGGGAAATAAAATAAAGTGTTAGCAACATTTTTACATTATTGTTGACCCAATGAAATGGAAGAGAGAACACACGCATACAAACACTCCACAACACATATAATGCAGATCTGTGGTGAATATAAAAACACTGCGCTGTATCTTATCTTCAAAAATACAAAGACATACCTGGGACAACTCCGTTTGTTGCTATGGCACTCATGGATATAGCTGTTAGCAGCGTCTGCAAGGAGAGAAAGAGAAGCAGGTGCACAGGCTTTATTGTATGTATTATTCAGAAAGACAACAAGAACACAACCATATCTAAAAGACAATATCGTCCACCTAGCGACGGGGACACAAAGTTCCATGCTGCTTTTTGTTGAAATAATTTGAAATCAGCTTGTCAGTATAAAAAAAACATTATTACAACTATTACAGTAGCTATATTACCATTTACAGGCTGACTGCAACCACATTATATACAGTGTCTCGTCTTATAATAAAAAGCCCAAATCCTCTTCCCACAGTTTCTTAGTACAATCCCTCTCTCTGAAGGCACAATCTGGTTGTTAGTTTGAAAGAATTATTTTTTGATGATATAAAGACTTTTTTTTCCATCAGGAAAAATCATCATCCTTCAGATCATCAACAGTCATCAGAGTGTTTTCCTTTCATACACACCCACCTAAAGTACAGTTTCCTCTCTTACCAGTCTTACTTGTACTTTATAGATCTAGTAAGTCTCCCTACATGTACAAACACACACTAAATAAAAGAAATATCAAATGTTATCTACAGCAGGCAAGCAAACATAATCAAAATATTTTCAAATTTAACTTTCTAAGAGATTTAATGACTTTTTTTTATTACATGCTTTGCCTTTGCAAGACTTGCAGATACCCTGTTCAGCCTGAATGGGGCAGTTGCAGCTCAGAGGTAATCCACCAATCCACCAATCAGAAGTTTTTCAGCTCAAACCCACTACTGTTTATGTGTTTTTAAGCACTTACGGACATTTACCCCCAAATTGCTGCACCACCGGTATAGGAGTAATTAGGTTACATCTTGATGAGCAGTTGACACTTAGCATAGCATATTAGTGTATGAATGGGTGTGAATGGACAGTGATGTTAAGTGTGTGAATGTAGTGGTCAGAAGACTAGAAATGTGTTATACCACAGAAATTAATAGAATTTATTTATGTAGATATATATATGGTAATATAAATAATAGGTAACAAACATTTGACACATATTTACAACTAATTGTGGCAAGGAACTGTCAATAAAATGCCTCTGAGATTAAATCATTGTCAAGCTATCAAAGAAGGTTACGGCTACCTGACACTTTTCGATATTCAGTACTACGAACACATTGCCAAATCCAAACACAAGTGTCATTTGATCTGTAGCCCGCCTCATTTGTGCTGGCTAGACCCGAGTCTTTGAGTTCAGGCTTTTCACACAGTCAGCTTCGTTCATCTGGAGTTACTGATGTTTGATTGATCAGCCCGTAGTTTGTCTGCCATGCCGTAAATCTAAGAGGCCAGGACAGGAATTTCACGATGGCCATCGCCACCGTGCTCCCCAAGTTTGGCCGATTGCCCCTTCACAAAAACTGTCTGCTCTGCAGCCACAGTGGCAGTGATGCCCTGCCAGTGGCGCTGCTGTTTGTATCCTGAGAGCACATGGTGCACAGGTGAAGAGGTTCATTTAGATTGAACACTGCATTGGTTCATGAATGGATGTGAGTGAGTAAAATAGCTGCTGTTCAGATGAACTTTATATGTGTATGAAAAGCTTGTCCCTGCAGCATGAAGGTCTAATATGTTGATGAATATGCAGCCTGAGGAGTTCTGCACGAGAGCCCAGAGCTGTTACACATGTTCAATGAGTTATTTCATTCAACCTCAGACAAAGAGACCACATAGCTGCAGCATAACCACACACTTCTCTACACGTCAGACTGGCCACTTGTAACTTTGATATTCAGCTTTTTTATGGATTTAAGGATACTTCGGTTAGGCAGCTCATCAGAGCCTCTTTTACCGCTTCCTTTTTAACCAGTTGTACTTTATTTCTACTAGTTTTAAAAAGTGTCTCAAGTTTTACCACATAATAAAAGTTCATCATTTTAGAGGCAATGTCATTTCAGCTCTAACAATTTAATTGCTGAAATGGCCTTGGCCCTTAAATCATTCATTCATCATTATTCTTGTTCTTTCTTTTAAATTAAATCGTAGCCAAATGGACTTGTATTTGTCAGCAAGATGTTTTGCCTCATGTCCAAGGGGCTTCATTAGTTCATATGCATTGTCAGACTAGTCCGCACTGACTAGGCAGTGGAGGGAGAAGTATTTAACCTCTTTGGGTGTGTTCACCAAAGTACCTGTAAAAGTACTGGTTTCACTTGACCATTGTCAGTATCTCATGTGAACAACAGTCATTCTCAGGTGTAATCCTGGACAATCGTTGGGAGTGGTCCGAGGTTTATCCTGGTAAGTAAGGCCTGTGATGTGTCTCATTTCTTTCATCTTTGGACATGTCATGATTACTCTGCGAGGTCGTCCGTAACTCACGCAAATGCAACACATGGAGACGATGGCGAAGGAGCCCAGGATTCCAGCCGTGCCGACGATCCAGGTGAGACGCAGGAAGAGGATCACACCCAGGATGTTCTGCATGCAGGGCAGGTACACGCCAATGAATGTTCCCATTTGGTTGACCTGAGGACAGAAAAAGACATACTTATTTGCTGCAAAACATGAGGTGCTCTGTGAGAATTTCTCTTAGAATACTCTGCACCTTCTTTAGTAGAATCAGGTGTGTTACTGCTTGGTGGGAACAAAAACCTGCAGCCACAAAGGCCCTCCAGGACCAGAATTGCCCACCCCTAGTTTCAGAACAAACCTCTTTGAAACAGGTATTTCCTAATACCTCAAGAGAAAAGTGCCCAACCCCTAAATAACTCTACATGGACTATCGATAGACTCTACAATAGGCAAATGCTTCCTAAACATCTCACATACAGACCATTATGAGGAGCTTTTCATTAGTAGTAGTATTTGTATTGGTTATAGCACACACTTTGCACAGAACAACTTGTTGGTTTGTCTTCCATTGCACTACTGCATCTGTCGGATAGCACAGGGGGAATAGTTCCCTATGCTCTCTGGACTAAATTAATTTATTTATTTATAACAATATTTAATTTAATAACACTTGCATAGAAATTCACAACACACACAAACCAGGAAAAATCACTGTCCGGACTGGAAGACCAACCAGAATAGTCCAGAGCAGAAAGAACTGATTTGACAGCTGCTCATTTGATATTTTACACACACACACACACACACACACACACACACACACACACACACACACACACACACACATACACACACACACACACACACACACACACACACACACATACACACACATACACAGCTTATCCTGTAGCCCTCACCCTCTATAATATCTGCACTATGCAAGACAACAAACAGACACCTACTACAACTGCTCTGCTACTTCCCTCCACAAAACTCCAAATGTACAGTACATACCATTTTTAGATAGACATGTCCTGAGCATTCTCCACTACACTCAGTGGTTACCACACGCCTCATGTGTCTTTCCAAATCTCCCCTCTGATGTCTGTCGTTCTCTCCCTTTGTGTCTCTCTGCTGTTCACCCCCTCACTGTCTCTGCATTGTCTGTCTTCTTCTTCTGTTGAGTCTAAATAGCCTCAAAACCCAGCACTCAAGAAGGAAAAACAGCTATCATTCAAGGGGAGGGATTTAGTAGGATATCATCAATGCCTCTGCACAGAGGGAAAGTCCAAAGTCAATCAATCAGGTTTTATTCATCATATTTAATAATATCAGATATCAACGGTAGAGACAAGTCTTTTTTGTGTTAATCAGGCAGTTTCTCATCTCTGGTGTTTTGGACGTGAGATACAGAAACATTGCATATAGTGTCACAATGTACATGAGTCCTCATTATGGAAAAAGATGTTTTTACTATCCTGACAGCAATATTTTAACCTCCACAGACCCTTTTTCAGTCCAATTGCGAAAATCGTATGCCCTTGACTATCGGATGGGGATGGTCTCATCGTGGGAACTTTTTATTGAGCTGCTGGCCATCGAATCAAATGTGGCCAAATTTCCTAGTTGGTCCTCAATGGGTTTTCAGGCCGGCTGTCTCCCAACTCCATGCAATGATTGGCTCGTACATGGTGACAATCAATGTGAAACAGCTTTATGACCATCATTGTTGTTATTTGTGCTTACAAACTCACGACGGTAAATAACCCCCGCCACTCCCTTGTACCACTCATAGTACAGTATGTCTTAAGTTGGCACTTAACCTCCTGCAAAGCACAACTTATCGCTTTACTCTCTGGTTTGAATAAACAAGATGTACAGAACCAGGCTATCTGTTCTATCCCTGTTTCCAGTTTATTATTTTATTCTAACGCCTCAAGCATTTTTCCAACCAGGACATTTGACCTGTCAATTCGGCCCACACCTGCATAAACAGAAAAAGCCAGTGACTTGCTCTGGAGACTAGGTTGTCAAAATGTCACCACACTCCTTCAATTGTTCTTCATTTCTTCCTTTCATGACCGCCAGTGCAACGGTGAGGCAAGCTGTCACCGAGCTCTCTGGCACTGATAATACATGCAGACATTCCATCTGTTGCCACGAAAAATAGACTAGATGACATTTAAATGAAACCCATCTCACTCACTATCAGAACTCGCAACTCTGCACATCGTCCTGCACTTATATAAAACAAAGGAAACAACGCCCCTGTTCTTTCTCTTTCTGTCAATTTTAACACCATTAGAAGGAGGTCCGCCAGCTGGCACAACAGGAAGGAACCACCTCCACCTTTCACCTCCAGCTGGCGCTCAAACACAACCTCCCACCCCACATTTTGTTCGATGTGAGGGCTGAGGGGGAGGTTAACTGTTTTCTCCCAGTGCTTTGCACTTGAAGCTGAGGTAAAGTGTCCTTTTTGGCCACGACCTTTACGTACATGTACCGTAGTCCTTTTCCCGCACCGAGCAGGCTATCTGATCCATGCAATCTTGTGACTTCGTTCAACTGGTTGATAACAACTGCCATTATCATTGTACTATCAAAGAATCAATATTAACCTGTTTAAAAATCTGTGTTGTACGTGCACTGTTCTTACACCAACACAATCTGTCAGGTTATTAATTAGTTGAGGTTTTCTTGTTTAGCTGGTAATGTAATCTGCATTTATTGTTTTTTTTTGTGTTTTTCTTTCTAACACCATCCTCTGTTCTGTCACATAAACATCGAGTGATTCGATATGTGCTCTCTCTTTCTCTTATCCATCCCTCTTCCTCTTCCTTCGTTTATGGTGCACATAGATACATCCACAACTTCCTGTTAGGAACAAGATATCCAGGCTGTTAACAATAACAAACTGTAATTTCTATGCTTAATACACTGCAAAAAATCCAACTTGAATTTCTTTGAGTTTAAAACTGAAATTTCTGTTGGTAAAACTTGAAAATATTAATTATTGGCATTTAAGGCAATAATTTTTATTGGCACAACAAAGCATGAAAGTATCCACCAAATAACAGGTAAAAGTTTTCACAATGTAAAATCATAATTTCTTCCTCCAACTTTGTGCAGTGTATATATATTGCAGTTCATGTTGGGGAAACAACTATGCACAATCAAAAAGTCGGTAAAGACATGTTTAAATGTTTAATGTTTGTGAGTAATGAGTGTGCTATTTGAAGTGATACATCCTTTATAAAGTTCGACAACTTGACCTAGCAACACTGCAAACACTAAGGAGCCCAGTAATAATGCATGACTTGATTTTATTTGTCCAAATGGCTTTTTAGACAATGAAAAACTGGCTGAGTTGGTGTGCCTGCTGCTGAAAAGTCAAGATCATGTAGGCTCAGAAATGGCTTCTCCTACTTTCGTTAGTCTGAAAGAAAAAAATCCTGTACCATGACCGTGACCTTCCTGACCCCATCCTCATACTCCGCCTCCTCGTGCTCTCGAACACCTTGGGTCAGGTTGGTGTAGTTGGCCAGCTTGCTGAGAAGAGATGACACCATCGGGTTACTGTCCATTTCCTCCTGCAGAGGGACAAAAAAATAAAAACATGAGTCAAGAATAAAATAAGAACATTCCTTTTTTATTCATTAGAAGCTTTAGACACCTGAAATCTTCTTTCAGAACTTCTTCTTTTAAGCCTTACCTCAAACAGGGCCATATTCTTGCCATCATATTGCTCTCTCTCGTTTGAGCTGAGGAATGGACTGGACTCTCTTTCACTGTCGTCTCCTGGTGGGACACACATGCAATAAGATAGAGGAACAAGAAAGAAATCAAAGCAGCAGGCTCAAGCTGTATACTACTAGTCTTAGTTAGTTGTCTTTGCCTATGTATAATGGGAAAGAGGTCTCAGACCAGTGAACCATTCAACATCTGGCTACACCTGTATCAAACTGAGGGGGAAGTGAACACTCCATATTCTAAAATCTCTCAATAAACATTGAGAAAATTTGATATACCTTACCAGATAAAATTGCCTTGAAGAACCTATGAATTAACAGCGGTTCACTGAGTTTAATAGATTATGCTTTAATAAGAAGAACAGTGCACTATGTATGCACATGGCATTGTAAAAAATGTGTAGTACTGATAAGGTGAGAGGATTATTTCAGGTTCTCCTACAGTCATGCCCTAAGACCACTGTCTCAAGCCCATTGTGCAGAGGTCAGCACCATGTTTAGATTTGGACTCTTGTATTGATTTTGCAGTTTTATGCAGCCATGTTGTCTCCATCCTAAACTGTTGATATAATTGTTCCGGGAGTGTTAATGATGCATTGGGCTGCACTGGAAAGAGAAAAGTAGGACGAGTTGTCTGAGTGAATAATCATATTATCTCAACAGACTATGTCACAGATGAGTGTGTTTAACCTGTTCAGAGAGAATATTATTTTACAGTCGTCACAGCACACCGTTGGCTGCTTTGCTAGTTTTCAGTTCTTCTCTAGTATCAACTTGAGATGTCTTTTTAATTTTCCATGCACAGATTTTAATGTATGCATCTGCAGAACTTACATTATAACCCATGCAATAGTGATGTTAACCAGTAGATGTCCACGTTGCTTTATAGATGACAACATGACGTCCTGTAGAATCTATTCGACATGTTGGTCTATGTCACGTTATGTAATACCCAGGAGGAAAACAAACCAACAGGTGTAGCCTGAAATCAGCAGTTCTTCTTGCACTGGATGTCATCATAAACTATGAGAACTAAAAACTAAAATTAGCCATCCGGGTATTGTGTTTTGACAGAGAGATCTTGTGTTTTAAATATTGAAATATTAATATATAGTATCTTTAGAGTTGCTTGATAACTTTTCCCCTAGTAAGTATTTTCTAAGAAAACATTTAGCAAGTCTCAGAGACAATCCAGAACCATGTGTCGGCTGGCCAGAGGTGAAGTTGTGTCACAGCAGCACGTATTGACAGCAAGGCGAGATGTGAGCGGCAAAGTGCAAATCACTATGCAATAAATGAATAGCAAGAAAAAATAACAAAGGAAAAAACAAAAAGCTATACTGCAGATATTAGTCAGCAGTTGAAAAAGCATGTCTCACTTTAGGTAAAAGTACCTTAACATTTCCTCTGAGAGTTCAAACCAGCTGGTTGAGTGACAAACCAAACAGATCACTAAAAATAAACTTCCTTCCAGGCAAAACAATACCAACGCTATGATGGTGAGCATCCTTTTTCCGCAATCCAGTTTCCAGGAAACGTTTCTCGAAGTGTTCAGTGGGAAATGTCAAGGGGAACGGACGTGACGTGGGATTTGAATCCGATGTCTCTTTACAAAGTCAAGACTTTCTGGGACTTTGTCTTGTGAATTGCTTTTGAAAAGTCTTTGCAGCCGTGGGAGGAGACCAGAAGTGAGAATTCATGACATTTCACTCTCCCGCCACTGGATTTAAACTATTTTTTTTTAATTTTGACTTTATTAAACAATTCAAATCGCTTCAAGAGCTGACAAACCTCTAGATGTGTTGCGTGTAGCCTAGTAAATTATTCAAATAAGCAGAATAAATGAAACACAACACTGGTCACAGGTTACTGCTTTGGAAAATGAAGTTAGGGACATGTTGCTGTTTATACTGATGGCATCTTGTCTAATCAGCACCGTGTTGTGGGTGTGGGCGCGTCTGTGTGCTGCACTGTCCCATCCCTCTTTACAGTGAAAGTCACAGGCCGCAGAAGACGTGGAGTTTTCTGTGAGTTCACAGATCTCTCTCTGGGGAGAAACACGATTTGCGCCAGCTTTAACAGAGAGTTTGGACAGCGCATGATTACAAACAGGGGGTGTGGAGTGGGAGAGTGTGTGTAGAAAACCACCCAGGCAGCTCTAATGAAAGCCTGCTGTCAAGTTGCGTTATGGGAAATGTCACCCGCGTCGGATGATATCACTCGATTGAACAGCGGTTATCAGCCTCATAGGTCAGAGGGAGTCTGCTACGCCATCTGAGAGGCTCAGAAGGTCCTTATTACCCAGTGATAAGCAACTAATTACAGTGAGCTCAGGGGCGGCTGTAGCTCAGAGGTAGAGCAGTCGTCCACCACTTGGAAAATTGGTGGTTCGATTCCCTGCTCCTACGAGTTGCATATCGTTGTTTCCTTGGGCAATATACTTAACCTATATATATATGTAATATGTATGTAATATATATGTAATATAAGTGGAGCCAATAGTCCAGTCTGCAAAATGCCTACAGGTGATAAACTCCTCTGACTGAATGCGGATACAATGTCACATTGATTTACTGCTGTTCATACTTGACTGGGTGAGAAGACCTAGTTTCTTACTTCCTCCTTGTATTTCTCCATTGCAACCATTGTGTACGGGAATTGACTTGACAGTTTTTTTGTTTAGCTTATTACAGTGACATAAGGAGAATCAGAAAAGGCCAGGAATAAATGTGGCCTTTTGCTGTCCTGCATGTGTTCTGGAGTGCGTTTTGCAGATTCTGGTTCTGTGATGACCGCTACTCTCTGACACAACACACTGGAGTCCTCTGTGTATCTATTGTTTAGTCTTGTTCAATGAGGTGTTGCCGGAAAAGCTGATCCTCTTCTGACCAGATGGATTTTAAGTCTTTGAGAAAAAAAATTCTATGACATTATATAAAACTTTGGAAATGTGTTACTGTAAGGTGTGTTTTACATTTGCCCAGACAATGCTGCTTTTCCCCAGTACACTCTAGATATACTTCTAAAGCATACTGTCAGTTTCAGAAAGTTATAGGAAATGTTTAACAGCAAGCCCCCCCGCGCCCCGGCACTATTGCAATATCTATATATTTATAAATCCCAATTCACTCATTGCAACACTTACCAGGAATGTTCCAACTATTTGCCTGGAAGGGCTAATTTTGAATGCAGGCCAAAGAGCCATTGATCTTCCAGCTCCAGATCGTATAACATTACAAGGATCTTGTAAGAAAGACTAATATTTGCAATTATGCAAAAACGCAATCAGGAATGTTACTGGGAAGGCCACTTGAAGCTTGGAAATTCGCAACACACAGTTATGTTTATAACATTTGCCAATTACTACTAAACGCAAAGCTGAGGCTAATGGGAATGGCATTCACTTTATAAGTATTTGGATCTAAACCTAACAGCTTAGGATTTGAGTGAAAAAGGCTCTATCAAATGAGATAGCCACTAGCCTATCCACAGCTTAAATAAGTCTCTCATTCATGGTCCTCTAGCCTCTAAATAAAAAAACGCCTTTGATGGTTTTCCTGATGGCTATTCCAACTATACATGGAAGCAGCTAAATCAAATCAGGATGGAGGAGGATCCCTAGCTAAACCCCTGCTAACTAGCTTAGCGGCTATACATGTAATTTGCTGAATGCTAGCCCACATAAAAGATGAGTAGACATCCAGCAATGCAGAAATGCAATCCCAGAAAGCCTATAGATGTAACACAATAAAGCTTATTTTCCTGAACAAAGCACTTTTAAGTGTCTGTGTAAAGGCTACAGCATGTTCCCCTTTACATTCTTTAGCTACAACCCAAAGGCAAAGTGCAGCTCCTCTCTGTTGCATTCCAGCCTAAAAACCTGAAACCCTTTGTTTTCCCCTCAACTTGACTGCTTCTGTAGTGCAGGTTATATAGGTTACATACTTTCACAACACACACACACACACACACACACACACACACACACACACACACACACACACACACACACACACACACACACACACACACACACACAACCCAGCCATGTGGTGATGCAAGGAGCCCAGACCATCATTCAGGATAGCAAAGGCTTCAGATACAAACCAGTCACTCCTTCCTACCACACTAATCATGCAGCCCTGCAAGTTCTAGCCGGTTGAATGGCGTCACTTAAAAAACTGTGCGTGTGTGTGCCTGCCATAACATGCATCTGTAATTGCGTCAGTGTGTTTCTATTTGTATTAGTTATACAATGCTGAGTCTATTAAATTTACACATTCATAACCCCTAACTCTTGCCCAGTGCATGCTGGGATAAGCCCCCACCCCCGCGACCCTGAGTGGTGATGATGATCGGCCTTCCTAAAAGGCAGCTATCTTGTTTGTTGCGTGTTCCTACCTGAGGGGGGTCCTTCCAAGTTGTTCTCGTCTTCTTCCTTCCCAAATATCTTGCCCAGGCTGATGGGTTTAGTGTCACAAGCTGCGGCCGTGGCGCTGCTGGTGCTGTCGTCCGCATCCTCCACCGGCACTACGGTAAAGGTGGGCATCTTGGAGCTTTACTTTGCCCGGGAGAAGGTGAAGGGTGACGCTGATAAACTTTTACTCTCTCTCAGAAAAGTGGGGGAAAAAAAGGTATCCAAAGGCAAAAGAAGTAGAGCCCTAGGAGGGGCCCCCAGTGTAGGAGGCAAAGCTTCACTTTAGCCACAACATGGCACCCTCTTTGAATCTTCAGTGTTTGTTTTCACCCGTCCAATGTCCTCTACACTCAGGGTGAAGGTGCCGCCTGCTGCAGATGAGGCAGACCAAAGTCCTCCAGTGTGTCTCTTCACTCTCTCCCCCTGCTCCTTTCCCTCCCTTTTCCTCGCCTGCTCCAAGACGTTTGCCCCATGTGACCCTCTGTTTACCATATGAACAAAGGTGGAGAAGCCTGCGGCTCCTCCCTCGGCTCCGGCAGTCCCACTTCTCTCACTCGCACCTTGTCTGCAATGCCGAGGGGTGAGAAAACAAACCACATTCTGAACTCTGACGTCTGTGTACGAGTGACCTTGGATGTAAAAAGAAACACATGCGAAGAAGGTGAAAGGAATACAGGAGGAGTCCTTTCTGTTCTTGTGGCTTTGTTTTTGTTTCCTCTTCACCCTTCAGGCTGGTAGTTTCCGTCTCTGGTTTCCTCCAGGTAAACAGAATGGGCGTTAACTTTACCACACTGCATTATGGGTAACAGCGAAGTGCTGATGTTGAGCGCAGAAAGGCGCTATTCTCAAATGCTTACACACATTGTGCCAGCAAAGGAAACACCTTGAAAGTCTTGCATAGTTTTCCTCTGACTGAGTAGCAGCATAGACTAAAATAGACATCCACAGGGGGGAAGGACTGAGCTGTAAATAACAATGGACACAAGTTAATGTGGATAGTTTACAGTTTGTGGAAATGATCCTTTCTCTTAGCAAGGTTCATGCAAGGTCATCTCGAACAGTTAAGGCATTTTTCTTGATGTGCTGCAGGCTCCTCATTCAGAAAAGCCAATACTATAAAACTCCAGTACTGTAACCATTGCTTTGCATACTGCTGCCAGCATTTGGTTTCTCTCAGCTTTCAGTATTGTGTCAGTTTTAAACATGGAAGAAAGAAATAAAACATACAACCAAGCAGACAGAAATAAATAAATCGTGATTAAAAATTTCCAACAATAACACGTTTTGCACAAAAGAAATTATCACTTCCAACCTTCTCCAATAATTATGAATTATAAAAAATGTACTATATATATATATATATATATATATATATATATATATATATATATATATATATATATATATATATATATATATATATATATACTAATTTGCCTTTATTACAGACTGGCTCTTACAGTCATGACAGGGAGGGAGACACACCATTATAAGAAATAACATAAGTATTTTTTTAAACAGAAAGTAACAGAAATATACAAACACAAGGAACAGGGTACTGCACATCTAGTCTGACTTTGGCATCCAGGGGGCACGCTTGTCCCTGTCTAACTACTTGACTGAGGTCGACAATTATCGCTCTGGTAAACTCACACTTTGCTAGAATGACAGCCTCTGCCAAGTATTCAAACAGGGCATGTATGCTCTGGACACACATGTCCCACATGTCACTGAAAATGACGATGTCAGCCAGGTAAATGGCACAACCCTCAAGACTGGACACCGCCATGTTTATAAGCCGCTGATAAGTCACAGGTGCATTTCGTAGCCCATTACTCATGATTGTGTACTCATACTTGCCAATATTTTTTCAATAGGTCAAATTTGTGAACAAAATTCACTTTAGTGACCTGGTCTACACAGTACTTTTATTATGCATTATGCAAACTAGAACAATTTTAACTGTTCATAATAAATGAATAAACATTCCCTGGCTGGTATTTGTGTAAGTCTAACAACACAGTCATGTGTTGACAGTTTCAGTTATTAAAGCCATTTTGTGTGTTGGTCAGTGAAAAACTGAAATGTCAAATGGACATAGTAATTTGGTTTTGAGATATGTTTGAAATTTAGACACAGC
This sequence comes from Eupleurogrammus muticus, assembly GCA_036785175.1. Taxonomy (NCBI): domain Eukaryota; kingdom Metazoa; phylum Chordata; class Actinopteri; order Scombriformes; family Trichiuridae; genus Eupleurogrammus; species Eupleurogrammus muticus. The sequence continues at coordinate 7,864,115 of JAYKQN010000014.1, forward strand.
TGGCCATGCTTGACACACATTGGTGCCAAGTGAGAGTCAAGTGCACTGCCACGAGCTGTTTATTTTTGTGTTTTGCACCGTCGTACTGCCAGAACGGAAGAGAATTCTATATCCAAGCTTAAAAATTTCTCAAAACTTGACTTTCAGTCAAAATGGGAAGTGATTAACAATGGAAGACCAACACCGGAGCTAAGAGGCTTGCTTCAAACTACAGGACAGAAGATAACTTGCTCTTTCCAAACGGAATGGTACACCTGGAAAGACTGGCTGTGCGGCTGTCCTTAAAAAAACCCACCTTGACTGCTTTCCCTGCCTTATGTTCTAAAGTTGTTATAATGTCTGGACTAACACAGGATATTGTGACCTGAAAAATTTACTGCTAAACCTCAGCAAACATGAAAGATTGACCACTCACATTCAAAGCTAGATTTCTTTAAAAACTTTTGGAAGCTCAAGGATCGATTTGGCTTTGAACAAAATACATACCTTACGTGAGAGAGGGAGAGAGTGTGCATGTTTGTGTGTGTGTGTGTGTGTGTGTGTGTGTGTGTGTGTGAAGAATGCTGTTACCCTTATGGGTTTATATATTTGTAAATCTGACTCTAAAGGAGTCAGTGCCTCACCAACCATGAACCTCACCACACGTCACTGTCATTACTTATCCTACGTATGTAACAACATGTTTTATTTGTCTACATTGAGGCTCTTTTTCTGAATTCGATGCTGAAATGTCAAAAAATAACTAGTCCTCTTATATATGTTATTTAGTTGTGTTTTAATATTATTCCAAATGTTTCCAACAATTTTCAAGAGAAATCCCTAATTTTACGTAAAGAGTCTTTTTCACCAAAGAGCAAAGATGCACAAGATGGTGATGGTCGAATTGACTTTTTATGCCTTTTCAATACACTTTTAAGCTCTCATCTAAATTATTTTTTTTTTTTGGAAATATCTCTTTAACTTGATTTTAGAAGGATTTTAGTTTTCAGACATTTGCTGATTTAAGATTATCGGAAGCTTGGGTCACAGCCACAAATCATTATTTTTGTCATTGGCATCAGGAGAAGCTGGGTTTCCTTTTTTGTCTCTCTCATTTTAATTAATCAGGCTTGCTGATCACACTCTGTAAAAAATACAGTGAATCGGTGCCCATGCCAATTCACTGTATTTGATGATGAGAAAAAAGTTGCAAAAAGATGAAAAATGTACTCATCAGTTAAATACAGATGATGATATGCAAGCAGCAGGCAAGAAACAAAGAGATTGCTCAGACTGCAGCCATGCTTGCTGATCTTGAAAGAATCACGGATGTGCAAATAGAGGCCATTTACAGCATTTATGATTTTATTCTCTCTCGATATGAGTTAAATTTGCGAGAGGTCAAACCCCCCGGGAGCGATTAGGAATCTATCCTAACAGCCAAAGAACCCATGACCCCAAGGTAGACACCGAAGCAGAACATGTGAGTCTGCACTCATGGAGAGAGGAGCTTGTTCAAAATTCGATTAGGAACCCCCCAGATTCCTAATCGCTCCTGGGGGGTTTGAGATAATGCTGCTAACTAGCTTAGCGGCTATACGTGTGATTTGCTGAATGTGAGCCCACATATTTAAATTTAAATGTAAATCCACATTCACTCATTGCAACCCTTACCAGGCAGTAATATTCATCAAATTTTTTTAATGCAAGCCAAAGAGCCATTTGATCTTCCAGTTCCAGACCATATAACATTACAAGGATCTTGTAGGGAAGATTAATATTTACAATTATTTTAACATAAGCAGGAACATTACTATGAAGGCCACTTAAAAAGCTGCGTATGTGTGAAATGTCTGTGTTTCCCTCAGCGCCCTGTTCAGTGCTGTTTTTATGGATGCTTGATACCTCACCTAGTAGTCCTCTAGCTGGCTTTTTGTCTTTGGCCTTATATACCTGCAAAACATACAACATATACTTCAGCCTATTAGCACACACATTATGTCAGTGTTATAGCAAATATGTGGGATAAAATATATGCATGTACATTCACTCACAGGCAAACAAGCAGGCAAAAAATATTAAAATGTGAAAAAAAAAAAAAATTAAACTAAAGACATAATAAGCCCTTACTGGGAACAGAAGCTCAGTTTAACATGTGCGACAAATTTGACAAAATTGGTATGCTTTATACTTTAATTAAACCTAAAACTCCTGAAGATGAGCACTTTTGTTAATTTTTGTTATGTACTTTTTAATTAATGTTTGCTTATTATAGAGCCAATGAAGGGGAATGGAGTTAAGGAGGGAGGGGTTGATGGGTCAAAAAATGTATACATATACAAACATATGACTTATGTAGTACATGGATATACTGTAATATAGTATAATACTAGACAATTCCCGCTACAATTATGAGAGTTTGGCCTGGGCTGTTGGGCGTCGGGACTCTACTGTGGCTTTTAAAACCTTTTGATGCCAGGGATGGGATCCTGGGGTCCCTCTGGTCAGTCCTGCCAAGTTTTGTGGTGTGTCGGACATTTAGATCCAAAGTTATTGAGGGAAAAACCAACAGCCAAAATGCTGTCTATTGTGTTGATAGATCTGTGGGCCGTTGCTACGGTTACGCATGCACCTGCTGCAGCTCTTTGATGTAGACGATTCTAACTGACATTCTCTCACAATGTGTGTGCATAAACGGCTGTTTCACATGCCCAAACAACTGCTCAGAACTCAAAAACAGTAATTCATAATCGCAAAATGAGCATATTTTCTGAGAGGTGAGGTCTCCTGGTCGTGTTGATGTATCTTTTATTTCCGTAGCTTGAAAAATGTGGGCACAGGAACAGGTTAGAAATTCAATGTTTTACTAAAATGCAGGATGAATCCGCAAAAATTTATAGTGGGAGAGCTAGGAAGAGCAGGAGCACGAAGCTGCACTTGGAGGGTCATAGCACCAAAACCGTACAACTCTCAGCTTTCTTACTCACATTGGAGTGATCGGGAGGGTTGTGCCGACGTTTTGATGTAAAAATTAACGTACTGTGAAAACTGTGGCCATGGCCGCGAGTTAGCTATTTTTTTTTCAAAGGATTTTTTTGTGCTTTTACACTCTACCGATGACATCACAACTATGAACTCCCCATCCGGAATGCATGAGCCAGTCGATTTGATAGAACTATTGTAGGGGTTTGCCCTTTCCCCTAGGAGGAGAAGTGAGCCAAACTTTTGACGGAAGAACAAAGATAGATAGATAGATAGATAGATGTAAGAAAGATTAATAGTTTAATAGAGTTGGCCTGGCTACACCAGCCTGAACTAATTACGCTGCTATCCCATAATGCAAGTAAATATACCATCATATCCTACGAGTTGAATTGACTATATGAAATAAAATATTTTTAAATGTAGAAATATTTGTATGTACAATTGACTGAAAATATGTAATAAAACATGAGCATAATGTAATAGAATATATAACACAATATATCACAATATAACCTAACATGATGCAATACGTGTATTTTGATAATCTTGAAGTTTAAGGTGAGATCATTGATGACATCACCAAAGCTTGATGATGACATGATGACATCATCAAAGCTTGATGATGACATGATGACATCATCAAAGCTTGATGATGACATGATGACATCATCAAAGCTTGATGATGACACAATGACATCATCAAAGCTTGATGACATCACAATACTTCTTAGACTTTTGTTGGTGCTGTGATGTCATCATCTGTGATGTCACCAAGCTTTGATGATGTCATTGTGTCATCATCAAGCTTTGATGTCATCATGTCATCACCAAAGCTTGATGATGACATGATGACATCATAAAAGCTTGATGATGACATGATGACATCAAAGCTTGATAATGACACAATGACATCATCAAAGCTTGATGACATCACACTACTTCTTAGACTTTTGTTGGTGCTGTGATGTCATCATCTGTGATGTCACCATCAAAGTACCAATCAGCTTTGATCTGCATTTTTTCCCCCTGTTTGTAAAACATAAAAAGAACTGACCACAAATCTGTGTCACAAATTCAAAAAACACAAGCAAGCGGATGACACCAAGTCAAGTGGTAGCAAAGACAGATAGAAACTGAGGAAGAACAAGGAGATAATTAATCAGGAAGCTAGCATTTCATTCACGAGTAATACAGAGATGGCTACAGAAAAGAAGAGGTACCTTTCAGAAGTGCATATTGAGATGATGAGGAAAAAGTTTCAAAAAGATGAAAATTTACTCATCAGTGAAATACAGATGATAAAATCCAAGCAGCAGGCAAGAAACAAAGAGATTGTTCAGATCGCAGACATTCTTGCTAATCTTGTAAGGAACACAGATGTGCAAATAGAGGCCATCCACAGCGGTTATGATTCTGCTGTCTCAAAATTGCGAGAGGTCAATCTCCAACGTGAGCGATTAGGAATTCATCCTAACAGCCAGAGGACCCATGACCCCAAGGTAGACAACAAAGCAGAACATGTGAGTCTGCAGTCATGGAGAGAGGAGCGTGTAGCCTTTACAGACAGGATGTACCAGCTCCTCATAGAGAAGCGTGAAATGGAGGCAACCCTGCGTCAAAAGGAGGACAAGGATATTACCCTTTTTAAACTCCTGAGAGCCAAGGTTGCCGAGCTAGAAGTTGACTGCAGCCGAAGAAGACTAGAGGTGAAAGAGAAAGAAGACGCAATGAAGGAGCTCACAAAGCTCTATTACAAAGACCTCTATGCCTTGAAAACAATGAAGCCAAAGATGGACTCGATGGCAAAGAAAGGCTCAACTGCGGAGAAGGGCACCATGATTGAGATGGACTTGATGAAGGAGAAGGGCACCATGATTGAGATGGACTTGATGAAGGAGAAGGGCACTATGATTGAGAAGGACTTGATAAAGGAGAAGGGCACTATGATTGAGAAGGGCCCCACACCAGAGGAGGGCCCCACACCTGAGAAGGGCTCGATACTAAAGAAGGGCTTACAGCTAGTAAAGGGCTTGATGCCAAACAAATCCCTCACTCCAAAGAAGGGCCCAATACGAAAGAGCAGATCGATGCCCATGAAGGGCGTGATGCCAAAGAAGGGCGTCACGCCAAAGAAGCCGCAGGAGATGCCAGAGCTTGTCTCGATGCCAGAGAAGGGCCCCACACCTAAGAAGGGCTCGACTGAGGAGAAGAGCTCGATACTAGAGAGGTGCTCGATTCCGGAGAAGGGCTCGATGGAACAGAAGGGTTTGATGCCAGAGAAGGGCCCCACACCAGAGAAGGGCTTGTTTAAGGAGAAGGCCTCGATACTAAAGCAGGGCTTGAAGCTAGTAAAGGGCTTGGTGCCAGAGAAATGCCTCACTCCAAATAAGGGCTCGATGGAGAAGAAGGGCTCAATACGGAAGAGCAGATCGATGCCAGAGCTTGTCTCGATGCCAGAGAAGGGCCCCACACCTAAGAAGGGCTCGACTGAGGAGAAGAGCTCGATACTAGAGAGGTGCTCGATTCCGGAGAAGGGCTCGATGGAACAGAAGGGCTTGATGCCAGAGAAGGGCCCCACACCAGAGAAGGGCTTGTTTAAGGAGAAGGCCTCGATACTAAAGCAGGGCTTGAAGCTAGTAAAGGGCTTGGTGCCAGAGAAATGCCTCACTCCAAATAAGGGCTCGATGGAGAAGAAGGGCTCAATACGGAAGAGCAGATCGATGCCAGAGCTTGTCTCGATGCCAGAGAAGGGCCCCACACCTAAGAAGGGCTCGACTGAGGAGAAGAGCTCGATACTAGAGAGGTGCTCGATTCCGGAGAAGGGCTCGATGGAACAGAAGGGCTTGATGCCAGAGAAGGGCCCCACACCAGAGAAGGGCTTGTTTAAGGAGAAGGCCTCGATACTAAAGCAGGGCTTGAAGCTAGTAAAGGGCTTGGTGCCAGAGAAATGCCTCACTCCAAATAAGGGCTCGATGGAGAAGAAGGGCTCAATACGGAAGAGCAGATCGATGCCCGTGAAGGGCTTGACGCCAAAGAAGGGCGTCACGCCAAAGAAGCCGCAGAAGAAGAACAAGGGCTTGATACCATTGAGCATCTCGATGCCGGAGCTTGTCTCGTTGCCAGAAAAGGGCCCCACACCAGAGAATGGCTCGATTGAGGAGAAGGACTCGATGCCAAAGAAGCGTGTCGCGCCAAAGAAGCCCCCAAGGAAGAATAAGGGCTCGATACTATGGAGCATCTCGACTGAGGAGATGAGCTCGATACTGGAGAGGTACTCAATGCCAGAAAAGCGCTCGATGGAACAGAAGGGCTTGATGCCAGAGAAGGGCTCGATTGAGGAGAAGGACTCGACGGAGGAGATGAGCTCGATACTGAAGGGCAGCTCGATGCCAAAGAAGGGCTCGATGGAACAGAAGGGCTTGATGCCAGAGAAGGGCCCCACACCAGTGAAAGGCTCAATTGAAGAGAGCAGCTCGATGCCGGAGAAGGGCCTCATGCCAAAGAAGTGTTCGAGGAAGAAGAAGGGCTTGATAGTGGAGAGCAGCTCAATGCTGGAGAAGGGCTCCATTGAGGAGAAGGGCTTGATGCTAGTAAAGAGCTCAATGCCAGAGAAGGGCCCCACACCTAAGAAGGGCTCGACTGAGGAGAAGAGCTCGATTCTAGAGAGGTGCTCGATTCCGGAGAAGGGCTCGATGGAACAGAAGGGCTTGATGCCAGAGAAGGGCCCCACACCAGTGAAAGGCTCAATTGAAGAGAGCAGCTCGATGCCGGAGAAGGGCCTCATGCCAAAGAAGTGTTCGAGGAAGAAGAAGGGCTTGATAGTGGAGAGCAGCTCAATGCTGGAGAAGGGCTCCATTGAGGAGAAGGGCTTGATGCTAGTAAAGAGCTCAATGCCAGAGAAGGGTCTCACGCCAGAGAAAGGCTCGATGGAGGAGAGCAGCTTGCCTAAGGAAGAAATAGAGGAGAGTAATAAGGTGAAAAAGGTCAAAAAGCGTACACTGTGGAGGAGAATCAAAAAGAGGGTCACAAACCTCTTTAGGTAAAAGGGCTTGATGGAGGAGAAGGGCTCAATGGGTTTAAAAAATGCAAATTTTGAAAGACTTTCAAAAAAAATGTTTAAAAGATAAAAAAAAGTTCATCAGGGATAGGGAACCCTGGTCCTAGAGAGCTGCATTGGGTGCTGGTTTTTGTTCTAACCAAGCAGTCAAACACATGATTAGTAGAATCATGTGTGTGACTATGGTTGGAACGAAAACCTGCACCCACTGTGGCTCTCTTTACCAGGGTTCCCTATCTCTGCCCTAAAGGGAGGTGGGCGGGTGGGTGTGGCGGTGGTGGTGGTGGGGGGGGGATTGATGGGTTAAGAAAAAAGACAAACTTGAAATCTCACAAAAGTCTGTATTTTTTTTCTTTTTTGCCATCAATCCCCCCACCCCATGTCCCTTCAGGAACTCTAGTTTATATTGAAAGACTTTCAACAAATGTTTAAAAGCTAAAAAAAAAAAAAAAAAAAGTTCATCAAAAGCAGTGCATTTACAGTTTCTCAAATGGCAGCTAAACCGATTGTATTTTTGAGGGGCAAATCAGAGGAAATCACTGTTTGTGTGTTTGTACTGCACTTGGAAAGGCAACTGCCTATTCTCCGTTTTTGTTCATTGCGCATTTAATGTTTTTTTTTATGTACTTTGTTTTTTACTGAATATTTGTGTACTATGGAGCCTGTACAGCAGGGATAGGGAACCCTGGTCCTAGAGAGCTGCAGTGGGTGCAGGTTTTTGTTCTAACCAAGCAGTCAAACACATGATTAGCAGAATCATGTGTGTGACTATGGTTGGGATGAAAACCTGCACCCACTGTGGCTCTCTTTACCAGGGTTCCCTATCTCTGCCCTAAAGGGAGGTGGGGGGGTGGGTGTGGCGGTGGTGGTGGTGGGGGGGGGGATTGATGGGTTAAAAAAAAGACAAACTTGAAATCTCACAAAAGTCTGTTTTTATTTTTCCATCAATCTCCCCACCTCATGTCCCTTCAGGAACTCTTTAGTTTAAAAATGTTTAAAAGATAAAAAAAAAAAAAAGTTCATCAAATGCAGTGCTTTCACAGTTTCTAAAACGGCAGCTAAACTGATTGTTTTTTTTGAGGGGTAATTCAGAGGGCATCAATGTGTGTGTTTGTACTGCACTTGTCCATTGCGCGTTTCCAAAGTTTTTTTTTTTTTATGTATTTTTTTTACTGAATTTTTGCATACTATAGAGCCCTTCGAGGTATGTGGGGGGGTGGGTGTGGCGGTGGTGCTGGTGGGGGGGGGATTGATGGGTTAAAAAAATACAAACTTGAAATCTCACAAAAGTCTGTATTTTTTTTCCATCAATCTCCCCACCTCATGTCCCTTCAGGAACTCTATAGTTTATATTGAAAAACTTTCAAAAAAATGTTTAAAAAATTAAAAAAAAAAAATTCATCAAAAGCATTGCATTCACAGTTTCTAAAATGGCAGCTAAACTGATTGTATTTTTGAGGGGCAATATTGAAAGACTTTCAATAAGTATATAGTTGATGTGGGGTGTCGCAGTTTTGAAGAAACAAAGCTGGAAAAGAAAACACAATAAAGAAGCAAATGCTGGAGGAATATGCACCCAAATGCTCAACAGCGAGCACTTAGGATACGAGCTAGCTGTTAGCATACGAGCTAGCTGTTAGCATACGAGCTAGCTGTTAGCATACGAGCAAGGTGGGCTCACAAGAGGGATGTAGTATTAATATATCAACAGTTTATCTACTATTTTCCACAGATATTACATATATATTCCTTATTTCCATATTATAATAATGAGGATGCGTGCACTTAGGGACATGTATCCCCAAATTGCTGCATCACCAGTATAGAAATGATTAGATTACATTCCGATAAGCAGCATGAGCAATGAAAACAAACGGACAGGCTAACGCTAACTTTGGCCGTGCTAACGGCTGCGTTTCTGTCAATATGCCGACTGACCAGGCTGAGACGGATTGACAAAACAGTTAAGTGTTCATACATAAATATATATTTATATATATATAGGAGAAAGGAGACTTGATTATTGAGATGATGAGTTTTTTCTCAGCTCTTTGGTGCATTCCCTGCTATCACTTTTACCATTTGCACAACAGTTGATGCATTTCTCAAAACAATTCGTACAAACTGCAAAGAGTAGTTCATATCTTTTATGTTTGTCTCTTATTAAAAATGGATAGTTCATTTCTTCATTTCTTTGTCACATTTTCATTATAACAGTTACCATGTACATATTTTCCAACGCATAAAAGTCAGAACTTGGTGATGCTACCTGAAAATGCTCAAGACAGCACTATTTACTCAGCCATTTGAAATTAACAGAAAAATGATGCATTACTGTATTTAGTGAGGTAACTGAAGATACTGAATATATGTTTCAAATGAATATGGCTTCTTGCAATCCTAATTTGTTCACAGCATTGTGAAAAAGGAATAAAAACACATACACTGTACTGTAAATCATTCATTCAAATCAAACAACTGAAGCCTTACACAGCTATTCTTATCAAAGCTGAGGGTTTTTTTTTAACATGTATAGAATTTGCTAGACAGATTTTAACAACTAGTTCAACATGTTTGTAATGAGTCAAGAAAAATGTGTTTTAAAGACAATGACTCTTTATCAATCATAAATACAATTCATTTTGACTGACATGCAGCAGAGAGTTTGAGAGTATGCAATTGATTGATAGGTCAAAAAAAATGACAAAGTGGAAATCTCACAAAAGTCTGTATCTATTTTTTTGCCATCAATCCCCCCACCTCATGTCCCTTCAGGAACTCTATAGTTTATATTGAAAAACTTTCAAAAAATGTTTGAAAGCTAAAAGAAAAAAAAGTTCATCAAGAGCATTGCATTCACAGTTTCTAAAATGGCAGCTAAACTGAGTTTTTTTTGAGGGGCAATATTGAAAGACTTTCAATAAGTATATAGTTGATGTGGGGTGTCATGGTTTTGAAGATAAGGGGGGGCAGTGTAGAGAGGCTAATACATGTGAGATATGCTAATACAGGTGAGATATGCTCCCTTCTTCTAGTGCCAGTTACCATGTACATATTTTCCAACGCATAAAAGTCAGATCTTGGTGAAGCTACCTGAAAATGCTCAGGACAGCACTATTTACTCAGCCATTTGAAATCAACAGAAAAATGATGCATTACTGTATTTAGTGAGGTAACTGAAGATACTGAATATATGTTTAAAATGAATATGGCTTTTTGCAATTCTAATTTGTTCACAGCATTGGGAAAAAGGAATAAAAACACATACACTGTACTGTAAATCACTCATTCAAAGTGTTTGTAATGAGTGGGGACACATGTGTTTGTAAAAATGGGGACTATTAGTTTCATAGAGAATGACTTTTTATCATTCATAAATACAATAAATTTTGACTGACATGACATAAGTGAATAATAATGTTATGAAACAGCAGAGAGTTTGAGAGTGAGCAACACGGCGACCACAAAGGGAAAGCCGCTGTTTGCTCAGCTTTGTTTAGGATGTGGTTTAAAACAGAGACGTGTATATCATCTTTCCCTTTCTTTTTCATCCTGGCTGCAATTTCAATAAGGCAAAGAGGGTTCAACAAAGAGGGTTAAGCAGAGAAACCGATTTCAGTGGTTTAGGACTTGTATGAACAAGCAGCTACACTTTCAAAGTGTCTTTAAGCAAAGCACTCACATGTGACCTAACCTTTAGAGTTTATATCTTTAGAAGTGTTTCACTACTGATAATAATCAAGCAATGTTAAAGTTGACTTTATGGTACTTGGTTCATAAACGGACCATAAATCCTGCATGCTTTTGTGAGCACATGCATGTGTTAATATGGTACATACATAATATTTATTTGATGGATTTAGACTATCGACTGTGTGATATCAGTTGGCCCATGACTGAACCACCATAGCTTTTAAGTACACTTTTAAGCACTCATTTTAATTTTTTTTTTTAAATATCTCTTTACCTTGATTTTAGAAGGATTTTAGTCTTCAGACATCTGCTGATTTAACATTATCTGAAGCTTGGGTCACAGCCACAAATCATTATTTTTGTCATTGGCATCAGGAGAAGCTGGGTTTCCTTTTTTGTCTCTCTCCTTTTAATTAATCAGGCTTGCTGATCACACTCTGTAAAAAAATACAGTGAATCGGTGCCCTCGCCGCGTAGAACCTGTATTTTTTCCCCTATCATTCCCCCAACATAAATACAACTCCTTATCACAAGTTTGTCTGACAAGTTCAAGAAACACAAAACGATGACATCAAGTCAAGCAAAAGGGGTATCAAAGGGATTTCCTTGGCTCGACCAAGGAAAGATAATAAATCAGGATGATAGCATTTCCTTCACAAGCAACACAGAGATGGCTACAGAAAAAAGGGATCTTTTAGAAGTGAATATTATGAATATGAGCAAAAAGTTGAAAAAAGATGAAAAATTGACTCATCAGTTAAATACAGATGATGATATCCAAGCAGCAGGCAAGAAACAAAGAGATTGCTCAGACTGCCGCCATACTTGCTGATCTTGTAAGGAACACAGATGTGCAAATAGAGGCCATTCAGAGTGGTTATGATTTTGCTGTCTCAAAATTGCGAGAGGTCAATCTCCAACGTGAGCGATTAGGAATCTATCCTAAGAGCCAAAGAACCCATGACCCCAAGGTAGACACCGAAGCAGAACATGTGAGTCTGCACTCATGGAGAGAGGAGCAAATTGCCTTTACAGGCAGGATTTACCTGCTCCACAAAGAGAAGCTTGAGATGGAGGCAAACCTGTGTCAAAAGGAGGACAAGGATATTACCCTTCTTAAACTCCTGAGAGCCAAGGTTGCCGAGCTAGAAGTTGACTGCAGCCGAAGAAGACTAGAGGTGAAAGAGAAAGAAGACGCAATGAAGGAGCTCACAAAGCTCTATTACAAAGACCTCTATGCCTTGAAAACAATGAAGCCAAAGATGGACTCGATGGCAAAGAAAGGCTCAACTGCGGAGAAGGGCACCATGATTGAGATGGACTTGATGAAGGAGAAGGGCACCATGATTGAGATGGACTTGATGAAGGAGAAGGGCACTATGATTGAGAAGGACTTGATAAAGGAGAAGGGCACTATGATTGAGAAGGGCCCCACACCAGAGGAGGGCCCCACACCTGAGAAGGGCTCGATACTAAAGAAGGGCTTACAGCTAGTAAAGGGCTTGATGCCAAACAAATCCCTCACTCCAAAGAAGGGCCCAATACGAAAGAGCAGATCGATGCCCATGAAGGGCGTGATGCCAAAGAAGGGCGTCACGCCAAAGAAGCCGCAGGAGAAAAATAAGGGCTCGATACCAATGAGCATCTCGATGCCAGAGCTTGTCTCGATGCCAGAGAAGGGCCCCACACCTAAGAAGGGCTCGACTGAGGAGAAGAGCTCGATACTAGAGAGGTGCTCGATTCCGGAGAAGGGCTCGATGGAACAGAAGGGCTTGATGCCAGAGAAGGGCCCCACACCAGAGAAGGGCTTGTTTAAGGAGAAGGCCTCGATACTAAAGCAGGGCTTGAAGCTAGTAAAGGGCTTGATGCCAGAGAAATCGCTCACTCCAAAGAAGGGCCCAATACGAAAGAGCAGATCGATGCCCGTGAAGGGCGTGATGCCAAAGAAGGGTGTCACGCCAAAGAAGCCGCAGAAGAAAAATAAGGGCTTGATACCAATGAGCATCTCGATGCCGGAGCTTGTCTCGATGCCAGAGAAGGGCCCCACACCTAAGAAGGGCTCGACTGAGGAGAAGAGCTCGATACTAGAGAGGTGCTCGATTCCGGAGAAGGGCTCGATGGAACAGAAGGGCTTGATGCCAGAGAAGGGCCCCACACCAGAGAAGGGCTTGTTTAAGGAGAAGGCCTCGATACTAAAGCAGGGCTTGAAGCTAGTAAAGGGCTTGATGCCAGAGAAATCGCTCACTCCAAAGAAGGGCCCAATACGAAAGAGCAGATCGATGCCCGTGAAGGGCGTGATGCCAAAGAAGGGTGTCACGCCAAAGAAGCCGCAGAAGAAAAATAAGGGCTTGATACCAATGAGCATCTCGATGCCGGAGCTTGTCTCGTTGCCAGAAAAGGGCCCCACACCGAGAATGGCTCGATTGAGGAGAAGGACTCGATGCCAAAGAAGCGTGTCGCGCCAAAGAAGCCCCCAAGGAAGAATAAGGGCTCGATACTATGGAGCATCTCGACTGAGGAGATGAGCTCGATACTGGAGAGGTACTCAATGCCAGAAAAGCGCTCGATGGAACAGAAGGGCTTGATGCCAGAGAAGGGCTCGATTGAGGAGAAGGACTCGACGGAGGAGATGAGCTCGATACTGAAGGGCAGCTCGATGCCAAAGAAGGGCTCGATGGAACAGAAGGGCTTGATGCCAGAGAAGGGCCCCACACCAGTGAAAGGCTCAATTGAAGAGAGCAGCTCGATGCCGGAGAAGGGCCTCATGCCAAAGAAGTGTTCGAGGAAGAAGAAGGGCTTGATAGTGGAGAGCAGCTCAATGCTGGAGAAGGGCTCCATTGAGGAGAAGGGCTTGATGCTAGTAAAGAGCTCAATGCCAGAGAAGGGTCTCACGCCAGAGAAAGGCTCGATGGAGGAGAGCAGCTTGATGCTGGAGAAGGTCTCAATGGAACAAAAGGGCTTGATGATAGCAACGGGCTCGATGCCGGAGAAGGGCCTCACTCCAAAGAAGTACTCAAGGAAGAAGAAGGGCTCGATACCAAAGAGCAGCTCGATGCCGGAGAAAGGCCTCACGGCAAAGAAGAGCTCAAGGAAGAAGAAGGGCTCGAGAGTAAAGAGCAACTCGATGGTGGAGAAGGGCTCGACAAAAATAGGCACGTTTGCACATCAAGCTAAGAAGGTGATGGGGACCGACTTTAACAACACTGAAGTGCCTATGGAAGAAATGGAGGAGAGTAATAAGGTGAAAAAGGTCAAAAAGCGTACACTGTGGAGGAGAATCAAAAAGAGGGTCACAAACCTCTTTAGGTAAAAGGGCTTGATGGAGGAGAAGGGCTCAATGGGTTTAAAAAATGCAAATTTTGAAAGACTTTCAAAAAAAATCTTTAAAAGATAAAAAAAAGTTCATCAGGGATAGGGAACCCTGGTCCTAGAGAGCTGCATTGGGTGCTGGTTTTTGTTCTAACCAAGCAGTCAAACACATGATTAGTAGAATCATGTGTGTGACTATGGTTGGAACGAAAACCTGCACCCACTGTGGCTCTCTTTACCAGGGTTCCCTATCTCTGCCCTAAAGGGAGGTGGGGGGGTGGGTGTGGCGGTGGTGGTGGTGGGGGGGGGATTGATGGGTTAAGAAAAAAGACAAACTTGAAATCTCACAAAAGTCTGTATTTTTTTTCTTTTTTGCCATCAATCCCCCCACCCCATGTCCCTTCAGGAACTCTAGTTTATATTGAAAGACTTTCAACAAATGTTTAAAAGCTAAAAAAAAAAAAAAAAAAGTTCATCAAAAGCAGTGCATTTACAGTTTCTCAAATGGCAGCTAAACCGATTGTATTTTTGAGGGGCAAATCAGAGGAAATCACTGTGTGTTTGTACTGCACTTGGAAAGGCAACTGCCTATTCTCCGTTTTTGTTCATTGCGCATTTAATGTTTTTTTTTATGTACTTTGTTTTTTACTGAATATTTGTGTACTATGGAGCCTGTACAGCAGGGATAGGGAACCCTGGTCCTAGAGAGCTGCAGTGGGTGCGGGTTTTTGTTCTAACCAAGCAGTCAAACACATGATTAGCAGAATCATGTGTGTGACTATGGTTGGGATGAAAACCTGCACCCACTGTGGCTCTCTTTACCAGGGTTCCCTATCTCTGCCCTAAAGGGAGGTGGGGGGGTGGGTGTGGCGGTGGTGGTGGTGGGGGGGGGATTGATGGGTTAAAAAAAAGACAAACTTGAAATCTCACAAAAGTCTGTTTTTATTTTTCCATCAATCTCCCCACCTCATGTCCCTTCAGGAACTCTTTAGTTTAAAAATGTTTAAAAGATAAAAAAAAAAAAAAAGTTCATCAAATGCAGTGCTTTCACAGTTTCTAAAACGGCAGCTAAACTGATTGTTTTTTTTGAGGGGTAATTCAGAGGGCATCAATGTGTGTGTTTGTACTGCACTTGTCCATTGCGCGTTTCCCAAGTTTTTTTTTTTTTATGTATTTTTTTTACTGAATTTTTGCATACTATAGAGCCCTTCGAGGTATGTGGGGGGGTGGGTGTGGCGGTGGTGCTGGTGGGGGGGGGATTGATGGGTTAAAAAAAGACAAACTTGAAATCTCACAAAAGTCTGTATTTTTTTTCCATCAATCTCCCCACCTCATGTCCCTTCAGGAACTCTATAGTTTATATTGAAAAACTTTCAAAAAAATGTTTAAAAAATTAAAGAAAAAAAAATTCATCAAAAGCATTGCATTCACAGTTTCTAAAATGGCAGCTAAACTGATTGTATTTTTGAGGGGCAATATTGAAAGACTTTCAATAAGTATATAGTTGATGTGGGGTGTCGCAGTTTTGAAGAAACAAAGCTGGAAAAGAAAACACAATAAAGAAGCAAATGCTGGAGGAATATGCACCCAAATGCTCAACAGCGAGCACTTAGGATACGAGCTAGCTGTTAGCATACGAGCTAGCTGTTAGCATACGAGCTAGCTGTTAGCATACGAGCAAGGTGGGCTCACAAGAGGGATGTAGTATTAATATATCAACAGTTTATCTACTATTTTCCACAGATATTACATATATATTCCTTATTTCCATATTATAATAATGAGGATGCGTGCACTTAGGGACATGTATCCCCAAATTGCTGCATCACCAGTATAGAAATGATTAGATTACATTCCGATAAGCAGCATGAGCAATGAAAACAAACGGACAGGCTAACGCTAACTTTGGCCGTGCTAACGGCTGCGTTTCTGTCAATATGCCGACTGACCAGGCTGAGACGGATTGACAAAACAGTTAAGTGTTCGTACATAAATATATATTTATATATATATAGGAGAAAGGAGACTTGATTATTGAGATGATGAGTTTTTTCTCAGCTCTTTGGTGCATTCCCTGCTATCACTTTTACCATTTGCACAACAGTTGATGCATTTCTCAAAACAATTCGTACAAACTGCAAAGAGTAGTTCATATCTTTTATGTTTGTCTCTTATTAAAAATGGATAGTTCATTTCTTCATTTCTTTGTCACATTTTCATTATAACAGTTACCATGTACATATTTTCCAACGCATAAAAGTCAGAACTTGGTGATGCTACCTGAAAATGCTCAAGACAGCACTATTTACTCAGCCATTTGAAATTAACAGAAAAATGATGCATTACTGTATTTAGTTAGGGTAACTGAAGATACTGAATATATGTTTCAAATGAATATGGCTTCTTGCAATCCTAATTTGTTCACAGCATTGTGAAAAAGGAATAAAAACACATACACTGTACTGTAAATCATTCATTCAAATCAAACAACTGAAGCCTTACACAGCTATTCTTATCAAAGCTGAGGGTTTTTTTTTAACATGTATAGAATTTGCTAGACAGATTTTAACAACTAGTTCAACATGTTTGTAATGAGTCAAGAAAAATGTGTTTTAAAGACAATGACTCTTTATCAATCATAAATACAATTCATTTTGACTGACATGCAGCAGAGAGTTTGAGAGTATGCAATTGATTGATAGGTCAAAAAAAATGACAAAGTGGAAATCTCACAAAAGTCTGTATCTATTTTTTTGCCATCAATCCCCCCACCTCATGTCCCTTCAGGAACTCTATAGTTTATATTGAAAAACTTTCAAAAAATGTTTGAAAGCTAAAAGAAAAAAAAGTTCATCAAGAGCATTGCATTCACAGTTTCTAAAATGGCAGCTAAACTGAGTTTTTTTTGAGGGGCAATATTGAAAGACTTTCAATAAGTATATAGTTGATGTGGGGTGTCATGGTTTTGAAGATAAGGGGGGGCAGTGTAGAGAGGCTAATACATGTGAGATATGCTAATACAGGTGAGATATGCTCCCTTCTTCTAGTGCCAGTTACCATGTACATATTTTCCAACGCATAAAAGTCAGATCTTGGTGAAGCTACCTGAAAATGCTCAGGACAGCACTATTTACTCAGCCATTTGAAATCAACAGAAAAATGATGCATTACTGTATTTAGTGAGGTAACTGAAGATACTGAATATATGTTTAAAATGAATATGGCTTTTTGCAATTCTAATTTGTTCACAGCATTGGGAAAAAGGAATAAAAACACATACACTGTACTGTAAATCACTCATTCAAAGTGTTTGTAATGAGTGGGGACACATGTGTTTGTAAAAATGGGGACTATTAGTTTCATAGAGAATGACTTTTTATCATTCATAAATACAATAAATTTTGACTGACATGACATAAGTGAATAATAATGTTATGAAACAGCAGAGAGTTTGAGAGTGAGCAACACGGCGACCACAAAGGGAAAGCCGCTGTTTGCTCAGCTTTGTTTAGGATGTGGTTTAAAACAGAGACGTGTATATCATCTTTCCCTTTCTTTTTCATCCTGGCTGCAATTTCAATAAGGCAAAGAGGGTTCAGCAAAGAGGGTTAAGCAGAGAAACCGATTTCAGTGGTTTAGGACTTGTATGAACAAGCAGCTACACTTTCAAAGTGTCTTTAAGCAAAGCACTCACATGTGACCTAACCTTTAGAGTTTATATCTTTAGAAGTGTTTCACTACTGATAATAATCAAGCAATGTTAAAGTTGACTTTATGGTACTTGGTTCATAAACGGACCATAAATCCTGCATGCTTTTGTGAGCACATGCATGTGTTAATATGGTACATACATAATATTTATTTGATGGATTTAGACTATCGACTGTGTGATATCAGTTGGCCCATGACTGAACCACCATAGCTTTTAAGTACACTTTTAAGCACTCATTTTAATTTTTTTTTTTAAATATCTCTTTACCTTGATTTTAGAAGGATTTTAGTCTTCAGACATCTGCTGATTTAACATTATCTGAAGCTTGGGTCACAGCCACAAATCATTATTTTTGTCATTGGCATCAGGAGAAGCTGGGTTTCCTTTTTTGTCTCTCTCCTTTTAATTAATCAGGCTTGCTGATCACACTCTGTAAAAAAATACAGTGAATCGGTGCCCTCGCCGCGTAGAACCTGTATTTTTTCCCCTATCATTCCCCCAACATAAATACAACTCCTTATCACAAGTTTGTCTGACAAGTTCAAGAAACACAAAACGATGACATCAAGTCAAGCAAAAGGGGTATCAAAGGGATTTCCTTGGCTCGACCAAGGAAAGATAATAAATCAGGATGATAGCATTTCCTTCACAAGCAACACAGAGATGGCTACAGAAAAAAGGGATCTTTTAGAAGTGAATATTAAGAATATGAGCAAAAAGTTGCAAAAAGATGAAAAATTGACTCATCAGTTAAATACAGATGATGATATCCAAGCAGCAGGCAAGAAACAAAGAGATTGCTCAGACTGCCGCCATACTTGCTGATCTTGTAAGGAACACAGATGTGCAAATAGAGGCCATTCAGAGTGGTTATGATTTTGCTGTCTCAAAATTGCGAGAGGTCAATCTCCAACGTGAGCGATTAGGAATCTATCCTAAGAGCCAAAGAACCCATGACCCCAAGGTAGACACCGAAGCAGAACATGTGAGTCTGCACTCATGGAGAGAGGAGCAAATTGCCTTTACAGGCAGGATTTACCTGCTCCACAAAGAGAAGCTTGAGATGGAGGCAAACCTGTGTCAAAAGGAGGACAAGGATATTACCCTTCTTAAACTCCTGAGAGCCAAGGTTGCCGAGCTAGAAGTTGACTGCAGCCGAAGAAGACTAGAGGTGAAAGAGAAAGAAGACGCAATGAAGGAGCTCACAAAGCTCTATTACAAAGACCTCTATGCCTTGAAAACAATGAAGCCAAAGATGGACTCGATGGCAAAGAAAGGCTCAACTGCGGAGAAGGGCACCATGATTGAGATGGACTTGATGAAGGAGAAGGGCACCATGATTGAGATGGACTTGATGAAGGAGAAGGGCACTATGATTGAGAAGGACTTGATAAAGGAGAAGGGCACTATGATTGAGAAGGGCCCCACACCAGAGGAGGGCCCCACACCTGAGAAGGGCTCGATACTGAAGAAGGGCTTACAGCTAGTAAAGGGCTTGATGCCAAACAAATCCCTCACTCCAAAGAAGGGCCCAATACGAAAGAGCAGATCGATGCCCATGAAGGGCGTGATGCCAAAGAAGGGCGTCACGCCAAAGAAGCCGCAGGAGAAAAATAAGGGCTCGATACCAATGAGCATCTCGATGCCAGAGCTTGTCTCGATGCCAGAGAAGGGCCCCACACCTAAGAAGGGCTCGACTGAGGAGAAGAGCTCGATACTAGAGAGGTGCTCGATTCCGGAGAAGGGCTCGATGGAACAGAAGGGCTTGATGCCAGAGAAGGGCCCCACACCAGTGAAGGGCTTGTTTAAGGAGAAGGCCTCGATACTAAAGCAGGGCTTGAAGCTAGTAAAGGGCTTGATGCCAGAGAAATCGCTCACTCCAAAGAAGGGCCCAAAACGAAAGAGCAGATCGATGCCGGTGAATGGCGTGATGCCAAAGAAGGGCGTCATGCCAAAGAAGCCGCAGGAGAAAAATAAGGGCTCGATACCATTGAGCATCTCGATGCCGGAGCTTGTCTCGTTGCCAGAAAAGGGCCCCACACCAGAGAATGGCTCGATTGAGGAGAAGGACTCGATGCCAAAGAAGCGTGTCGCGCCAAAGAAGCCCCCAAGGAAGAATAAGGGCTCGATACTATGGAGAGTCTCGACTGAGGAGATGAGCTCGATACTGGAGAGGTACTCAATGCCAGAAAAGCGCTCGATGGAACAGAAGGGCTTGATGCCAGAGAAGGGCTCGATTGAGGAGAAGAGCTCGATATTAGAGAGGTGCTCGATTCCGGAGAAGGGCTCGATGGAACGGAAGGGCTTGATGCCAGAGAAGGGCCCCACACC
Organism: Eupleurogrammus muticus; assembly: GCA_036785175.1. Lineage (NCBI taxonomy): Eukaryota > Metazoa > Chordata > Actinopteri > Scombriformes > Trichiuridae > Eupleurogrammus > Eupleurogrammus muticus. The sequence goes on from JAYKQN010000014.1 coordinate 7,884,181, forward strand.
AGAGAAGGGCTTGATTGAGGAGAAGGGCTCGATACTAAAGCAGGGCTTGAAGCTAGTAAAGGGCTTGATGCCAGAGACATCGCTCACTCCAAAGAAGGCCCCAATACGAAAGAGCAGATCGATGCCCGTGAATGGCGTGATGCCAAAGAAGGGCGTCACGCCAAAGAAGCCGCAGAAGAAAAATAAGGGCTCGATACCAATGAGCATCTCGATGCCGGAGCTTGTCTCGATGCCAGAGAAGGGCCCCACACCGAAGAAGGGCTCGACTGAGGAGAGGAGCTCGATACTAGAGAGGTGCTCGATTCCGGAGAAGGGCTCGATGGAACAGAAGGGCTTGATGCCAGAGAAGGGCCCCACACCAGAGAAGGGCTTGATCGAGGAGAGGGCCTCGATACTAAAGCAGGGCTTGAAGCTAGTAAAGGGCTTGATGCCAGAGAAATTGCTCACTTCAAAGAAGGGCCCAATACGAAAGAGCAGATCGATGCCCGTGAATGGCGTGATGCCAAAGAAGGGCGTCACACCAAAGAAGAAGAAGAAGAAGTCGCAGAAGAAAAATAAGGGCTCGATACCAATGAGCATCTCGATGCCGGAGCTTGTCTCGATGCCGGAGAAGGGCCTCATGCCAAAGAAGTGTTCGAGGAAGAAGAAGGGCTCCATTGAGGAGAAGGGCTTGATGCTAGTAAAGAGCTCAATGCCAGAGAAGGGTCTCACGCCAGAGAAAGGCTCGATGGAGGAGAGCAGCTCGATGCTGGAGGAGCGCTCAATGGAACAAAAGGGCTTGATGATAGCAACGGGCTCGATGCCGGAGAAGGGCCTCACTCCAAAGAAGTGCTCAAGGAAGAAGAAGGGCTCGATACCAAAGAGCAGCTCGATGCCGGAGAAAGGCCTCATGGCAAAGAAGAGCTCAAGGAAGAAGAAGGGCTCGAGAGTAAGGAGCAACTCGATGGTGGAGAAGGGCTCGACAAAAATAGGCACATTTGCACATCAAGCTAAGACGGTGATGGGGACCGACTTTAACAACACTGAAGTGCCTAAGGAAGAAATAGAGGAGAGTAATAAGGTGAAAAAGGTCAAAAAGCGTACATTGTGGAGGAGAATCAAAAAGAGGGTCACAAACCTCTTTAGGTAAAAGGGCTTGATGGAGGAGAAGGGCTCAATGGGTTTAAAAAAATGCAAATTTTGAAAGACTTTCAAAAAAAATGTTTAAAAGATTAAAAAAAAGTTCATCAGGGATAGGGAACCCTGGTCCTAGAGAGCTGCAGTGGGTGTGGGTTTTTGTTCTAACCAAGCAAACACATGATTAGCAGAATCATGTGTGTGACTATGGTTGGAACGAAAACCTGATGGGTTAAAAAAAAGACAAACTTGAAATCTCACAAAAGTCTGTATTTATTTTTCCATCAATCTCCCCACCTCATGTCCCTTCAGGAACTCTTTAGTTTAAAAATGTTTAAAAGATAAAAAAAAAAAAAAAGTTCATCAAATGCAGTGCTTTCACAGTTTCTAAAACGGCAGCTAAACTGATTGTTTTTTTTGAGGGGTAATTCAGAGGGAATCAATGTGTGTGTTTGTACTGCACTTGTCCATTGCGCGTTTCCAAAGTTTTTTTTTTTTTAATGTATTTTTTTTACTGAATTTTTGCATACTATAGAGCCCTTTGAGGTATGTGGGGGGGGGTGGGTGTGGCGGTGGTGCTGGTGGGGGGGGGATTGATGGGTTAAAAAAAGACTTGAAATCTCACAAAAGTCTGTATTTTTTTCCATCAATCTCCCCACCTCATGTCCCTTCAGGAACTCTATAGTTTATATTGAAAAACTTTTTTAAAAATGTTTAAAAAATTAAAGAAAAAAAAAATTCATCAAAAGCATTGCATTCACAGTTTCTAAAATGGCAGCTAAACTGATTGTATTTTTGAGGGGCAATATTGAAAGACTTTCAATAAGTATATAGTTGATGTGAGGTGTCGCAGTTTTGAAGAAACAAAGCTGGAAAAAGCCACAATAAAGAAGCAAATGCTGGAGGAATATGCACCCAAATGCTCAAAAGTCACAGATTTATTTATAAGTCCACAGCCATCAATAAGTGCATCTAAATGTGATCGAATGAAAAACATGGCTGTCGTCGGGGCATGGGTTGGTTGGGCTGGCAGTGGACTAGCAGCTGGAAGTGGGCCATTGTATGGTTATAGTATTCCTGGTGAATTTTAATTTGTAATTTGTTCTGGACTCTTTCCACAACTCACCTAACATACTCATAAGGTGGCCTCGCATGCTAACAGCTCGCTGTTAACATGCGAGCTAGCTGTTAGCATACGAGCTAGCTGTTAGCAAACGAGCTAGCTATTAGCATACTCGCAAGGTGGGCTCACAAGAGGGATGTAGTATTAATTTCCACAGATATTACATATATATTCCTTATTTCCATATTATAATAATGAGGATGCGTGCACTTAGGGACATTTATCCCCAAATTGCTGCATCACCAGTATAGAAATGATTAGATTACATTCCGATAAGCAGCATGAGCAATGAAAACAAACGGACAGGCTAACGCTAACTTTGGCCGTGCTAACGGCTGCGTTTCTGTCAATATGCCGACTGACCAGGCTGAGCCGGTGTCTCCTCTCCGTTGCGCCGCCTGCTCACTTGTTTCTATGGTAACCGTCTCCAGCAGGAGGCGGATCTTTTTTTTTTTAATTGCTCTTATTTTATAAACTTTTTTTGTTAAGTGAACGGATTGACAAAACAGTTAAGTGTTCATACATAAATATATATTTATATATATATAGGAGACAGGAGATTTGATTATTGAGATGATGAGTTTTTTCTCAGCTCTTTGGTGCACTCCCTGCTATCACTTTTACCATTTGCACAACAGTTGATGCATTTCTCAAAACAATTAGTACAAAATGCAAAGAGTAGTTCATATCTTTTATGTTTGTCTCTTATTAAAAATGGATAGTTCATTTCTTCATTTCTTTGTCACATTTTCATTATAACAGTTACCATGTACATATTTTCCAACGCATAAAAGTCAGAACTTGGTGATGCTACCTGAAAATGCTCAAGACAGCACTATTTACTCAGCCATTTGAAATTAACAAAAAAATGATGCATTACTGTATTTAGTGAGGTAACTGAAGATACTGAATACATGTTTCAAATGAATATGGCTTCTTGCAATTCTAATTTGTTCATAGCATTGTGAAAAAGGAATAAAAATCACATACTTCTATGCATAATATGTATACATTTTTTACATGTATAGAATTTGCTAGACAGATTTTGACAATTTGTTCAACATGTGTTTGCAATGAGTCAGGAAAAAATGTGTTTTAAAGAGAATGACTTTTTATCATTCATAAATACAATTCATTTTGACTGACATGACATAAGTGAATAATAATGTTATGAAACAGCAGAGAGTTTGAGTGTATGCAATCAATGGATGCATGTCCAAAAAATTGGTTCTTGGAAGGAATGATAAAATGCTACCAGGATGTGCACAATGACTGCTGTGAAAATGTTAAAAGTGATGTTAAAGATGCACCAAAACAACTGAGAAAAACTGTAAATGGTTCCTTAATAACAGACCAATAGTAAACCCAGAGTTTGTCTTTTTCCTGGCCTGATATCTGATTATTTCCAAGCAGCATGAGCAACACGGCGTACCACGAAGAGAAAGCTGCTGTTTGCTCAGCTTTGTTTAGGAAGTGGTTTAAAACAGAGACGTGTATATCATCTTTCCCTTTCTTTTTCATCCCGGCTGCAATTTCAATAAGGCAAAGAGCTGAGTCGTACATTCCCTATAAATTTTCCCCTGACCTTTTGAGCTCCATTATTCAGATACACTTCCATGAGGGTTTTTAGAAATAATAAATCTACTATACTTATGAATGAAAAATAAAGTGGACAAAAAGAAAGAAGCTGCTGAGGCCCAGGTTTACCCAGGTAATGCCAGCAGAGGGGGCTGCAGGTTCATGACAGCTCAAAGATAAATGAATAGTAGAAACTGAAAAAATGTTAGGTCAAGGCACCACTCAGAGGGAAGGACATTTATACTGTAAGCAACCAGTGGGAGAATGCACAGCATCAGCTTTTGGAACTGGTGAACAGTAGGAGATGGTAATAGGCAGAGAAACCGATTTCAGTGGTTTAGGACTTGTATGAACAAGCAGCTACACTTTCAAAGTGTCTTTAAGCAAAGCGCTCACATGTGACCTAACCCTTAGAGTTTATATCTTTAGAAGTGTTTCACTACTGATAATAATCAAGCAATGTTAAAGTTGACTTTATGGTACTTGGTTCATAAACGGACCATAAATCCTGCATGCTTTTGTGAGCACATGCATGTGTTAATATGGTACATACATAATATTTATTTGATGGATTTAGACTATCGACTGTGTGATATCAGTTGTCCCATGACTGAACCACCATAGCTTCTCCTTCCTGCACAAAAATGCCATTTTATACTCCTCAGGTGGCTTAAGTGGGAATGTTGAGAAAAAAAAAAGGTGAAAGCGAGAGAGGTAGAGGTGGAATCAAATCCCTTCAGCAAACAGCAAAAAGGTCAGTGCTGACGCAGACCCGGGAACAGGCTGCCCTCCCTCAAGACTATATTCTTAAGTGGCTAGATTCTATTTGTAGCGTTTGTACCTGTTTACAGACTCCCCCACTCCAAAACCAGGTAGCTGCGCAAACATGCTGGAGGGTTTGGACGACCTCTTGTGTCATCACACGCCGGATAAATTTCAACTGCCTGCAGTGTGCTGTCAGACCACAAAACGCAATACCAGGGCAAAGGAACTCATGTATGTCCAGCCTTGTGTGTGTGTGTGTGGGGGGGGGGGGTTTAATATGCATACTCATATCAACTTTTGAAAAAGAGTATGCAATTTCAAACTATTAATACTGATAGCAAATCATCTAATTTCTTCATCAAATAAATCAAACGTGTTTGCTTTGCCATTGGAGCAAAGGTTTTCATATACATTTTTTTTAGCTATTTGTCTTGGTGGAAAACATTATAAAAAATATATAAATAATAGCTATGACAATCATATATATAATTGGAAGAAAGTTCTATCATTTTAAAAGCTAAACAAGTAACAGAGCTTGTTCAAGGATAGCAATGCATGCACACACAGCTAATACATCATATTTATACATCACATTATATGGTTAGCTTAACTCTAACCCTAACACCTATAAGGTGATTATAATTGTAATGTCACAACTTCACTTCAAGTTCACAAGTTCTTTTGAAGGCACGGTTTCTGACAACAGGCTGTGTGCTTTTCATTCTTATAATAATATTATATTAAAAAACATGAGATAAAAATCTCACTTTCTACAATAAGGTACCTTTAAATAATAGGTTGAGTATTTCGGCCAAGTGCTATACTGTAAAGTAACCGCAAAGGTCATACACAGTACCTACCTTGTCCCCATCTCTACTCTTTTTAGGTAGGGCCTTCTGTCCACTGACCCAGAACACCCATGGGCATTTTTATTTTTTTCATCTCCCACTTCTCTCTCCCTTTCACTCTCTCTTGCTTGTTCTCTATTTTTCCCCCCTGAATGTTCATTTGTCGTAGTGCATAAAATAAAACATTTGCATGAATTTTATATATATTAAGATGAAAATATTCTCATCGTCGGTGTGTACTCAGCCTGCTGTAAGCGACAGGAGGGCACCACCAGGCAAGCGTGGCCAGGAGTCAGACAACTATTTTTGGTATAAGCGGAAAATTTCGATGGGGATTCTATTAGTGTGTATGTGGTATGTGTGTGTGTGTGTGTGTGTGTGTGTGTGTGTGTGTGTGTGTGTGTGTGTGTGTGTGTGTGTGGTGGTGAGGGGGGGGGTTGTTCAGGGGGTGAGAAGAAAGTCTGGACATGCATCAATTGATTTCCTCTGCCACACTCTGCTGGCACTGGAGGACTGCATGCGGGTTACCAGCAAAACAGAAAGAGGAGGGAGAGCGGAGAGCTTGCCAAGCCCGAAATTCAAGTTCGGGATCCAGTGTATGCGAGTGTGTGTGAGTGTATTTGGTGTGTGGGTGGTGTGGTGTTCTGGAAAAGCCGAAATACGTTGCGTGAGGCGCTGTTCCCAAAAACATGTTCAAGCTACATTTTCAGTTAAGACATGTAAAGGTTGGATTAATGTCACTTTTCGGCAGCGTGTCCTGGGCAAGCAGCGTGTTGAAAGAAGTAGGACCACTGTTCTAATATGTCATCCCTTTAAAAGTGTAGAACAGACAGAGGCGGGTGAACTATGAATACCAAACATTTGGTGTATTCTAATAGAACAGTGTTAGTGTGTTAGGGTATAGCTGCCTCACATATATTTCTGTCAGCTGTCATCACCCGCTCGCTTTCCGGCAGAGTGGGCAGACATTTGGCAGTAACGTTGTTCTCTACCGGTACAACCTAGTAGCTGCAGAAAAAATTGAAAATAGCGCGTTTTAAGGTGCTAATCTAAAGACCCTCTTGAGAAATGTCACATGAGCATACTAACTGAAAGATGTGTTTCAAGTTCAAATACCTTGTAAAAAGTGATTTTTGCACTGTCTCCTTCATTGAAAAATCCAGAATCCCAGGAATACTGTATAATAACTGATCCAGTCCTGTGAATTGCAGAATTAAACACACAAGACAGGCGCAGCTCAAATAATTTGAATATTGTGAAAAGTCTAATCCATAAGCCAGAATCCTCCATTTATTTGTTCTTTGCAAGAAATATTCCATTCTAGTGTGACCAATCTATATATTTAAGGATCTTCTCTTTCTGAAATGACAAAAGATGGTGGACTTTTTCATTCTAATTATTTGAGATGCACCTGTATGGTATTTTACATTTTTTTATGATTCCTTCACTGTTCATCATTTGTTCTTTCTATTGTTTCTTGGTCTTGTTTTTTTTTTTTTTTTTTTTACTTTTACTCGGAACTGAATTATTTGCACATATCTCAACTTCTCCAAAAAAAATATTAAATAAAATATATACTGATTAAACTGATTTGAAAACACTAATTAAAGCAGTTTCACAGTAAAACTGTGTTTCTCCAACCCTGTTTGTGGCTATGACGCAAACTCAATGTTACAATAATATTAAATCAGCAGACGTCTAATGACTAGAATCCTTCTGAAATCCAGTTAAAATAGATAATTCCAAAATAAAATTAAAATGAGATCTCAAAAGTCTACTGGGGTTTAAAATTGTATTAAAAGACCATCCTGTGCACCTTTCTCTTCAGTGAAACAGACTGTTACCTAAATTATGGATTTATATATATATATATATATATATATATATATAAATATATATATATATATAAGTCATACATACGTAAGTAATGAGTAGCACTGTTATATTAGGTTCAAAGGACCTTGGACTAACCAAATATGATTTTATAACTTTGAGAAGCCAAAACAGATCTGCGTTGTGTCATGAGAAAAAAAGATTTAAATGGTCCACAGTTATAAATACACCTCGAACGACAGAAAACCCACCAATGAGAGATAATTATCGTGTTTTGCCACCAAAACACAGCTGCTAACTATGTTAAAATAATAACAACGTCTAAATCTATGAGTGGTGGAGGGCTGAGAGGAGGAAGTTCAACCACACACACACACACACACACACACACGCATACACACATATTACTTGTCATCCTGTCCACGGTGATTGTTAGCCCACATGCACGGTGTGTGTCCACCCAGAAGTTAACCGCCCAAAGGAGCCGGGTTGCATGAGAGTGATTGCACAAGTCATATTTAGAACGTGCCTCACTTTTACACATGCTGGACACATGCACATTCGTCCATGGAGGTGTATTCAAACACACACACATACACACACATACGCACACATGCACACCGATGTGTGTCAAGCATGGCCAGCTGTGTCCAAATATCAAACATATCTCAAAACCCTCATAATTACTACATCCATTTGACGTTTCAGTTTTTCACTGACCAACACACACAATCAAAAAGGTTTCATCACTAAAACTGGCAACACAGAGTGTGTTGTTAGACTTACACAAATACCAGCCAGGACTATTTATTCATTTGCTATGAAAAGACTCATGCTTTCCTTTACAGTTTAAATGTTGCGGATTAAGTTTCCCAGGCCTGTAACTAGCATTATTTAAAGAATCGTGCGATGACAGTTATGAATATGAGTCTAAAATATAGAACCAAAGTGGGGTGACTCTAGTTTAGTTTGGTCTGAGAGTGAACATTTTGAAGGCTTCGGCCCTGGCGCAGATTGACTGAAGCATTTAACGTATGCAGTGGCCTGCTGAGAAGTGTGGCTCACGGTCTCCGTTGGGGCCCGTGCACGGACGCCAGGTTATACGCTCGCTAAGTTCAACACATCAAGGTCACGGGGCTAAGTTTTGTTTTTTTGCGGTGCACCTGGCTCCCTTTAAAATAACTGCGACTCAAGCAGCTGCAACTTTTGAGAGAGCTCCATGTTTAGTGAATAGGTGAATGGATTCTATTAGGTTATATTTTACAACTGTAGTCTGTTGCAGTGTCATGTGTACTATTTGAGGGTCTAAGCACAGACCCTCAGGTGAGCCCATTTAGGTGAATCTGTGATCGTTGAGTTTGGGCTTTATAAGTACTGTAAATATGACTTGACTAGACTAAGATCCCATGCAAAGGGTGTTAAATTGTGTGCACAGTGAAATAGAAATTGTGTTTTGCGAGTGATCTGCTAAGAATAAGTATAGTTTAAAACAGGTACATGCATAGATTGCAATATTTAAATATTAAATGAGGGTTTTGTGTCCTACTGGAGGAGCACAAAGCTGCAGCCAGGGCCTGAATTTATTTCAAACAAACTCAATTTACTTACCAATCAATCAGTCCAACAATTGAATACCAGAGAGGATCAATTACAGCCACAAACAAATCCACCATTACACTGATGGAGAAGTTGTGGTTTTGATAGACTTTGCAAGTCCTTTTATTAAAACGTTGCCGTCTGCTTGTATAAAGAAGGAGATGGTTTAATTTCCTGTCTGTTGAGATGTTTTTTTAAAATTTCCTCTCCGATGCTATAAAATCGCAGTTATATTGAAGAAAATTCAATAGCGGGGCTTTTCAGAATTAATGTCCTGGATGTTCTCAGCACGAAAAAAATAAATCCTGTATACTTCCAATTTTATGGAGGTGTAGGCGGAAATCTGGGAGCTGAACCTAAAAAATAAAAGTGACCTGCACAGCTAGACTCCACTAAAGCCCCCGTTCCACTAAAACCCACAAACATCCGACTTTTGTCTTAAGCGAGTAACGGGCACACTCGGCTTTTATTCCCGGGTCAAATGATTCCAAAGCAGTCGCAGTCGGCCAGGAGCCGATTCATATCTCGGAAGCAGGGGGTACGCTTGGCAAAAACAAAAACCTGTAAAACATGACTCCTGGTAGGAATCCAGGAAACTCAAACCTGTCATTTGTTCCACACTTAACCAACATGGATGTTGTGAAAGTCATAATGTTGTTAATGTTATTAACGTTGTTAAAAAGCAACGTTTAACTGTGCTGGAAGATATTATTTGGCTGGATTGACCATCAACCATCCTTATAAACTCAAATATCTGTTGTCACTGTGTGACTGATAAGATTACAAACTTTTGAATAGTAGTGTATTTTAATATTTACATAAAGTATAGTTTTGTACAGCATATTGAGGTACAGCTACTGTTTGACAATTTCTATAATAATAATCCTAAAAAATAAACAGTGGTGATGTGCATGTCTGATGGTAAATAGGCAATATACAAATTGAAAGCCTTTAAAATTTCATCCATGGTGCAGTGATAGAAAAAACCTGCTTCTCCGCTGTAATGGATCGCCTGTCCCCGTGAGCGTCCGTCTGTCTGTCTGAACCGAGCTCGCCGCCCGTCTGACAGACGGAGTTATAGGCTCACAAACCGTAATCTTCGCTGATGGAGCCCCGACAGCCCGTTCCGAATGATCTAAGCAGGCTTCTATTTGACTGGCGTGAACGACTGACTGGCTGTTTTTCTGACTGACACGCCGGCTAACTGACCGGAGCAGTTCACAGGCGTCTTGTGCCAATGGCCGCCTCTGCAACACCATCCTGTGAATTTTGACAACGCCGCGATGTTTGCCTTTTTTTCTCCAGGTGACCTGGCCCGAGCCCAGTTTGTATATTTAATCTTGGTTCATAGTTTCTTCTTGTGATATATACATTCAGGTACGAGGTCCTGTCAGACCCATATTACTTATTTTACATTAACTAGGCAGTTTATCATTTGATAAATGCCTGTGGTTGTTCATAAGGAGCTATAGGTACGTTTATAAGTAACTTTAAAGCTATCTACACCCTTATCTGCCATGTATGTGTGTGGCTCTTCGTGTGTGTGTCGGGGGGCGACTGATGGTGACGCCTCAGCTGGAGTCTGACCACATCTGTGCCCGCGCAGAGGAAGCAACGGAAATGCGTCCCAGGACGTGGAGAGATCGGAGATCAAGAAAACACAAGGTTGGTCTTTGTCCGGCTGCTGGCACAGCAAAGCGAACCGAGGCCCTTCAGCAACTTTGATCGCCGAGAAAGTATATTTCAAAAAATGCCAGCAATGCCTTAAAAAATATTGTGTTGACTGATACAGTATGAAAAAACGAAATGTGAGAGTGCGCAGGTAAGGTCGGTGGCGTTGTTTTATGATTGCTTAGTATGTTTCTCGAGACATTTTTCATTCCGTGACTGCAGAATTTTGCAAATCTCGAATCCAAAGTCAGCACCCGGGACCCGGGAAGTGTTATTTCAGGCGGTCGCGCCGGCAGAAATCCCGAAATCTGAACACGAACGGTTTATGTGTTTAGTCGAGTTGGTAAACTGTAATGACATCAACTGTTTTGACTGAGCTGGCAACTTTTTCGGCCCTCTACTAGAAACACGCGAGGCCGATAAGATCTCCTCCCTGGAAGCTGAAACAAGCAGCTTTCTCTTCCTCTGTGCCCTCCCGCGGCCCCACCCCCCACCTCGGTTCCTGGAAACACACGCAGCTTTCTAGAAAGATTTCATTTGAAAAGTTTTGACCCGTGGGTAAATTTGAGAAGCCGTTGACATGTTAATACCCAGATTCCTCAGGCTATCTGGACACTGTGGCGACTGATATTAAAAAAAAAAAGTGTGGCCACTCTGCAGAAAACTGAAAGCAGTTTAATGTAATACAATGTAAACTAGAGTCAGCAGGATTCAGAAGTGTTGTCGCTGCATCACTTAGCAATTGTATTTTCTGAGACTGTCCAATATACCTCATTGATTTATTGATTAAAAACTGACCAGTGACACAAAAGAAGTAACTAAACATTTGAAGTATTTTAATTGTAATTCTGCCATGCACATACCTGGCCAGCCAGGGTTCATTTATATAAATCTATAAAACAAAAGCTGGGAAATGCAGCATACAATACATTATGTTACATGAACAATATTTACAGACATATGAATATATTGACTAAATGGTAGAATTAGTCCATTGCAGAGTAAAAACTTATGTGACAGATTCAGTGCAGTATATGCACAGTATGTGTACTATTCATTGCTTGTTGGCTGGAAATGTGTTAGAAATGAAAAATGAAAAAAAAAAATGCAACAGTAGGAATTCAGCATTGGATAGCATAGGGTGTTCTATAGTATTTACAACATTATTATGTAATATGTACAAAAATATATAATCTATGTGTTTAACTGCCTGCATTGTTGCTGTTCTGTACAGTATGTACCACTGTGACCAGATGACATACAGAGGCCCAAACCAGACATATATGCAAAAGAAATGTCAGGTGAGCTCAGGTGAGTCCTCGTTGTAAGCAGCCAATCAGATCTCGCATTTGTCCTGTTCATAATTATAATAATTAGGACTACCTTGCATTCACATTGAGAATGCTGATGACGAAAAAGGCCCAAACTGTGACCTGTTATATTTTTACCTTCACACTCACGTAAATCATGGGAAGCAGTTGAAGTGGGACTAAATCCGGTTGAGAATAAGTGTGTTTAGAAACATGATGTCAGTTACGTAGCAGCCCAATGTAATTATTACGGTGAGCTGTAGACATTTAAAATGGACATAAGGCAGCAAAAAATAAAAAAAATCCAAGACCAACATTCACCTTCAACATCTTTTGCTAACTTATTATTGGAAACAAACTCTGGGCAAACGCTACAGGGAAGCCTTGAGTAAAGTCAGGATACACTTTTAGTATCAGAAGCTGAAAGGCAGAGTTATTTACTGCAGGAATTACTGTAATTTGGGGTTGTGAGATGATAATGAGCGGGTTTGCTGGGCGTGAAGTGGCCATGTTGGATGGTACCCTGTCCTTTAAGAGTGGTTTTTCAGATGACTGCAAACACTCTGAAGGCTTTTCCTCCCGTCGGGTTCAGTAAGCTGGAAGAAGAAAAGTGGGGATAGAAGACACAGCCCATGTTATACATGTGTTCAGATTGGAAAAATGCATCCAACTAAATTTCCTTTCCTTTATCTCCAGTTCATTTGGTTTTATTTATCTCTCTCTATTTAAAGGCTGTGTGCTTTGTGTTGTGTTCCCATCATACCTCTCTGAGGTGATGCCATTCTGGTAACCACCGCTGTACTGCCTCCTTTTGTCCACAGGCATCACATCCAGGTAACCTCCTGACTCATTCTGGATTACTCCGGCATGAATGGCCGCTCGGCATATACTGGATTTCTGGATAAAACGGTAACATCAAATCATTCATGCAAAAAAAAAAAAAGAAACATTTTTCCAACTCGTCTAAAGAAATATTGCAGCATTCGGTTGGTGATGTTAATAAAAAATAACATGAAATATGAAAACAGTGGCTCTTATGCAGTGGTTCTTAAAGTGGGGGAGTCACTTTATTTATCATTATTTATTTATTTCATTTATTTTCACCATAATTCCATCCATAAGTAAAACAGTGACAGAATATTAGGAATGCCAAAATTAAAAAAAAAATCCTCTATTTAATATCCCATTAACATATTTCCTATTTTTGTGTATTATTTTCAGTTTGCACATGAATCCATTTCATTTAAATTTTTTTTTTTCCATTTTATACACTGACGTGTAAATGCAGAGAGAAAGAAATGGGGGATTAATATATAAATCAATACATTTGAAAGATAAATAAAATGGAAATTTTAATAAAGGTGGCATTTGTGTGCAAAGGGAAAACCTACATACATACACACATACATGTGCATTTACTGTCATATTCATTTATGAACTGAGCCGTTTGTTTATTTTTCTTCAGGCAGTTTCATGTCTACATATTTTGGCCATGTGTTTCCTACATATACTGTAACATCTAAAGCAAAAATCTTATCAGATGTTTTTTTTTTTATGACTTCCCGAGGCCACGCCATCAGAATGGAACCGGTTAATATTTTTAATTACACCTGTGTTTTACTCGCTGTGATGTGTCAAACTGTGGACCATTTTTTTCTGAATGATCAACTAAAGGTCGGCGAAAGTCAATCAATGACAATTGCGTCAAGAACTTACGTCAGAGTAGTATTTTGTCCCAATGACTCTGGCTCGACTGTCACGCATACAGTTCCTCGGACAATACAACCTGAGGAAAACCCAGAGGTCACCGTAGGTCATTGGGCATATGCACTGTTCTGTAAATGTTCGCATTGTTTGATCTGTGGGATGAATCATGTTAATCAAATGACTATTTTTTTTTCTTTATATATCTACCTAGTACATGAGGATATGTACTGTATATGTTTTTATCCCCTTTTTAAATAGATATTTTTCTAAGCAGAACAGCATCTGCATAAATTAGTTACTAAAACATATGGTTTTGGGTTATAGGAACAAAGAAAGACAAACAACAAAATGTCAAATTAAGCCGATTTCCTTTTTTTTCAGCGAATAAAATCCAAATCTGTACCTGGGACAGTGTCGTACAGGTTTCTTGAAAGGGCAGAAAAGTGCTACGGTGGTATCACATGTTACAGCCTTCACTGGGAGGAAAGAAAAGTACAGCAAGACGGCTTCAGAGTGTTTATCATTGCACGAACCATCCGGCTCACAGTTCATTTATATTTAAAGAGAACTGTCTGTTTCTTACCGGGCACTGACTCTACTTTGAAGGAATTTGCACTTCTGTTTTTCCTGTGAAAAAGAAAAAAAAAGTTTGCAATTATACTACATACATATGTGTATTAATATATATGTATTAATACAACAATAAAAAAAAACAATACATAGGCCGATTCATACCCAATTGACTGAATTCCATTCTTGTAGGATTTAGTGAATTGCTGTTTCCGGCCCAGTCTGGTCACATCCAGCCATCCTCCGTCGTTGTCTATAACACCAGAGTGTAACGCAGCTCCGCACACACTTGATTGCTGGATAATTGACAAAGACAAGCATATAGAAGCGGCAAATAATGCAAGCTGTGTCTTCAAACATGCATTTTCCATTCTGTACATACAATATGCTTGCTATTTATTTTACTCTTTAAAGCGTCCTACTTTGCAGACAGAGCTTCATATCATCACATAGTCTTATTTGTCATTTATTATTTTTATCATGTAGAACAATACATACGTTATATACATGGGTGATAATTTACCATGTCATAATATGCATTCCCAACTACTTTTCCAGGACTATCCAGGCATCCTGGGGGACACTCATATCTATGGGCAGAAAAGACAAACATTTATAACATAGAATTTGAACTGAAATTAAAATCTTGAAAAGTTACTGGAAATTCTGAATTATCTGAAGGAGCCAAAATGTTTCCTGATTCCCACCCCCCCTTGGTATCACAAGAGGAATTAGTAAAACAGAAAATTTTAACTAGATCCCAGAATTTTAATACATTATTAGTCGGTGCTCTCATCAGTATTTACCTGTTACACGTTGTTCCCTTGCACTGATCTCTCAGCTTGGTCTCACAGTTGACCTGTTGACCTAAAATCACAAACGAATGGCGGCTTTTCACAATCGCCCAGGAATACTGATACCATTTGTTCGGCTAACTGTCCCGTTCAAGGAGACGTGGTTAGTTGGGTTCGGTCCTTACACATCTGCTCTGTGCTGACGACCTGGTTTCTCTCCAGGTTGTCATTGGGTGAGGGGTTTGGTGTCTGCGCCCTGGGTTGGGGCTCCCTGTCTCTCACTGGGTCTGGCTCAGGTTCAATGTAGTTGGTCTCCTCGAGCTCAGGAGCTGGACGCCTGTCAACACCCCCGTCTGAAAGCATGGGCGTCATGTTAGCGAGGAGGCTTCATTGAAATGACGTGCTTTGACAAATCTGTGGAGGCACAAATGTGTGTGAGGAAATAATGCTTTGCAGTCCCTACCCCACCTTTGTAGCAGAGATTGTCCCTGCAGCCTCCGGCATAGCTGGCTGGACAGGCGGAGCATGGCGCTCCATATTTGTATGGAGCATGGCCCCACCAGTTGCCCCTGAAAGAACAAGAACAGCGATTTTATCATCTATCTATAACACAATGCAATCAATGTCATTCTGTATTTGCCTTGTACATCACCACAATCATTTATCCAATCAACTTCACACGTGGCGGCTGTATAGAGGAATTAGCAGGATGGTTTGTGCAATAACAAAAAAACCCTCTATGTTTCTGCCTGTAACTGAACAGTAGGTCTCAGTAGGTCCCTGGATTCTGTGGTCCCAGACAAACATTTCCTCCTAAACCACACCATTTGCATCTATATAGATTTTCCACCAATTAAAATTTTGTCCAAGTATGTTTTTTTTATTTTCCTGTTACAAATTCTGAGAAGTCATCTCCAAATCTGGTAAAGGCCACTTCTGGACGAAGTTAGAAAGGATACTTTTTAGGGATTTTTGGCTGTGGGAATGGATTACGTTACAAAAAACATATCCCTTTGGTGAACATGTGGTAGATATTGTGGCTGTGTGACCACGGCAAATTCTTTGCCATTCAGTCAATAGGTGGGGTTGTAGCACCATCAACTAGCTATAAAGGAAGGGATCCCTGTTAGTTTATTTGTATCTATGACAGAAACATTCATCAACTCCAATGTCAGACTTGGTGGGCCTATTGCTGAGGACCCGAGAGAGCTCAGTATTGAGTGTGAAGTTGATCAGATAAGCCAATGTCAAGAAAGAGTGTTTGCATTCTGAATGGGTTTGCCCTCCCAACAATAGAAATGTGCTACAAACTTTAGTATTTATTTGAAAATATATCTGATATATATGAATGACATACACATGTTTTAGGTTATGATCACGTTATTTTGTCGTCAGAGTAAAAACTTACGGAGGAGAGTAGTTGCAGACCAGATAGACAGCTTTAGCCCAGATCATTCCCCACACGTTCATGTTGTAACACACATTGATGGCACAGCCAATACGATTGCTCGTGGCCCACACCAACTGAAAATTCAAATTTGCACAAAAAAAGTGTTCAAAAAGAAACAACACATCCTGCTTCTCACAGTTACATTAGCCATTTTGCAAATTTTCAGTGAAAAGGCTTAGATTTGTGTCTACCTAGTCTCGAACTGACAGGTCACAATGCTAAGAAAGTGTAAGCAAGGTTCCTTACGGAGCCTCTAAAGGGGTGTCATTAATCACTTATCATCATTTTGTGCAGAAAAAGAGAACCAGAAAAGTTCATATGCAGAGCAGAAAGTTCCTGATTCTCACCCTATTTTTTCCCTATGTTCCTTTAGGGGCTCCATATATACTCAATGTATTTAGACCAATAAAAAACTTGCTTTGATTAGAGGAGCCAACACAGTTTTTTTTGAAGTTCTGTGTCTGTATTCTTGGTTAGTTTTGGAATAGTCTACTGTTTTGTTGAACTTGTTAAGACATTGGTGGTTCCCTTGGCAAAGGGACTTTCTCCAAGCCTATTTAAATATTGTGTTTAACCTTTCAAACGTGTCTCTGTAATCAAAAAGAATATCAAATACAGTGAATAAATAATGTTTTGCTTTTTGCCTTTACCTGAGTGTAGTGGGTGCAAACAGGCCCTGAACATCTGAAGGGGCAGTGTGGGTTACACTCCTGGGAGTACGGATAGCTGTAGTACCTCACCTCATCATACCAGGCCTGGACGTGGTAGGTGGGGGGGCGGTCCCTACAGCGACAGAGAAGGTGTATTGCATTACATCACTAAGAATCATGTGACTTAGGCTGCTTTCAAACACCAAACGGTTCATTCGAACATCTGCATCAGTCACACTGGGGTGAGCGCTGAGTCAAGCGGACCGAGAGAGCCGGTAATCAAAACTAGTGGTATCAAAGTGCCCTTATTTCATCTGTTGATATTTGAGGTAAAATGCACTGCAAGGCGGCTCGCCAGAGGCTGTTCTAGTGGAAAACATTTAATTAAAGTTGCTGCACAAACACACAGGTGTTCTCAATTATTCAGGATGATTAGACTTCCACAAAGGTTGAAGTCGTGCAGAGTTCGACGGAAATTATATCAGATCACCAGACACCATATTCGTTACCTCTGCCAAGGAGGTGATGTTGTCTGTTTGTTAGCAAGAAACCTCAAGAAGTTGTGGTCGGATTTTCATCAAATTTTCATCGAATGTTGGGAATTGTACCAGGAACAAATGATAACATTTTGGTAATGATCTGGAAGAAATTCAGCTTTAGGGATCACTTTGAAATTCGTGTTGTATGGTATCATGGACCTTCAAACAGGTGCTGTCATTTGGGGCCACCTGGTGGTGATATCATGCACATGCAGCTTTGCCTTATGCTTGGTAGAGGTCTGTGCTTTTCTAGTTTTGTATAATCTCTACGGATAAAGAATTGTGCAAATGAGACTATTATTCTTGCACTGACAATCTCTGTCACATCTGTACATGCATACCTGCCCCAGTGTGTTCCTAGGTTTTGGCCTATTTGTGTCAACATGTGGCTCGGCCCATGTTCCCATCGGCAGGAATATGCCCAGTGCTCTGCGCTTCTCTCCAACTCGTAATCCCATACCTGAGGACACACACACACAATCACAGAACAAAGACACACAGTTCTAGGTTAAAAAAGGTATTTGCCTCAAGAGAGTTGAACTTGCATAGTCAGCTAAAGTTAGTAGATAACCTTTTTCAGCCAGCAATGAGAGAACTAAATTTGATAATATTAGGTTTTACTCTCACTTGGCATATAACTAAAGTTACTAAGTCAGACAAACAGTGGTTGTTGGCTTCCGCCCATTAAGGTTAAACTCAGAGCTCAGAGCAGCACAGCCTGCGACACATGTTTGCAAACCTGAAACTCCACTCTGGATCACCCTGGTGATTTAAGTGGCCACTTACGTACGCTTTAATTGCTACTCGCTACATAGTTCAGATATCTCATCATTCTCTCAGAAGGAAATCTAACTAGCGTCAGTGCCAATGAAACTAAACTGAAAGTAGGCAAACATATTTGAGGCAAAGTTAACCTGAAAGATGAAGCTGCTCTTTACTTTAAAGGACTGTGGCATACCTCTTGCAAATTTAACACAGTATAGTCAAAACTAGGCCTCCCCTATTAAACACACACACACACACACACTCGTACACAGACACATACATGGGAGTGAGGATGGGAAACAGAGAGCTGCCACCACAGCAACTGGCAGCTTTGTGCTACTACTTCATTGTGGTTGTTTCATTGCTTGTTTCCAGTAAGTTCTGGTCTCATAAAACAAGCTGAGAGAAAATAAAGCTACCATAACAGGGAGTCTCTGTTTGGGGGCTTGTTGCCATCTATTCCTGTGAAAAAACAAAAAGACATAAATAAACATAGCTGAAGTCAAAATGCCTGAAACGTATTCACACACCTCTTGTTTTGAACAAAGCAGAAAAGCATGGGTATGGGATCTGAGCGATGTCAAATGTTGCGGCAAAGCTAATTTACTGTTAACTCCTGGAAGGGGCGAAGAATGGACGCATTGTGCACTGCTGTTCGAAAAACTGTTTGGATGCATTACCCGCTATCACCCATCAAAACCAATAGATTAATGCCCACATGTGGCGCTGTGACTGCTCTGATTGACCATCGTAATGCGTTCCATATGGTTGGTAAGTCTAACACACTGCGCCCACTGTTGCCCGTTCACTGTACACACAACCAGCACACTGCACCTTATGCACCTTATGCACTTTTTATCATATTCTACCTCATATTTATTAGGACAGTCTGTGCAATCTGTGTAACCACACCACTAGCCACAGTGCTCTGCAAAAAAAGTCACTTTTGTTTACTGGGTTTGCAAAAAAGTCACTTTTGTTTACTGGGTTTGTTTACTGTGCTTTTAACTCATGTCTTACAACACAATTGAGTGTGTGGGTGGAGGATGTATGTATAATGTATGTATAATGTATGGGTGGGTGAGGGTGAGTGTGTGTGTGAGTGTGTGTGTGAGTGTGTGTGTGAGTGTGTGTGTGAGTGTGTGTGTGAGTGTGTGTGTGCGTGTGTGTGTGCGTGTGTGTGTGTGCGTGTGTGTGTGTATGTAAGATAAAGTATGTATGCAGGTATGTTTGTGTATAGACACTGTGTGTTTAATCTGTTCAGTGCATTTAGGCACTTTTTATTTTTATTTTCTTTTTTATCACCAATTGCTCTCGGTGGAACGCTGTCTCGTCTCACTATATACTGTGTATATGGCTGTAACGACAAATAAAAACCTTGAACCTTGAACCTTGAACCTTGTGGTGCCGATTACTGTTCAGGCCTGTTTGGTAAGGTGATATACAAAAGAAAACACACACACCTACACACACTCAATTTGAAGTTCACAAAAGAAATGTGAGTTCAGTAAAGTACTCATCTAATATTGCATTACAATTTCTCATTTTATCAAGTGCTGTTCAGGTGTCTAAAGGCCTGTGAGTGGTTTGTGAGTCGTGTTTGTGATTTCACACACTTTTGTTGCACCTTCCGGGGGGCTGCCTGCATTTGCTGGTGTGTACTGTTGCATTGTTGTGGGCCACAATCCAGCCATTGTTGACATACCAACACATGATAACAGTATTTCCTTGTAGCTGTTAGATGACTCTAATATTATGTATCAGTTAAAAGATGAACTGTTACTGTCCTCTCCACTAATATGCTTTTTTGTGGAGAGACTGGTAACAAGAGGAACAATTATCTCCCTAAATATCATCAGGTATCATGACAGCTACCCATTTTAATGTAGGTGGGGTAGAGGGTAACAGGCATAACTGGACAACTTCTTGGAAGACCAATCTATGATTACATGTTTCTGAAAAACGCAACCACTTGTGCTAGTGACTGTCCTCTTAGCAAAGGTGGAAGTAGAATGCCCTAAACTAGAACTTTTAATGTAAATGCCGATCAACAACTGCACCTAAACACTGTTGCCATGCAGCAAAAAGTAGAAAATTCAACTTTTTTTCCCCCCTAGCCTCGCCTGTGTTTTTCACCCTCTGCGCTCGCCTAACATCAACAGACTGGACTCCTTGAAAATTAGTTAGCGGGCTATGTTTTTTCATGCCGGGCCAAATTCTGCAGCTGTAGGAAGGACGTCAAGGTTGATTATTGGGTGTAAAAGCAGTGTGACACCAACACTGGAGGTTGCATTTTTATCTTGAACCAAAAGTCAAGGATGGTTTTCATCTAACCATAAAGGCAATCTTTTATTTATATAACATAAGCCATAATGGAAGCAGTTTAGAGGGGGGGGAAATTATCTTGTTTTTGGAAAGGTCCCATAAAGTGTCAATTTTTCTTCTTTGTTGTAAAACTCAGACTTCTTCAGAAATAAAATTAATGTTAATCATTTCATTAATGTAGCCATTTGTAACATCCTCCTTATAAAGCAAACTGTCCACCCGCATACACATCAGTACGGCCACAGGTTATTATGAAATCTGAGTCCTGCAGGAAGCTTTCACTGCAAACAAATCTCCAGGAGATACTAATGGTCTTTGCCAGCTCATTATTCTCTCCGAGCTCTTGTTATTCCTTACCCTCAATCATCCAGCAGAGAAGAAGATGGAAGGAGCCAGCCGTTTGAGGGAAATCCCAGTAACAACTACCAATCGCCTTTTGCATTCCAAAGAGCATTAAGCTCCCCAAAATACAGACCTGTTTCCATCCATCTGCCAGGACCACCTCTGCTAGGGGAGCTAAGTGCAAGATGTGCACTCTTGCAGCAGTTGGATTTGAGGCGCGTTCTGCAGGCGGCTTTTTGCAAAAGAAAAATATTGTGGAAGAAAACAAGAAGACGCCCTTTGTTTTCGTAATTCAAAGTATAAAAAAAATGCTTCACGTAAATGCTTGTAATTCAATATAAAGTATAGAAAGTGGTTGTGATTATGGGAAACCCTTAAAAGGAATTCTATTTCTCCAGGAAATCTGCCGGGCAAGAAGTGACGTGTTTTAGATTAACAGACGCAACAGTGCTTAAAAGGCATGTGCTGAATGGCTTTTGTATGAAATTAAGCTCAAAGCTGCAATGAGGTGCATGCAGACCCCTTTGGCCTCCAAATCCTGCAATCTGAAAACCAAATAGTTGGCCCTCATCAGCACTCGGCCTTACCACATCATTATCATCAGTAATAGTATCCCTCGCTAAAGAAACACTGGATTAGTGTACATAACATACATTTACACTACCGTGCCCTGCACTTCAAACGGCGAGGCTCAACGTGTTTGAAATAGATTCACCACTGTGGCACCCAAAATGAGATGCGTGGAGGATCAAATAAAAGATAACATTGGTGCCGGCCAGGGCTGTGAGTGAGCTGCGATGGATGGGGCGCGCGGAGGGCACAAAAAGTGGAGGAGGGCGGAGAAAAGCCTGAGGGAGATCTTGCGAGGCTGAAGATCAAGAAGGCAGGGAGAAAAAAGAGTCAGAGCGAGAAGGAATGGAGT
Organism: Eupleurogrammus muticus; assembly: GCA_036785175.1. Lineage (NCBI taxonomy): Eukaryota > Metazoa > Chordata > Actinopteri > Scombriformes > Trichiuridae > Eupleurogrammus > Eupleurogrammus muticus. Next base: position 7,906,085 of record JAYKQN010000014.1, read on the forward strand.
GATAGAGTGAGAGACGCAGGGCAGGAAGAGAGGGAGGGAGGGAGGGAGGGAGGCAGGATGGTTGAGGTAGAGGGCAGGACAACACTGCGGGGGTGAATGCTGGATCTGGGCCAGGGTCAGCGAGGGCGGGCAAGCAGGAGGCCCGAGCTCGCCAGACGGTGGCTTTTGGTTTGCAGGGCTCGTTTTCTCTGTCTTTCCCTTTTCCTTAAGTCTCTTTCTTTAGCTCTGAGAGAATCGGGAAAGTGCTTATCACACAGGGCGAGAGAAAGAGAGAGAGAGAGGTGACCTTGGTGTCAAACCTCCCTGGTTTGGCCAGTTGTTTTACAAATACAAAAAAAAAACATACATTAATATAAAACTGGGTGTTCACATACACATAGATGCCACCATGGCTGCTGTTGTCCATTGGAGCGATGCGTTAACATAGCCACCATCTTGTGTCAGGGGAAGGCGTGCCTCCTAATGCATGTATGTGTATCAAGACAGGAGGTCTAATCCATAAGAATGAACCTTATTTACTCAGGTAACAGCTACTGTAGTAAGATGGCTGGATGGAAAGGGACACCACTAGATCTGCAACGATTAGTTGATTATTCAAATAATTGTCAGCCATTACAGTAATGGCCAGCTGTTTTTATAATCAAATAACCTCTGGTCACAGCTTCTCAATTCTAATAAATTTCTGGTCATTATTGTCTAGGTTTCCTTAGTCTTCTATAGTATAATAGTAAACTGATGATCTTTGGATTCACCAAAAATAGACATTTCAGGGTGCATCTTTAACTTAGGGAACAGTGATTCATATTTTACACTATTTCCATAATCAATAGATTAATTGACTATCAAAATAGTCATCAGTTACAGCCTCCAGCTTTGCTAGGATTGGACAAATCAGGAAATGGGAAAATGCAATTTGCAGGGTTAAAATCATTTGGAATGATAAGGTGTATCTTACCAGCGTGAGAGACACATCCCGGCTCCTCAGCACTTACCATGTACTCCATGTTAGAGGCTGGAGGGTGGACCTGGCCCCGCAGCTTGTTGTGCAGGTCCAGGATGAGGTGCATGTCCCCCTCGGTGATGGCCCTCTTCCCCCTGGCCCTGGCCTTCCACCACTCCTCGTCCCGGTCGCTGTACTTGTCCAGGATGGACTCGAGCCGCGTGGAGTTGGTGAGGACCATGGAGATGACGGTCCGGCTCAAACACAGGAACAAGCTCGCCGCTCTAAACCAGCCGGGGAACTGGAGAGGCTGCCTCATGTCGGGGGGAAAGGCTGCCGCTGAGTGATGAATAATCTGTGTTGCCTGCAAAGCACAGAAAGTGAATGTTGAGGTAGATTTACTTGATTTTGCAGACTGTTCACCATGCACCGCCTATTAGAGAGTATGCATTCTCTTTTTTGGCATTTACTTAAAAAAAAATACTCAATTTTACTTATTTTTTTATATGCTGATCTTATCTCCTCTCTGCTAGAAGCTTGATTACCATCAAGCATCTGAATTAAGTAGGCCAAAGGCCAAAGGTCTTCTCCTCTTTCTAATAATGCTATATTTATTCAGACCCTCACTTCAAACAGTGAGTCCAGTACAGCTCTGAGTGGCCTGAGTGCATCTGCAGGTCACTGCATCACTACACACAGTGGGACCAGTGTAAAGTAAGCTTTCACACGTTATGTTACACACCACACGGTTTCAGATTCAGTGCGCATGAGCAAGCTACTGTACTGTATGTGCTCAGTGGAACATCCAGGGAGGTTTTCAGCATTTTTCAACTTGTAAGATTTAAGATCATGATATGGACCGTTCTTTTATGAAGTCTTAAAGAAGTTCAATGTATATATATATATATTTACACAAATGTATGTGACATGCTCCATGATGAATATATTGTATAAAAATGCTATTAAATAAGTTTTACAACACAAAAAGTAAAATAAGGTCCCCAAATTCTTGGTATTAAGATGTTTATAGTTTACCTTCGGACTGGTCAGAAATATCTCCAAGGTGCAATATTCCAAATGCCAAAAAAAAAAAAAAAAACAGAAACAAGCGAGATTACTGCGGGATGACAATTTTCCTCTCCAGGCAGCTTTCAGTAGCATCCATCACACGCAGTGAGAGCAGGCAGCGTCTCTCTCAGACTGTACATCCACGCTGGGAGACGCAGAGCTCAGAAATGTCTTTATGTACCTGCTGAATTCCTCAGGGTCGCACGGTGCGCTGCAGGCTGCATGGGACCGCGGCTCATGTTGCGTTTATATGCCAAAAAGAGTTGCGCTTAGCAACGCGCAACGCGGCCGACCACGCCCCCGACGAGGACGCAGTTGCGCCCCCTCTCACCGCACCCCCGCCCCACACAGGCCGGCTGGGATGGCGGAACTCCGGGGTTGATCTATTTGAGGAGCGGAGCTGATCGCGCTCAAAGTGACGTGAAGGTAAACTCGTGGATGTTGTGAGAGAAGCTCACTCCTGCACCTTTTTGTCTTTGCTGAAAAGAAATCAAGCTGCACCCTAAAGATGCTGCATAATTATCGAGGAAAGTATCTGCCCTTCTAATGAGAAAACACAACACTTTCAAGGATTACAAAGCCAACTTTCAGTTTGGACATATGACCCTAAGGTCATCTCTTCACTGAATTTAAATCAGTCATTTCTGGATAGTGTCCAGAAACACAGAGTGGTTATTGTAGTAATGTCCTGCAAAAATGACAGCAGCAGCATTAACAGCAACAGCAGTAGCAGCATTAACAGCAACAGCAGCAGGAGCACTAACAGCAGCAGCATTAACAGCAGCAGTAGCATTAACAGCAGCAGCAGCAACAGCAGCAGCAGTGTTAACAGCAGCAGCATCAGTGTTAATAGCAGTTGCAGCAGCAGCAATAGCAGTAGCAGCAGCAGCATTAACAGCAGCAGCAGCAGCATTAACAGCAGCAGCAATAGCAGTAACAGCAGCAGCATTAACAGCAGCAGCAGCATCAACAGCAGCAGCAGCAACAGCAGCAACAGCAGCAGCAGTGTTAACAGCAGCAACAGCAGCAGCAGCAGTGTTAATAGTAGTAACAGCAGCAGCAATAGCAGTAACAGCAGCAGCATTAACAGCAGCAGCAACAGCAGCAACAGTGTTAACAGCAGCAACAGCAGCAGCAGCAGTGTTAATAGCAGCAACAGTGTTAACAGCAGCAGCAGCAGCATTAACAGCAGCAGTGGGAATAGCAGTTGCAGCAGCAGCATCAGTGTTAACAGCAGCAGCAATAGCAGTAGCAGCAGCAGCAGCAGCAGCAGAAGCAGCAGCATCAGTGTTAACAGCAGCAGCAGCAGCAGTGTTAATAGCAGCAGCAGTGTTAATAGCAGCAGCAGCAGCAGCAGCAGCAGCAGCAGCAGTGTTAACAGCAACAGCAGCAGCAGCAGCAGCAGTGTTAACAGCAGCAGCAGCAGCAGCGTTAATAGCAGCAGCAGTGTTAATAGCAGCAGCAGTGTTAACAGCAGCAGCAGCAGCAGCAGCAGTGTTAACAGCAGCAGCAGCAGCAGCGTTAATAGCAGCAGCAGTGTTAATAGCAGCAGCAGTGTTAACAGCAGCAGCAGCAGCAGCAGCAGTGTTAACAGCAGCAGCAGCAGCAGCGTTAATAGCAGCAGCAGTGTTAACAGCAGCAGCAGCAGCAGTGTTAATAGCAGCAGCAGTGTTAATAGCAGCAGCAGTGTTAACAGCAGCAGCAGCAGCGGCAGCAGCAGCAGGGTGGCCAGTATTTCCCCCTGTCGCACAACCACAAGGCAGCGATTCATCTGCTCATGTAGGCCTACACTAGAACATTTGTGAACGTCTGTGGCTTCTGCGTGTGCTATTTCCAACATGCTCTGTTCTGACACCAGAGCACAGAGGACTGTTTCTTTTAAAAAGCCAATCGAGGTACGAATGCAACAGAAGGGAAATGTACAGTAAAACAATGCAGATAAAAGCCAAGTGATATGATGTAAAGATTTAAGACCCAGCAGCACGTTGCACACATCGTTTGCTCGGGTTAAAGCTACATGAGTGAAATAATACTTTTATGTTACACACTCGATGTGAATAAATTCGAATAGTACTGTCTGCTGTATGGATGGTTCATTTTAAACAAAAAAACACGAAGAACAGAACAGAAAATATATTTCTAGATTAACATATAGTTAAATGTGGAGTTTAAAGTTTAGCAGAAGTTAACAGCATCTAGCAAAACCAGCTTGGTAGAAATGGAATATTATATTCATAACAGTGCTTTTATTACAGCATTGAGCCATTTATCTACATGGGGAGCAGATCTGCCTCCAAGAACTGGCCATGTTGCATAACCATGTTTCTACAGTTCCCCACAGCCAGTGGTGTAACGTAAGTATTTTATTACTTTGTTATTGTTTTTACTATACTTGCACTGTACTACTGTACTTTTAGTAAATGGTCTAAATGCCTGCATTTGTATAGTGTTTTTACACTTTACACTACAAGTTTAGTCCACTACATTTTGTGGCAATTATTTGTACTTACTCCTTACATTTCAGAAATTGACGCTGATACTCTTTATGTTATATTAACACCTTTCATCAAAATCTTTCACAAAAAAATGCCTCCTGATTGTGTTGCGGCATCATTTGCAACTACCAACCATTCAGGCATGCCCATCAAAAGCAGGAAAGGAGATGCAAAGAGTTGCATGAATGTTTAGTGTAACATACTTTTAGATTAAACTTTTATTTCACGTCCTTCACTGTTTCTCATCCTAAGATCTACCCTAGGATGCACTGAATGATGATTTTTTTTTCCTAGTTACTTTTAATTAGTCACAAGGGTGACTGGTTAATGTGGGTATTGCGCAACTTCCTCCACCCCTGGTCACAGTTAACAAACTGAACAATCTGCCACCTCACCACTAGATGTCCCCAGAAACCAGACACTGCACCTTTAAGAAAGAACTGGGTGAAGTTTAGACGGTAAATATATACTTAGCAAGGCTGGACACTGCCTTCATGGCAATTCTGACATGGGCTACAACTTCTAATTACTTTCTCAATTCGTTAAACGTTTGGACTATGAAATTTATAACAAAAGAGTGAAAAATGTCCATCAATATTCTTTTGAGCCCAAGTCAACATATCCTCATGTCTTGTTCTGTCTGGTAGACAGTCCCTAAACACTAGACACTTGAAAAACTACTTAAAGGAACAGATTAATTGAATATTTTAAATAACTGCTTTATAAAAATAGGGCTAAATAGGTAATTCAGTTCTTGTTTCACCTATTTTTTATATCCTGTAATTAACAGTTGCATAAAAAGGTCTGCAAGAAGGACCATTTTTTTATGGTTTTATCTAAATGGGGATCTCTGCCACACAATTATTTACTCCCAAGGTCGATAGAAATGCAAAATTTTAATCTCAATTTACTGATGACAAAAAGGACATATTTTTATACAGATGAGAAGCAATCCTTCTGCACCCAAAGCATAACAATATGAAATAATTCCTATTCTACAGGCCTCTGCTGCCTCCTCCTGGAATAAAAAGATATTTCTGGTCAAAACCAAACCGCAGCCTTGAGCGAGCCAGTGATGTTTGAGCTCATCCGTGCGATCCAGTCACCACATCCAACCTCACAATCCCAAATGAGTCAAAGACAAGAAAGACACATCTTTTAACATGTGGTGATTCAGAGCCCTTGAACTCTCTGTGGCAACCTGACCACTGCACTCCAGCTGAAATTCTTTTTAGCCACACAATGATTCACAAAAAGAAAAAAGAAGGGAACAGGGAAACAAGTTCACATGCTGACCCTGTTCATTGATCATATATATATATATATATATATATATATATATATATATATATATATATATATATATATATATATATATATAAAATTTGAGGATTTAGGATTCCACTGGGCACGGTTGGATCATATTTAAAATCATTCAGGTGTAAAGTTCATTACATGTTTGTGTGTATGTTTTTCATGAAAAAAAGATTAATGTATTCATCAGGACAGGCTGCCAGGCTAAAGTGTGTCCACATGGAATTGGCCATATGTGCCTGAGCAATATGCAAAAAGACTGCCTCGATCGCTAAAGAAGGAACTGCTGGTGGTGCCCAGGGCAAAATCAACGCGAGGAGAAGTCATTATTATTTTAGTCATTATGCAGCACAGAGCTGGTGCCAATTGCCTGATGGACTCAGGAAGGCCCTAAACAGAATGAAAACCTTATTATTATCAGTATTATTTAATTCTAATTCTTTTATTTCACAGTTGTTTTGCTTTGATTTCTCCATACATACTTTATGGGTGTGTGGCCTTACAGACACATCTTCAAATCAAAACTTAAAACCCAACTGTTGAGACCTGCATACTCCCTCTAACTCATTGTTCCCCCTCACTATTGTTTGTATGCTGTCTTTTCTTGTAATTTAATGTCTCTACCTCTTGTACAGTGACTTTCTTGAAAGGTGCTTTTAAATAAAATGTATTATTATTACAGCACCTTGAATCCACCTCTGTGTATGAAAAGCACCTCCCTTACTGGGAGGCCACTTACTTTTCACTCCAGAACAACTAAATTAAGAATGTTTTATTTCTGAAGTGGTCTGTCATATGAGCTGGTAAAACACTGCCTGCATGCTGCTGCCCCAAAGACCCTTACACTCCACCTTTTGACTACATTATAACATCATGAGCATTAAATGGCAGTGCACCATTAGACAGCATAAAGCAGTTTATTACTAATAATGTGCAAGATATCAAAGCAGCTTTCCCCTCTTTGTCTTTAGGCCGACGTTACACCTTCCACGTCTGTTAGGGTCTGTGTGATGGAAAATTTCATCATCATCATACCTGTTATCACAGGGACATCAAGGGTACCTCCAATTTTTGGACTCACAACCAAATGCCGTCCTACTGTGCATGTGTGAGAAGTGGTACATGGAGAACTCCTACACATCTGCACTCCTTTACTCACACGTACAACTTTCTCTCAGGGCACAATAACCTTCGTTAAACAGTACACAGGGTCATCTCTCAGGAAATCACAGGAAATAGTCCGGGGATGATTGCATGTCGCATTTCATCCTGCGTCCCGTTGCGATCCACATCTTTTTTCTCACACGGTATCCCGCTGCTAACCTCACCTCCAAACTTTTTGCTCTGGAGACTCGGGTCATGCAAAACGAGTTCATGCATGCAGGCAGGTCATCCATATATATTGTGTATGAGCAAAGTGAAAGGGTTTTTTCAGGTTGGCCTTACTGTAAGACCTGAGAGTGAAAAAATGCAGTACTACAGAAGTAGAGTACTTCTACTGTAAAAAAAAAATAAAATAATAATTGCAGTAACTTTCTGGATAATTCCTGACAGTTAGGGGAACATTTCATTTTTCAGATTTTCTTTAATTGCAATAGTGATTACAGTGGGCACTATAACTGGATGATGCGCACGCGCGCGCGCACACACGCACACGCACATCAGGGCAGTTGCGGTCTGGATCTTTTGCAACTGGCGCAGCTCCTGAGAGGATTAACGCAGCCTAAAGGTGGAGCAACAATGTGGAGGTTAGAGGCGGACGGCAGCGCTAATCCTCCGCGAGAGATGGAGGAGACGAGGAGGAGGAGGAGGAGGAGGAGGAGGAGGAGGCGACTCTCCGCCGTCCGACGCGGCGCGTGACGGGCCGGAGGACGCGTCTCTCCCCCTGACGGGACCTGGAGCGTAGATCCACGCTGTATATTCATTCTAAGAGACTCTTCTTCGCTCCTCATCCTCAGGCGCAGAGATGCTGCACAAACTTCTGCTGCGCGTCGGTGAGTTTACAGCTGCAACGCGTCAAAGTTCATATATAAATGTGTATATGTATGTATGCATGTTTAGAATAATGGTCTATGCGCAAATAATATTCTAGCATATCTAATGGGAGAGATCCTATTCTATTCTATCCTATTCTATCTCTGCTTTATTCGTCATTTCAGGATTTTTTTTGGTAAAAGAAGCCTAAGCAGATTTCAGACAAGTATCAAAAAATAAAAATTCTACTTTAATAGCCTCTTCCTCTGTCCCAGCTCTGGCAGCAAGCCTCATCTCACCTGAGCTGTCAGATGCCACAGCCACCAAGACCAAAACTCAAGGTGGGATACTGGTCTCCACCCACCCCTCACACACCATGTCAGGGATGTGGGTTATTATCTGTCTCTGATGGAGAATGCACACTGTGAAATCTGCAGTTATTTATTGTGTTAAACACCACAATGTTTACTGTAAATGATTATTACAGTATTCACATTTATACAATACTATAATGATACAACACCCAATATGGTAAATGCAGCTGAAGTTACAGTATTTACTTGTTTTCTATATGTTACAGTAAAGACACATTACTGTAAAGAGAACTAGAGTACCTCTAGTGTAAAAAAATTAATAATTATACATTTCTGGATAGTTACTGATTGATTAGGGTGCATTTTACAGTAACAGGTTTCCAGTGCAGGATAATAATATAATAGCAATAATGATTATAATATTTAGAGTCCCAAATTATACTCATGATGCTGACTGTATACCCAATACGATAATAAGAATAATATTAATAATAATAATAAAGAGCATCATTGTATTTTAATCATTTGGATTTTGTGAAGAAATAATGAATTCAAACTTACTGAGACATGGTTCCGAATGGTTTCAGAGAAAATCTATAGACAACTATTTTATTATTAATCGCTGAAATCATTTATGACAGAAAAATGGCAAATAGTTACAAATTCCAGCTTCTCAGATGCGAGGATTTGCTTTTTTTTTTAATTTATTTATTTAAAGGCTTGACTGGTGTAAATTTCACACCTTTGGATTCTGATCAAAACAAGGTCATTTTCAGATGTCCGTGATCTTTTCTCTGCTTTCTGCTGTTAT